>NW_024121543.1:1699778-2044778 GCF_016745375.1 Pimephales promelas | reverse complement strand
GGATTTGGAAAACTAGCTAATTTGACTAGCACCTCTTTTAAAAATGTAATTTAATATCAAGAAAAAGTGAGTGTGGAATTGCAGTCAAGCCAATCTGATCACATGAGAAATCGTTCACACGATGAGATTCGTACAGAAACATAAAACTTCAAAAATAATAATGTAATCAACTTGTATTTAGCTTTTCGTCGGCTGTTTCAAGCCAATTTTATAGGCAAATTTGGTAACACTTTATAATAACTACATGCTAATAATCATTAGTTAAGCATGAGTAAACCATTAATTCATCATTCATAAAGCATTAATAGACATTAATAAGCAGTTCATAAATACAGCTATAAATGCTTTCTTCTTGATTTAAAAGTATATCTATAATTTGTTTAATAATTGTATTTCCATCCTTTATTAATGATCAATTTATCATTTCTAAATGAAGAATTGTATTTTTTATGAACCAGTTATTTAAGAGTTTTCAGTGGTTCATACGATTACTTAGAGCGAGTAAGTAAATGATTAAAAAACTATTTAAATGCACATTCATACATCTTATTATTCAGACATATAGTGATGGTTACTTAATGTGTTAATAAATGCTTTATTAACATGTATTAATGCTGTAATTCAGGGTTAATTTGGGTAGTTATAAAGCATTTAGTAGTGGTCAGTTAACTATGTTCGTGAGCTCATCTAAAGTGAGGACTAGACATGCCTTGTAAAGCATTTTTAAAGGCTGTTAAATATTTCTATGTTCTGTATCACTGCGTTGTGTTTGTTACATTTTACTGTTTAGAAGATTGACGAGTCTTTAAATCACTTTTATAAATGCTTTACAAAGCATGAATAGTCCTCACTTTAGATTAGGTCACAAAAATAGTTAACTGACCACTACTAAATGCTTTATAACTACCTGTATTTACTATACACTTTCTAGGTGATCTTATGAATGACTGACAACTCTTAAACAACTGGTTTGTAAATAATGCTATACTTCATTTAGAAATTATTAATTGATCATTAACAAAGTATGAAAATACAATTATTAAACGCATTATAGATATGCTTATAAATCAAGAAAAAGCATGTATAGCTATAAACTGCACATTAATGTCTATTAATGCTTTATAAATGATGAATTAACGGTTTACTCATGCTTAACTAATGATTAATAGCGTGCAGTTATTAAAAAGTGTTACCGCAAATTTTGCATAAAAGATGTAAAATCTGTACATTTTATTTATTTAATATGAAGAATTATTGATTTTAAGGGGAAAACAGTACATTTTCATTCCTCGTGAGTTATGTAAGGGCAATCGCTGAGCAATACAATTTTCCTCTGGATTGGAATGAAAATGAACAGCACAACGTCTTAATTTCCCTATTTAATGAATCAGATGAATGTTTCTTTGCATTTCAGGTTTCCTTCTGTTGAGCGAGGGAAAACCAATTGTGTTTCTCTCTCTGTGTGTGTGTTTGGAAAGGGAGGAGGTGCAAGGTTGAAGGAGGTGAGATTGAGTGAGCGAACCAGACAATCAGTTTTCTTTTTTGCGGCCACTGGAGCGAGGGGTGTGCATGTCACCATCAGACAGAACCCCATTTCCAGCGATTAAGGCCTCTAAAAATATTCCATTTGTCAGTGTCACGGCCCCGACACACTGCAGCCACTCATCCGTGTCTGTTGACTATATGTCGGCCTGCAATTTACATCAGCCATTGACAATATTAGCTCACTGATAATGTCCTACGGCCTCTTGGCTCCATCAGATGCGTGTTCCCGCGCTCACGGCCTGTTTGCATGCATGCTCTGCTCACAGAGTCTCCTTGTCGGGTTGACTGGTGGTTTGTTGTCAAAATTGGTATAAAAATACTGTGTTTTATTAGGCTTTAATATGATTGTTGTTAGCAATGTTGTAGCACGGTGTTTAACTGATGTAAAGTGTTTACATAATCGAAAATGTCTTTTTACACTTGCATATGCAGCTTTTCTTTCTAGTAAATGAACATCCAGGCTATTGCATGTAACATTCGACGCATATATGCATAGTTTATTTGTATACAATTTCAGAAAATGACCAAATTCATATTGATATTGAAATATTTTTGCATGCAGTTAATCGTTCATCTGATGGTTAAAGCTTTATTCCGAAAAAAATAGTTAATTATTATTAGAGCCACACCGATATATCGGCAGGCCGATATTATCGGCCGATATCAGGCATTTTCCAAACTATCGGTATCGGCAGTTATAATGGCCGATAAATGAATATTTCAAAAATAAAATAAAAACGGACGAAACACGCTTGAACCATGTCATAAGTGTTGTATAGTTTGTCCACCAGAGGGCGCTCTACACTGTTCCTGTTGGCAACACTCATTGAGATGCTCACGATACATACATTGCTTGAATAACAATTAAAAGAAAATCCCCATCAGGTCTCCTAAC
This sequence comes from Pimephales promelas, assembly GCF_016745375.1. The sequence continues at coordinate 2,042,338 of NW_024121543.1, read as the reverse complement.
TCAAATAAGCATGACAAAATTTGTGATCATGTCCAGTTTTGGTGCTGTTAAATAAGCCGAGAGTGAAGCGGAAATAGCTTGTAATAAAATTACGTTATGTTGTTACAGTGTAGTTGACTGACTGTCTTGAGGATTGAAGCCCGATACAAAACAAATATTTTATGGTTTTAAAATCCGATATTCCGATATATCGGCCGATATTTGTTTTGTTTGTTTGTTTTTTTTCAGAAACAACAAAACATTAACAGATTTCCCTAACATTAGTTATTTGTAGTTATTTATGAGTTTTAACTAAAATAAAAAGAAACATGTTTCTTTTATTGTCACAACAGAACAGACTGATGATAGTGGCATTAGCTAGCTTTGTGAGTAGTTAATCTAGAGTAGCCATAATTTAGCAATTGATAACGTCATACTGCAAATTGTAAAACATACATTTTGAATACAACAGGCCACGTAGAGATGATACGTCTCATTGCTATAACTGTCACGCGCTATTAAAGAAATACTTCAGTCACATTGTCAAAAGTTAAAAGGACAGTCAGTCAACTACAACGTAACATAATTATTACTAGCTAATTTTGCTTCACTTTCAGCTTATTTAACAGCAGCAAAACTGGACATAGTTACACATTTTGTCATGCTTATTTGAGTTAAGAGAACTGATGGGGATGTTCTTCAAGCAATGTTTTAATTGTTTTTAATTGTTATTCAAGCAATGTATGTCTTGTGACCAACTAACCATGAACACACTCGTGGATAACTGATCAGCAGGTTACAGGATGTGTGCGCGTTATACGCGAATGTTGCTGACAGGGACGGTGTAGAGTGCCCTCTGGTGGACAAACTATACAACACTCATGACATGGTTGAAGCGTGTTTCATCCATTTTTATTTTATTTTTGAAATATTAATTTATCGGCCATTATAACTGCCGATACCGATAGTTTGGAAAATGCCTAATATCGGCCGATAATATCGGTCTGGTTCTAATTGGAAATATTTGCGAATGCTCGTTTTAAGCGGGAATGCAATTAATTTGCTCACAGTAACACCGATTTGACCAATTGCACTAGATGCAAATAATAATAAAAAAAAAATTCCCTGACCAAATGTGACCAAAACGTTATAAAAATGCTGTCATTATAAAAGGTTTCTAGTGTCAATGTATTACTAGTTTTTTCGTGTTGTGACACTTCTCTTCTCCCATGATCGAACATAAAATACTGCAACGTCAGAGCGGCCAAAGCGTCAAACAAGCTTCCCCGTACTTTTTGACAAAGCGTCCTTAACAGGGCGGCCAGAGTTCACATTTCAAGTTGACTAAACTTAAAATTTTAAGGTAGCATGAACACTTACTTTAAAAAAAAAAAAAACATTTACAGTGATATTATAAAATGTAAAAAAGCAATTGTTGAGAAAATATAAAAATGTTATGCAACCTAATGCTTTCTGATTTTTAGGTTCTCAACTTAACCATTGTTATATTTCTCTAAGTAAAACCAGAGTTTTGCTAAAGTTGGAACTACATGGCCCACAAGCTTGCAAACGTGAAATACACTAGAGAACAGGTGAAATATATTTCCATCTTTATCTTCTGAAAATAAAAAGTGTTTCTGTATTAATAGGAGTCCATTACGATCTCCTGATGGAAAACCCTGGCTGTCCTGCTCTTGTGTTTTCTCTCTCCTGACAGGTAGACTTGATGACTGGACTCAATCACCTGTGACAGAGTTGATTTGATGTCACTTGCCAGGTCTCTCCATTTGTTTGAGCACCTAAGAGGTAATTGTGTGACATCCTAGAACCGACGTCTTGCTCCAGGAGAGCACGGTGGAGCTGATGAACCACACACGGGGTGGACGAGTGAAGCTGTTATTATTAATGACATCTATTTTCTCCAATATCCACTGGGAGAGGCAGAGAAAGACAGCTATACTGGAAGAATTGTCATAGTTCATAACAACTATCCAACATACATTATGGTCATATTAAAGATCATGTTATTATTTACTAAACTTCATGTGCTTCCAAACCCACATGGTTTTTCTGTGGAGCACAAAACTTATCACTTGTCTATTAAAGTCTGCACTGATTTTTATGTGAGAGAAGTTTTTGCTGGGAAAATCAAAAGGAAGACACTTATACACACACTCTTTCAAAGAACCCAAATAAACCCACACACACTGTTCAGTATAAGCAGAAGAGCCACTGTGTGATGTAAACTTGCAAAGAAGAGGGATTAATAAACTCAAATAGCCATATCTAGTCTCAAATATAGGTTACTTTATCAAGCTAACATAAAGTGTAGGCTAATCTTAATTAGCCTACCTCATCTGTCGACATGATGCTAGTGAATTGCAGAGCTGCTACAAGCATATCCACATCGCTACAATCAGATGCTTTCTTAACTGCTGTTTTCTACCGCTGCCATTTTTGTTGTGTGATTATTTTGATATTGAGAGGAAAGAGTGCAGAACATATTTAACTTACATCATATCGCCCTCAGCACAGCAGTGTGGACAGAGTCGGGATGTAGGTTAACAGTATATCACAGCAAATGCAGATCTATTTCCAACTTCTTTTTACATCTAAACAAACAAAGAAGGGGAAAAAACTCCGTGAGTTTGTCAACGTTCAGTATCACCGTGTGCGTTGCGCGTGCACGTGCTGCTGGCTGCAGTTCACTTAACGGCCACAGATGTCGCTAAAATCAAAGGTTTCTGAATTGTACAAATCGCTCTAACAACATTTTCATTTTTGAAGCTTTTATAATGTTACAAGATTTTTTTTTTCTTTCAGGTTTTTACTTTCCCTAACACATTCTTCCTTCACATGCTCCTTGGTTTCCAGCCATATTATATTCCAGGATGAAGAATGTTCGGATTAAACCTGCTCTTGACCCATCACCTCAATTGTTCTGCCGTTTTTTGCCTCAGGCTATGAGAAACAACACTATTTGAAATGTCTTTGCAGTAAATCTGATGAGAATGGCCATGCATTGTTAGATTATTCACAGACATGGTCCATTCACTGTGCTACGCTTTCAAAAACCAGGTTCAATCACAGTCGTCCAATCTGCCTTACTTTTGCACAATAAAATTAGTTAATTAGTGATTAGAGTTTAACTGTTGCAATGAAATCAAAAAAATATATAGAACTCTTTGAAAAAAATATATAGAACAAATTGTGTTCTTCAGATCAAGGTTCCATATAAAAAATAAAAAATAAATTGTTTTAACACAAAAGGGTTCTTTCACTTGAAAAATATTCATATTATTTACTTTGATACTTCTATAGTAAGTGGTTAAAATTATACCTTTCATTCACAGTTAAACTTTTATGATGCAGCAGAGACTGTTGTAAGAAGTGTAAAAGTATAAAGAATCTACATGATTATTAAAACCAAAGAAAGAATATGGTTTATAATTTGATTAGTTAAAGGATAATGACTGAATCAGCTGTTTCTCCTTTAATTTCAAATTAAATAAGAAGGGGAGACCAGATTAGTTGGGTACTTTGTCAAAAGAGCTTATTTATTGTCAGGTTTTCCTGAGGAGTATAACGATATAAATGTTCAATAAGTGATACATGCATGATTTCCTTTTGAAATCACCAACGGCAGTTTATTTTCCCATGCATGCCAAAAGGCTTTTCCTCGAAACGCTGCTCTGATACATTTGTTTGCTATCTCAGGGAGGGATTTCAAGAGATTCAAAGCTGATCAAGACACAAAAGCATATAGCGGATAAAAGACACTTAGGTAATTGGTTTAGGGCGGCTCTTCAGTGTGCTAAAACTCATCCTCTTTCTTCTCACTTTGTTTTCTTTTTTTATCACTGTGACTTAACTGTGGAGCAGAGAAAAGTGGGTGAGAAAGCAGAAGGGAAGACAAAGCTGGAAAGGGAAGAGGCTTTTAGGCTGAAAGACTGGAGATCAGGAGAGCTTTCTGCTTGGGTTTATCTAGAGTTGTCATTTCATTAGTTGTATCATGTCTCACATTAAGAGAATAAGGCAAAAAATATATATTTTGGTATAGAAATTGGAAATTGTGACATGCTTACTCTCAATATCTTTATTTTAAAGAACAATTTTCTAATTCATGTACAATTATACACTGTACGGTTCAAGAGTTTGGGTTTTAATTAATTTTAATTATTATAATACTATAATAAAAAATAAAATAAAAACATTAGGAACCATGCATTACATGATAAAAAAATGACAGTAAATAATAATGATACATTTTTCAAATAAATACTGTTCTTTTGAAATTTCTATTCATCAAAGAATCAGTTCCCACTAAAATATGAAGCAGCGCAACTGATTTCAGCATTGATAATAATCAGAAATGTTTCTTGAGCAACAAATCATCATATTAGAGTGATTTCTGAAGGATCACTGAAGACTGGAGTAATGGTGCTGAAAATACAGCTTTGATCAGTGGAATAAATTACATTTTAATATTCACATAGAAAAAAGTTATTTTAAATTGTAATCATATTTCACAATTTTAAAGATTTTAATTCTCGATCAAATAAATGCAGCCATAGTAAACTGTTAACTCTTAAACTGTTAACCTGTTGAGAGTAACTGTTGTTAAAATAAAAAATCTAATACAAAATTGTAATTATTATGTTAATAGATGCAATAAACAAGTGCTTATCACACCTGTTTTTGATTTGTTGACATTTTGTTTTAATAAGTTTTTATGATTACTCTGAAATATGACAGTAGATGTTTCTAGCATGGCTACATTTTAAACCTGATGTTGAAAAACTACTTTTTACCAAATATATTTCTAATAAACACAACAAGACCTTTTTTCCCTTCTTTTGTTTTTTAAAGTTGTCTTTCTAAAGTTGTTTTGTGCATTTGAATTGAAATCTTTTTTAATAAAATTGGTAAATGGTACCAAGGACACTGAGTGAAACACGGTAGTGTCGTTCCTGACGTTCTCCATATGGAAATAACCTGTGAGAAAGGTGCTTACCGAGGACAGATAACAGCAAAGATGAGCAGCTACGGATTAGAGACTGGAGGTGATTATGGCCAGAAGAGGTGTGTGTGTGTGTGAGTGTGAGTGGAGGGGGGACTGATTCCACTGTGAGTGTGTAAGTGTGTGTCTGGGCTGCTGGATATAAAGGAATATTAATCTGGGTTTAGTACAAGCAGGACCCCACAAACGGCTCAAGCAAACAGAGCTTAGAGGAGGCCAAGCCTCACAGAAAGTCCTAAATCTTCACATTAGCTCCCCACGTTTCTTCTACTGAACCCATAAGCTCTTTTTCTAAAGGACATCACAAACAACTCGCAACCCCCCTGCACCACCCCCATACGCCATCCCGCACCCTCGCAGACCCACAAAATCAAGACGGATTTCAGAATCCAAGATTGCTGGGAATTTATAAATCCAGGACCCAAGTGTGGATCGCTCGAGATTAGACGAACCCCCTCCCGCCCCAGACCCGAGGAGGCAGGGAGCCTCCAAAAACGGCCTTCTTCTCCCAACGCCATGTCCTACTTCTGCATCTGCAGCCACTGGGGAGGCAGGAGACACTTTATAAGGGGAAAATGAGGCAGGAGCATTTACACTATAACCTACATTCCCTCACTATTGCCATATATACTGTACACCTCTGTTCTGACAGAGAGCGGTTTGAGGAGCCGGTGGATGGACAGACATGAGTTCAAATGATGAAAAAATTAAAATGATGAGTTCTGATCTCACGGGAATTCGTACGAATTTTACGAGGTGGCTAATTCGTAACAATTCATTCGACCTCATTCGTACGAATTAGTAAGATTTTTGCTAAATCGTACATATTTTACAAATTGGCCAATTCGTATGAATTCGTACGAATGACCTACCCCTGACCCCGCCCCTAAACCCAACCACACTGTAAAAAAAAATTGATGGTTTAACTTAAAAAAGTAAGTAACCTGGTTGCCTTCAAATTTTAAGTTCATTGAACTGGAAAAAGTGAGTTAATACAATGAAGGAGAATGATTTAACCATCAGAAACTCAAAGTTATATGTTATCTGAACTAAATAAATGATTTAAGTTGATTTGACAAAAGAAAAAATGTTGTGATTACTACACTGTAAAAAAATATTGTTGGTTTAACTTAAAAAAGTAAGTAACCTGGGTTGCCTTAAAATTTTAAGTTGATTGAACTGTAAAAAGTGAGTTAATATAATGAAGGAGATTAATTTAACCATCAGAAACTCAAAAAAATAAGTTATCTCAACTAATTAAATTATTATAAAGTTGATTTGACAAAAGAAAATATGTTGCGATAACAAATCTTGAAAATATTTTTTACAGTGTCACGTGGGTTTAGACAAATCATACGAATTCGTACGAATGAGGTCGTATGAATTAGTACGAATTAGTCACTTTTTAATCACTCGAACGAATTCGTACGAATTGGTCGTGAGATAGGGTAGCAACCTGTTCCAGTTTAATAGCGTTATAAGCTCTTTACTCTATATCATGAATCCTGGTACTTTTGAATTCAGGCTTAATTAAGAATAAAATAAAAAATTATAAATATGAATAAATATATAATATTTAAAAAAAATATTTGTCTGTTGTTTCAAGTTGGTTTTAATGTTTTTTCTCTTTCATTTAGTATTAACAGCTTTATTCGTAGTTATTGTTCATGAAAATGTTACTAAAGGAGTTTAATTTGGATTAAAATATTCAAAATAAAAATATAAAGTATGCTTGATTTGGAGATGATTCTTTATTCCCATCATTAAATTCAGACAAACTAAATAAATAAATCAAATATTTGTCTGTTTTATGTCTTTTTCAAGAATCTCATTTAATGTTTTTTAATTCAACAATGTTTGACTTTGTAATGACAATGTTAATATATTGCACTTTAATTCTGATTAAACAGGATGCATTATTTTGAGATGATGCTTCAGACTTAAAAATAATCAAACAAGTGAACAAATCGTCTTCTTATGTTTTAGTAGTTATACGCTTTTATTATTTAATTTAATTTTGTATTTAACATCATATTAGTTGTCAATATAATGCACTTTAATTCTGATTAAAATATTTTTATATTCAAAAGTGAGAATGCGTGATTTTGAAGATACCCTATTCCCTTAATTAATCGTTGTATTTTAAAAAATGATTCTAATAAAATAAAACTTTTAATATCATTTTAATATAGAAGACCTTAGCAGCTGCATAGCAACAACCTGGCAACCACTCACAACACATCATAGTGAAGTTGTCAAACACACTTACGGTTTCTTAAGAAAATGTAAAAAGTCTAGCACTGTTACACGAGTTAAAGTAGTGGAAAGTGTCATGTTTCGGCTGTGGTGGCACAGCTGAGGTGCAGGTGGGGGATTTAACCAGAGATACTAAACCTTATTCTGTCACCTGCAGTTCTCCGGCGGGGTGTAAACCAGAAGAAGCTGCTGTCCTGCAGAGTTTCATTAACCTGCCTGCATGTCCCTAAAACCCTGCTTTACGCTTAATCAAACTGCAGCCGCTGCAGCTTCAGCGCTTCACGCGCTTTTCCCAGCATGCACCGCATGGACCCGACACAGTTTCAGTCCAATGAGGGTCATCTGGAGACAGGTACTGTACTATTATATAAAAGAGGTCAGACATTAATGAATGCCAGATTTTGTTCTAATTGACAAAATAATAATTTACACTATAAAAAAATGGTAACACTATTGGTTAACGCTAATGCATGAACTAGCATGAAACTTTCAAACTTTCAAATGTATAGCATTAAAGGGGCTATGTGTAGGTTTTTACTTAAAAAAATCTTTAAGATTGAGGCCCCGTCCACACTACTGCATTTTCGTTTAAAAACGGAGACCTTTTGCTACATTTGCACCTCCCAAAACGAAGAACAAAAACGGAGAAGTTTAGAAACGCTGCAGCTCCGTTTTGCGTTCTGAATTTTCGTTGGGCGTTTTAGAGAAGACGGGACAAAACGGAGGACTTCAGAAACGATGACGCAGAGGCTGACGCTCGGCTCTATGATTGGGTGTCATCAGTCATGACGTGTCCTTTTCTGATTCATCAGTCACCGTTTACACCGCACATGCCCAGTGTTGGTGAATGGTCACGTGATCCGGGTTTTCAGTCATTTTAATGTGGACGGAGATCAATTCTAATACGCAGATAAAAAGCTGGCGTGGACGGATATCGTATTCGTTTTAAAGGGGTGATGAACTGAGAAATCAAATTTTCCTTGAGCTTTTGACATCTAAGAGGTTATATTATAAGAATATCCTGTAAGTTTCAGAACTGAAAACGTCCTGTTAGTCCAATAAAAGCTTTCATTGACACCAGGATCAGCAAACGACTCGTTTTTCAAAGTGGGAAACTATGACGTCAAAGAGGATAAAACACTACCCCTGCAAAAGAAGATCAACGCCTACTTCAACACGGCCGGTTAAGCCCCGCCCACCGATTCGCGCATTACACGCATAGCTAAATAACATAGATGCCTACCTCGTGATGACAAACCGGATCGAGATACCGAGCAAAACAAAATATTGTGCAGCGTCGGTTGTGGAAGACAGTCGCTGGATAAGCGAGTGAGTTGAAACTCATTATAATATGCAAAACTGTTATCCACTCACAGCAGTGGGCGTTTACTTCCAAGTCTTCAGTGCGAGACGCCCATCGAGCGTTTTTCAGCTAGGCTCAAAACTTGGATACAAAATAGCCTATTACTTATTCATTTTGATGCATTTGAATGTAAAAACCAAGTGAACGTCATAAGTTGACCTCAGACAACAATATAAAAAAATTAAAAAGCCAGTTCATGACCCCTTTAATTCTCCATTTTTAAACGAAAATGCAGTAGTGTGGACGGGGCCTGGGTCTTCATTTGTACAATTATTCAGTCATTTGTACATTCTTGACTGTTGCCTCTATCAGCCTGTAGGCTCAATTGTGTGCAGAGGAGTCAGGTCTGAATTGGCGGGAAAATTCACAAAATGTGACTCCATGCGTGTTCTCGTCTATTTGGGCTGACATCCGTACGGCAGCCATTAGTAAGCATTGGCAATCGCTAGCAGTAGTGTTTCAAATGACTCTGCGGATGGAAAGAATCGTCCAGTTTCCAGCACAATCCAGATATACCGACGGAAACTCCTCGTAAGTTTAAGAAATAAAAACAGCCTTAGCCATATAGTGCGTTTAGCGATCGTGCGCACCGAGAACGAGCACGAGACTGGCTGCAGTTTCTCTAATGGCCACCGGTGTCAGTAACCGGTTTCAGAACTTCCTCAATCCTCCTTTAAATATAATTTAGCATCCTGTCAAACGTTCAAACCAACTCATGTCATTGTTAACAAATGACCAAGTTTCCCACATCCTCCATTAGGTTCAGCAGGTCTGTGCTCCGTTCCTTCAGCGATGCTGAGGCCCTGCAGTGGACGCGCAACACAGATCAATCTTCCTCTGACACTTCATTTAGACTGCATTAATGTGGAATTAGGAGCCATTATGACCATTGGCAGGTCCTGACAGTCCTGAAACGTGAGCAGTTATCCAGCCTCCTGGGAACCGTCGTGGATTTGAATGGCCCAGATCAAGCTGATCCAGCCCCCGCTACAAAGCTGAAGAAGTGATTCGATTATTTAGCTCCACATTTTCATTCAGCACTGTCATCAATGTTTTCAGTCGACTAAAGGAATGTGCAAGGATTTTTTCCTTTATTGCTGGAATGATGTTATCAACCACACTACAGCAGTTTGGACAACAGTCAACATCAGTGTTGATATCATCATAGCCTACATAGGCATCATTTGTGGGATGAGTTGGACATGGTCGATATTGCATTACCTCTGTAAATCTGGATCATTACTCATTGGCCACTATGTTGGATCAAAGGGTTAGTTCACCCAAAAATTAAAAATGATGTCATTATATGACTCTCCCTCATGTCGTTCCAAGCCCGTAAGACCTCAGGACCTTCGGGACACGGTTTAAGAATTTTTTAGATTTAGTCCGAGAGCTTTCTGTCCCTCCATTGGAAATGTATGTCCGGTATACTGTCCTTGTCCAGAAAGGAAATAAAGACATCATCAAAGTAGTCATGTGACATCAGTGGGTTAGTTACAATGTTTTGAAGCATCGAAAATACATTCTGGTCCAAAAATAACAAAAACTACGACTTTATTCAGCATTGTATTGTCGTCCGGTTCTGTTGTGAATCCGTGTTTAGAGACACTGCTGACGTAAGATGGCATATTTTTTGGACCGAAATGTATTTTCGATGCTTCAAAACATTATAACTAACCCACTGATGTCACATGGTCTACTTTGATGATGTCTTTATTTTCTTTCTGGACAAGGACAGTATACCGTACATTTTCAATGGAGGGACAGAAAGCTCTCGGACTAAATCTAAAATATCTTAAACTGTGTCCCGAAGATGAACGGAGGTCTTACGGGCTTGGAACGACATGAGGGAGTCAATAATGACATTATTTTCATTTTTGGGTGAACTAACCCTTTTAAACAGCGCTGTGCTGTAGATTTTGGTGCACTATCAATGTTTTCTTCATCAAAAACACTTACAAATTCACTTCTCTGAGACATCCGGTATCTGAGAGCAGTCGTTTGACTGCTTGTTTTTTTTTTTTTTTGTCATTTTCAGTGTCTTTTTTGCCCCATCACCTGGTAATTTTCTGACCTTGCTCTCATGTCACAACTTACAGTAAGCCAGGGACAGACAGTTGGGCTTCACACTGTTTTCTTGCCTCAGTGCGACTCCTTTTGATTTGGACGCTTGTGTGGCGTCTTCAATCACACAGTAATTAGGATTAAATAAGCAAAAGCTATATGCAAGCGCAAAAGCACATTATATGTCTATGCCAGGAACGTGGCCTGTGTAAAAATAGCTCGCCACCCCACATGAAAGCCATATGAACGGGCGACTCGATAATCACATCACGGCTATCTTTCAGACCTGAACGTACGAGATGACCCTGTCCGCCTTTGCATGGGTGTGTTATTATAAATGCAGTGTGTTTCCCCCTCCTCCCCTCACTGTTAGTGACCAGGCGAGTGAGAGGCACACCGATACTCCTTAAGGAGCTTTGCTCTGGGAGGAAACCTAATCTTCTTTTTTAACGCCATCCCAAAGCTCCTCGCAGACTCTGAAAAGAAGGGGTGGAGTCGCGTATTGAGTATCTGTGTCCCCATGAGACAGCGTCGCCCTGGCCATCACACTCCAGGGAATTATCCCTCTATACGCGGGGTAAATCCCTCCGTCCTGCCCCGGCAGCGCCTCCTACAGGGAGGCTGTTTATTCGTGCTTTTTTGCTTTCTAAACAACTACATTGAGAGAAAAGACACACAGGCTGAATCCCAATTTCCCAACGCATTCTCATCCTAGGGCGTCATCTAACTGACACTTTTGAACATGCGTCTAAATCCGACGCACATTTAGCATCAGTTAGATGACGTAGGTTTAGGTCTGGGGTAGGGTTAGGGTTAGACCACTAGGAGGCGCGTCTCATATTGACGCTAAAGGTAACACAGTCTCATCCCAAAAAGTCATATAACTGACGTCTTGGGACGTTTTTTGACCAAACGTCAATACTTTTTAGGGCCCCCTTAAACGTCGGTAGATGGCGGTCCCGGGCCGTCATACAACTGACGCTTTACCTTTAACGTCGGTTAGGTGACGGGTTAGGTTTAGGGTTAAGTTTAGGTCTGGGGTAGAGTTAGGATCCCATAACCTCATCTACCGACGTTTAAGGGGGCCCTAAAAAGGCGAATATTGACGTATGGTCAAAAGACGTCCCAAAACGTCAGTTATATGACGTCTTGGGATGAGACCGGGTTGCTAAAGGGTGCCGGATATTGATGCATGGTCAAAAGCGTCAGTCAGATGACTGAGATGATCATCAGCCCGGATGAGAACGGGCTGAATTCCCATACTATCCATTGTAGTGTGCAAAGGTAGGTTTAGTGCATCCCTAAAAAGGATGCAAATTGCAAACAACTTAATTATTCTAATTCCAATTAACTTCCTTTTTGATTCTTTTAGTTGTTGAAAGGAGTATTTTACGAATATGTTCACATGTAGGGTATGTGGTCAGTAAGATTGTAGCTGTATTAATACTTTTATTAAGCAAGGACACATTAAATTGAAAAACTTGTATCATGGTTGCCACAAATTTTGAATAACATTGAAAATAATCAAAAATTGTTTCTTGCAGCAAATCAATGATTTCTGAAGGATCATGTGACACTGAAGACTGGAGTAATGATGCGGAAAATTTAGCTTCGATCACAGGAATAAATTACAGTTTACAATATTCACATAGAAAACTGTTTTTTTATTATTACATTGTCAGAATATTTCACAATATTACTGATTTTACTGTATTTTTTTTTAAATCAAAGTGGTGATGCTGCGAGACACCAATGTGTCCCTGAACAAGACACATAACCCCTAGTTGCTCCAGAGGTGTGCGACCTCTGACATGTATTGCAATTGTAAGTCGCTTTGGATAAAAGCGTCAGCTAAATGAATACATGTAAATGTAAAGCATTAAACAATCTTACTGACCCCAAAATGTTGGGAAAAAAAAAAGGCCAGTATTTTGGCAATAAATGTTAGTTTCTTTAAATTAAAGTACCATTTATGTGAAAAAAAAAAAATATTTGTTAATGTTTCGCTTTAAAGGGATAGTTCACTTTGAAATAAATGTTTGGTATGTTTAGCTTACCTCAAGGGCATCCAAGATGTAGGTGTCTTTGTTTCCACAGTATGATATTTTTAGGTCAAACCGTTCTTGTCTGTCAGTCATATAATGGAGGTCTATGGTCACCACCTCAAAGAGCATGCACAGAGAAGTCCAAATTAATCATGATTTAATGACTCGTAAATGTAAGCACACATTGATGGACTAAGACACGAAACGAGCGGTTTGTCCGAGAAAACGAACATGTATATAGTTTTACCTCTTGTAATCACAGCCACGTCGAAGTGATCTCTCACGCTGATGCAAAAAAAAATTCAATGTTGTCTCGTTAACCACGTACTAATACCAAATACTAGTTCTTCCTTGTCAGTCGTGATGTTAACTGTCTCGCTGTCCCGTGTTCCTGCCCTGAGTTTCTGTTTAAGTTACATGTTTTTATTTAATTAAATAAGTCCTGCACATATGGATTCTCTCTCCACTTCATTCATTGCCATAGCGTGACACTGTTGATCCTAAAAAACAGAGACGTTCACAACACCACGCGTACACAGGCAGATACAGGCACAGCACACAGCTCTCTCGCTCTCTACAAGAGGTCACGGTAAATATTAACTCTGACAGAGCCGTGTGACAATCTCAAGCGCTTTCATGGGAAGAAGGTGTGAGAGATTACAGATCCAGAGAGTCCTGTGAGGAGAGACAAGTGGCAAAACTTTTCATCTCACAAACTCCCGGCCTGACTCTCTGACCTTCTCTTCGCCAAAACAAACGCACACTCAGCTCTACTCTCTTCAGAAAGCACAGACTCTTGTGTACTTTACCCTTTACAGCTGTTTAAGTAACTTGTTAGTTTGCCTCTTAAACATGCTGTGGTGGCTCTAAACACATGGCGTAGCGCTTTTGACCAGACATTTCTCGGCTGAAGATTAAAGTGACCATCCTTCTAGCATGTCTGCGTGATGCCAGCGCAGGTCAAAGTGAAGGCAAACTGCAGGTATTTTTAACGAAGGTGTGACATTCTGACAGGACCCTGATAATACAGTCCTCACACTAGCTTAAGACAGACAGGAAGTACATAAGGAATTTAAAACCAAAAGAATTAACCCAGAGCAACAGCCCTGACAGCTCTACCACTGAAAGTATCAGCCCATTTATTCTATTTCAAACACAGCGTTTTACAAGCGCTTAATGTGTTTTATCAATCATGCATAAGTGCTAAAGTTTCAGAAAGCACGCCCACACTTTGTTTACTGGCCATCTGATGCATATAATTGTCATGCATGGTTCAAAACAAAGCTGAGAAAAGGATCAATGCGCAAGCAGTTTTATTAACTCCTTAACTGTAACCCCACTTTTTGAGAATGGGGGTTAAAATGCTCTATTCACACTTAAATGGTTGTAATTCAAGAGTGCTTTGGAATATACCCAAGTTTGGTCTTGTTTTAAAGAAAACACTCAGCTGATTATTGCTGAAGTGAAAACACTTCAGTTATCAAAGTTATGGAAGTTTAAATTCACAGTAAATCAAATATACTGTACTATATATTTTTTATTTTATATAAAATATATATATTTTACAAAATATTTTTGACTCTAAAATTACTATAAAATCAAAGCCATAAATCTAACCAAGTTGTGTTCCAAATTCGAAGTTGATATCACAAAAAAATTGAAGTTCCCATGAGATTTTGTTTAGGCGTAGTACCAAAAATAGCCACCGGGTGCCATTGAATTCTATTGAATTTAGTTGTATACATTCTGCCAAAAAAGGAGCCAAAAACCATATAATAGATGAGCACAGATAAAGGACTTGCAGAACTATACAGTGAAAAAACGAGGAACAGGTGCGACAAATCAATCGACTAATAATAATAAGTAATGGCAACAGAGGAAACACAGGGAGCATCAAGGGTTAGTTATGCATACTTTACTGTTGTTACTATAGTAAGTACATGCAGTTATGAAACTATTTCACCTTAAAGTGTTACTACCTTTTTGGGTCCCACTTTATATTAAGTGGCTTTAAGTACTATGTACTTACATTTAAAAATAAGTACAATGTACTTATTGTGCTCATGTTGTATTGTAAATCACTTTTGGTGCTATTGAGGTGGGATACGGATAAGGTTAGGGGCAGGTGTGGTGGTATGGGTAGGTTTAAGTGTAAGGGATGGGTCAGCTGTTTAATTACAGATGTAATAACATAAATTAATTACGGCTGTAAATATAAGTACAATGTAAAAACATGTATGTACACAATAAGTCCATTGTATCAAATTATTAATTTCAAATGTAAGTACATGGTACTTAAAGCCACTTAATATAAAGTGGGACCAATTTTTGCCATCTCAGTCTTTGAGTGCCGTTTCCTTTCTGTCTCATACTACTCCCCGGCCCTGAGACAAACACAAAATAGGACAAACTAATAATTATCTCACAGTAAAAGGGTTAAGCAGTCTGTTAAATAAATTAGTCCACATTAGGAATCTCACAGCTGTTCATTTAATGGAGAGGCGGAGAACTAAGTTCATCAAGTGAGGTACTAATAGCTCTCAATCTGCCCGATATGAGCATCAGAAGCGCTGGGGTGGAAATATCATTCTTGAGAAGTCTTAGACACACTTGTCACCAAACCAAAAGTAAAATACACACACTGTACAGTGAATCATGCACCCATGGATTCTATTCTGGGGGGAATAATAGTATTTTTTTCCCCCTGCCGGAGCCTTTCATGTCATTTAGAGAGGTGTTTAATAAGGATGGGCACTAAGAGGATTATGATCCCATTTGGCCATGGCCCCGTTGAGATGAGGGGTTGTGGGGGGGGCATCCTTCTCACTGTCAAAACTCATTTCCCTCATAAATGATCAGCTAGATGACAATCCCAGCCTCCTCTCCTCACTGGGTTAACGAAGAGCGAGAGCGAGCCGTCCTGATCACACCCGGACTAAACTCAAAGAGAGAGAGAGAGGTGCTCTTTGCATGTTGGTCAAAAATGACTGAATTTTTATTATTATTTCAATGAAATGTACTATATTGAAAAAAAAAAATGTTGCATGCATGCATTTTATCAGAAGAGCATTTTGGTTGTGCTTTAGCTGAATATCACTCTTCACAATATAGATAATGGTTTACAATGAACCCTAAGAGAGATATGGCAATTTATCTGTTCAATAAAATACCGTAATCACTCTTGAGAAATAAAAACGCCATCTCCACGTCACATTTACAACATTTCAAATCCCTCAGTTCTCGTTATCGCCGAAAAGCCGAGGCGATGTTTATTCTTGTTTTATTACGAGCTCTTTCTCTCCTCGGAGTGAATCCCCTGAGGTTGGATATTTAGTAGCTCCGTGTCAACCTTTCTCACTCATTGTAACATCTAACCTCTGCCATTCATGCGTGAAAGTAGCCTGAGCAACTCTATTTACGTATATGACGACCCATGTACACCGTTACCTGCGAAAACCATCCTGACAGATCTAAACACTTATAATTGTCAATCAGGGTAAGACAATAACACCTTTTGGATGAATGACTGTCACATTATTCAAATTATGTTAATTTTGAACAAAAAAAAAAAAAGTTACATCTGGCCTATGCCGTTTCACCATTTGTCTTTGCTTTTTTTTTTAACACTTGATCACATGTGTGATATACAGTAGTCTGAATTAATAAGACCCAAATCAAGCAATCACTTCCTGCCCTGTGTTAGTGACCTCGTGATATTGTCGCCTCTTGCTTTCTTAAGAAAAGACGCTTCATTTCCCACAGCATGGGAGTCAAGCTCTTGGCTGGCTCCCCTTTTCCATCCCTCCCTCTTTCTCTTTCTCTTCTCTTTTCTGCGTGCTCTGGCTATTAAATGCATCTTCAATTCAGCAACTTTGAAGTGGCACTCCAGGAAATGCACTCAATCAATTATAAATGAAATAATCTCCTTATAATATTAGAGATTTTAAAAGTGTAAGAAATGCCGCCAGATTAAGGAACCCAAATCAGTTTTAACAGTATCTAAAGTGACAGCAGGAGAATCATGGGAAGGAATGGGGAGAAAGTTAAAATGATTATGTAGATCTGTGTCACGGGCGAATGTTTCTGTAAATCCCTGCAGGATCTCGCAGCACAGTGGAAACAGATTATTCCCAGCCTTATTTAAAGAGCTGTGGCTTTTTTTTCCAATGGGAAACATTTATATAAATTTAAATGTACGGCTCTTGATATACTTTCTCTCTCGTCTGTTTGAACCAGTGTCTCACCACTGAGTTATTGTGGACAACTGGCTGTTGCACAAAATGATTTAAAATAAATAAATAGAATTTAATTTAAAGAATTACTAAGTAAAACATTTACGTTTTGGTCTGAAATGTCAACAGACACATTTGAAAAATGTTAGAAAAAACAACATCTGTGATTTGCTCGATGATTTATATGCAAACACTGAATTAATTTGTACTAATATGATTCACTTTTGCTGATAATTTACTCACTCCCATGTCATCCAAGATGTCCGTGTCTTTCTTTCTTCAGTCGAAAAGAAATTAAGATTTTTGATGAAAACATTCCAGGATTTTCTCCATATAATGGACTTCAATGGGGTCCAAACGGTTCTGGGTCCAAAAGACAGTTTCAGTGCAGCTTCAAAGGGCTTTAAACGATTCCAGACGATGAATAAGGGTCTCATCAAGCGAAACGATCGCTCTTTTAAAAAATAAATAACAAAGTTTAAGTTTTATAAGCGCAAAGGCTCGCCTTGCTCTGTTCTGTGATGCGCGTTCGTGACTCTCCTGTTCGAACTCGTTCATCAAAATGAACGAATCTTTTTCCGAGTCAATTTGTTCGTTTAGTTTGTTAAATGAACCAAATGACTCGGAAAAAGATTCATCAAAATGAACGCAACTTGAGGGTGAGTAAATGATGAAAGAATTTCTATTTTTGGGTGAACTACTGTATGCCTTTAATAGGATCTTTAAATGGCCCCATATTTAAAATGTATTGTTTAATAATTATTAAAAATAATTTGCTTTAAAATAGTTTTAGATAATACATAACACACGTCAGGACTGTGAAGAGGCTCAGATATAGTTTAGATAAACTGAATTGATTTTTCCAGGTGCTCCTAGAAAAGAGGACTCCCTTGTAAATAATGAACGCTATTATGTGAACTTTCACGCTGTGCTTGTCCCGAACAACTGCTTCCATCCAAAATGATTTTGAAACTTTTGGATGGACAAAAAAAAAAAAAAAAACAACAGTGCATGGAAGCGTTACATGTGGAAATAATTTGGACTGACCTCAGCTGGGTTTCACTACCACCGTATCGGTCAAAAGCTGGACTGTGCTGCTGTCCAGGGGCAGCAAATCAATTGATCATTAGGGGAAGATAAGTAGGCAAACACATCCATCACTGCTCAGTTCACTAGCACCCCGCTGCTACAGCGAGCTACAGGGATTATCTGTGTTTAGGCAAGCGTCTGAGCGGTGTGTGTGTGTGTTCCCGGTCAGTCCCTCGTCTAACAGGTTGCTCTCACTCATTACATGGTTAGTTGAGCCCAATGAGGGCTCTTTCAGCTGAGTGAGAGGCAGGCTGGAGGGTTCATTCGGTGTTTGCATCTGTGAAGGAGTTAGACACACTTGGTCAGCGGTTTGACAGCCTTGACTCCACTGAGGCAGCTACAATCCACACACACACATACACACACACAGAGAGAGAGAGAGAGTGAGAGAGAGAGAGTTTTCAAAGTTTTCATAAATAAAATGTGATTTATTATTTCTCCAATTTTACTATTAAAATAACAAAATAATGCTTCGAACTGAGCTTGACTACCACATTTCTGTAATAAAAAAGCCATAAAAAGCCTTAAAATAGAGTTTTATGTTTTTTTATGTTTTTCTTACTATATGCTTTGTTTGCTCAATATCAGATTGCCAGTTGGTCAACAAAACACTGACAAGTGTATAGCCTAAGTAGAGAGACAGTATTGGATATATTAAGTAATTACCTGCACTCTAAACAATACTGGGTTGTTTCAACCCAAATTTGGGTCAAATATGGACAAACCCAAATGTTGGGTTAAAAATGTCATTTCAAATTTGAACCCAACTTCAACTTTCACTTTCAACTGTACATTTTTTAATTGCATTTTTAACTCAACATTTGGGTTTGGTGCATGTTCTCATAGGGCGTCATCTAACAACTGACACTTTTGACTATGCGTCTAAATCCGACGCACATGGCAACCTTTAGCATCAGTTATGACGCGGGTAGGTTTAGGTCTGGGGTACACTCTAAAAAAAGCTGGGTTGTTTTAACCCAACTTTGGGTCAAATATGGACTAACCCAGCCGTTGGGTTAAATTTTTACATTACATTTTTAACCCAACATTTCGGGTTTGTCCATATTTGACCCAAAATTGGGTTAAAACAACCCAGCATTTTTTAGAGTGTAGGGTTAGACCACTAGGAGGCGCATCTCATATTGACGCTAAAGGGTGCCGGATGTTGACACGTGGTCAAAAACGTCAGTCAGATGACGCCTTGGGATGAGAAGGGGCTGGAATAGTTGACCCAAATTTGGGTTGAAACAGTGTGAGAATTATTCAAGCAAAAAGCAGCAGAGAAATGTTTCAGTTTCAATGCATTTAGGTCTACATTGAGAAATGGTAAATATTGATTATATACTTAATATTTTGTTTGTTTATCCTACCCTATCTCACGACCAATTCGTACGAATTCGTACGAGTGATTAAAAAGTGGCTAATTCGTACTAATTCGTACGACCTCACTCGTGCGAATTCATACGATTTGTCTAAACCCACGTGACGGTTATGTTTAGGGGCGGGGTCAGGGGTAGGTCATTCGTACGAATTCATACGAATTGGCCAATTCGTAAAATATGTACGATTTAGCAAAAATCGTACTAATTTGTACGACTGAGGTCGTATGAATTGTTACGAATTAGCCACCTCGTAAAATTCGTACGAATTCCCGTGAGATCGGGTTGGTTTATCCTACACTATTTCAAAAGTTCACTTTAGACATCCCAAGAGTCAACTAACTCCCACAGGATTAGTAGACTGTCAAAAAATACAATTTTCTGAGCCAAATTAGTTTTCAGGAGATCTTTTTGTGAGGAACAGAAATCATTATTCACTGATAACCTCGTGCTGTGACGCAAATCTCACTGCATGCTCTATGAGTGCAATAAAATCAACTGCAACACACACATATGTGTATATTGACAGAAATTTTGAATATGAAATTTCAGAGACCCAGTGTAAATAAATATCTGTTTCTTACCAAAAGCGTTTGAATGGCTAAAATTCATAAGTCATTTCAGTTAAGAACAGTTTTAAAGTGAGTAAATAATGGCAGAATTGAAATTTGGGGTGAGCTGCTCGTTTAAATTCCTCTACCTTTTACATATAGGCTACTCAGATCTTCATTGTGGTGAACCTGAATTCACCAAGTGCCACATGATCCTGGATCAACATCAACTAATTAGATTTGAAAGTTGATGTCAAGTTTAGCCTTGGATTGGTTAGGTGCTTCTACATCAGTGTTATTCATCATTTCCTTCTGATATTAGGGATGAGTTATGGGTAGGTTTAGACTTAAGGGTAAGAATAATATTTTTTGGATTTTTTGGTTGTTCCAGGATCAACAAAATATGTCCATGTTTTCCTCTCAGACTGGGGGAATTCTCTGTCACACACAAACTGGAAAAATGACATTCTGACTATGTCTTAAGGAAGTGCTATTGAAGCGTAAAACACTTAATGATTGTTTAACAATCCCATCAAGTGCTTTAAACGCTCATTTGGATTATCTTCTGAGTATAGTGTACTGATACGTTTTTTTATTCATCAGACTGGTCTGTCTTAAGATACTTATAGGTCAGTGGAAGCCGTTTGCTCGAGGCGTTGGTGTGTGTGTGGCTGTGTTTAGACTCCAGAGAGTCATTGCATGGCTTGAGTCAGACTCCATCAGCTCATTCTTTACCTCAATATCCTTCTGAAGGAAAGAATCGGGAATACAACGGCTCTCTCGTGAAATGTTTAGTGTGAGGGAGAAAATGGAAGCCTTCATCGCTAGACTCATAAAGTGGCCACTGAGGGTGAGATTTAGGAGGAAATCGTATTTAAGATTTATACCAGTTGCAGAAATCAGTCACTGTAATACAACAGAATTCAAGGCCCAAACCAGACAAAATCACTGAACTGATTATTTAGACGTTCTTCTCAACAGGTTTTGCTTCAACAACCAAACATCAAGTGGGAAGACAACAAACCTGTAACCCATAATTAACGTAATATTGGCCCGTTCACCTCAAGGACGATAGTATAAAGATAACCCTTATATGATCATTCTCAATATTAAAGAATTTGATTTTACAATCCTTACTAAATTGCCCTCTTGTTGATGACGATCAGCGCAATTTTTGCTGAAGAAAATAGATTTTTAAAAATCATTCTGGGCTTGTAAAACAGATTAGATCTGCTATACATACAGACACACACACACACACATCACTGTAAAAAATATAAGTGTTTGTGCTGCCTTAAAAAGTTTAGTCAACTTGAAATGTGAAGTTGCACTAAGTGACAACTTGGATATTTGAGTTGACTACACTTAAAATGTTAAGGCAGCATGAACACTTCCTTTTTTAAGTTGATATACAGTATATATAAACAGACGGTAACACTTTACAATACGGGTGCACTAATAAGCATTAATTCATGCTTAACTAATGCACAGATAATACTGAATTAATGTGTAACTAATGATTATTTAAGCTATTCATTAATGATTACCACATTAGGAACTAATTAAGAGTCTGTACGGTTAATGTATTAGTTCATTCATGAATTATTATTGATTAAATATGTAATTGTGTATTAATTCCATAATAACTCATTTTTTAACAGCCAAAGCTTTGTATTTCAACTTCCAGATAATATGACAGGTACACTAATATGCATTAATACATGATTAATTGCTTCATTGTTAGTGCAAATTCATGTGCAAATTACTGCAATTACTAAATGACTAATAATGATGTGCCCCAACAAGTAAAGTCATAATGTAATGATACCTTTGCAAATAATTAGCTAATGATTAATTAAATCAGACAACTCGAGGTTGAAGTGCATAGCTTTGACTAATTATGGTAATTAACACATTAATTTACACTATTAGTTAATAAAATATGTTATTAAGGAATTAATATACAATGACACATTGAATTAGCAATTCATGTATTACTTAATCTATTAATCATATAGACTCTTTATTAGTTGCTGATGCAGTAATCATTAATTAATGGTTTAGTTCTTCATTAGTTATACATCAACTCATGATTATCTGTTCATTAGTTAAGCATGAATTAATGTATATTAGTGCACCTGTATTGTAAAGTGTTACCAAACAGACTTTTAACTAGCTTCAGCAGGGGGTAAATAGAAGAAGAAAGAGTTCATGTTAAGATACTTTCTAGAAACACAACTAACAATTGAAATAAATCCTAAAATTAAATTCTGTGAAAGTTTGAAGATTAGAATGCTTTTCAAAGAGTCAGATATCTAATGTGAGGATCTTTCTCTATATGACTTGGTACTTTGTGTCACTAGTGGCCTTGAAAGCCTGTCAGAAATGCTTAGTTTCTCCAGGAAAATGGTTTGTATGGATCTTTGCTCTGGGTCTTGCCCTGTTTCTGCACAATTTCTCTCCACCCTCTTGTTTTTTCCCCTCCTTTTGTTTAGGTAAAGCTAGGATTAGGGAAGATTTTCCCCCTAAAGTAGTGGTTTGATGGTGCTTTTATCCCCTAGAGTTGCGAAGACGGTGGAGCCCCAGGATTAGACCAACACAAAAGGTGTTGTTGTGTCCGGCCACAGGCTGGAGGGAAGAAACTCAACTGCCAGTTTCAATATGTCAATGTTCTCAGGATGGGAAGTTGGCCAAACCAATTGAGGAGAGCTATGTTGTCCAAATACTCACGGTTCAGACGCAGTTCAGATTTTGGGCTACCAAAGTTACAACTCAAAATCCTTCTTTCAGGAAAAAATCCAAAGAATGTCCCATGTGTTATATCAAGAAAAGCAAACCTTAGAGTAAATACTTTTAGTCTCTTTTCAGTCATATAAATGCACTCCTAAAAGTTGACCAAATTCCTTTTTAGCAGATAAAGTGAACAGACTTTACGAATTGAACTTTATTTTCAGTATGTCGACTTATGTGTATTTACCTTAGAAACTACATGGGTTAAGGTTGGGTTTAGGAGTATGTTCAGGGTTGGTTACCCAGTTATTACTATAATAAGTAAGTCTACGCCTATGACTGTAAAATGAAGTGCTACCCAAATGGCCAAGAATGAGAATGTCCATATCCAAAAACCACTTGCACTAGCAAATTATAAGCACTATAACCTATTATTATTCACTTTGATGTACAACCAAACTTCCTAAAATATTCCAACACAACAACAAAACTGTTCGTTGAGCATAGATTTTTACAGACAAAAACTTCAACTAAAAATCTTTTCAAAGCCATCGCTATGCCTGAGGAGAAAACATTACCAGACAATTCCTGTCTCAACACATCATACTGTGTGTAAACATCACAAAAAAATCATCTCAACCTTCAGCCCAAAGTGTTAAAGAAGAAAAATTCCAGTGCTGTTTAGCATTATTGAGGAAGGATTGATTGATGGCAAGTGTTATTTTGGCTCCTTTTAATCAGATTCAGCAGAAGTGGAAAGAAAACATTTTAACCAAATGTCTTAATAATAACACTTTTAACGGATTGCTTCTGGCAAGTTGCTTTGCTATTCTTGTCACAAGAGTCCCCAGGAAGCAGTCAACTCAGGTCCATTAATCAAAATTGTTAATATTGCCTATATCAGCACATACAATACCCTTGACAAGAAACAGAGGTTCAACCCTCTACCAATGGCAAAGTTGGTTGTTTACATTCGAAACACAATAAGAGATAATTTTGCCAGCTTTCCCTATGTCTCTCAAAGGAAAACTTGTTTGAATCCCGACCATAAAACCTTGGATGCATCCATATCCTAAACATGAAATTGGAGTAGGCTGACTAAAACCTTGCGTATTGCATTTGGCTCATTGGTTTAAAGTTGGTTTTACACCTCATTGAGAAAGCTTGCACATTTTGGCTGGTCGGTTGAGCTTAAAGAGAGGATAAAGTTTTGTTCTGAAGATCTGGCATGCGAGAGCATCATCTCCAAGAGGAAAGACGTTAAATCATCTAAAGAGGCTTTCTGTGATGGAAACTTTTCATAGTAAAATACAGAATAAATATGTTTGCAGAAGTGTGCATAAGTGGTGGCGAGTCAAAAAATAACCTCAAACAGTGGCAATCAAATTCAGTCTTGCAGTTCAGGACCCTGACAAATTTCACATTTTAAAAACTCTTCATCTTTCAAACCTTTGTACATGTTGGAATGCTTATAAGTAATGTATTAAGGGATTGAAAACATCTTTGATTGCTGTTCGAGGCAAATGTTGCTTCAATTACTCGTAATTGTTCACATTGCAGACATTAGTGACGTGACATTAACTCGCCGTCAAGTGGATCCAAACCTGAGTTAATAAATCTTCTGCTGAACACAAAAGAAGATATTTTGATGAGTAATATTGAAGGGCCATTTGTTGTGGAAAATAAACTATACAGAACTCAAGCTCCCATCAACTGTTTGGTACTGACAAAAAAAGAAATAAAAAATGGGCATCTGAAATAATGGAGAGAATGCAAAACTTTCTAATAAAACTGTAGTTCCAATCCTTGATTCTGATTGGTCAATAGATGTGATTTATTTAAAAAACTGGACATTTAACTGGACGTTTTAAAAACAATCTGGGCCATTGAAATAACGTTCGTAACTTAATGGAATTAGGCTAGCCTAAAGCTTTCTTTAAAAAAATGTTTTTGTTCTGGGAAGTTCAGGCCTAATTATACGGTATATCCAACACAGTCTCATGAAGATGCGTATCTATACCACGAGTGTCATTTCTCGTGGCATTTATACGCCAAAAGTGTTTTTTTCGTGTATATGGTACGCACTAAAAAACCCTGGGTTAGGTTTAGGGGGGAGGGGGGTGGGGAGTTCGTGCGTATTATACGCAAAAAAGTGCGTATCATATGTACGCGAAAATCGCGTGCCAAATACACGCAAAAACTGTTTTTGGCGTATAAATGCCACGAGAAATGACGAACTTTCATGAGATCGGGCTGGTATATCACATTAACGCATAATTTTTGTTGGTTGGGTGTACTGAGAGTTGTTATTAAAAACTGACAAAATCTGCCGAGTTGTGTTGAAATCATATTTCTTTATCGACCGATAAACCCTTCAGACCGGACGCATGCGCATTAGAGTCTGTGAAGAAACGGAGGAATTGATTTCCTTCTCGCTTTAATTGCTTTAAAAACGGTCTTTACACAGAACACTGCCCAGCTTTACCTCCTATTTAACTTCTTGTATTTCCACTGGTTCAAAAGTTAATCGGATTTTTCCCTCTAGACCTTAAGCATAGGCCTATGTGCACTAAACAGGCGCTAGCCTAAACCACGGGTAACTTCCAAGAACATTAAAAAAAAAATAATGTTCCGCATTAAAAAATGTCCCGCATTAAAAAAATAAATAAAAATAAATTATTTTTTAAAATTTTTGATTAGACTGTAGGCTACAGAGGAGCGCACTAATCCATATAGATCAGCCTAAATACTACAATAGCCTATGTATTTAATAAATAAAAATAACTATAGCCTACCGGTATAGGCAGGTTATAACTTTTTTTTTCTGTGCCCCATCTATAAAAGCTTTACAAATTTAGCCAAAACTGAAAATATCACCCCGAATCTTCAATTTTCCCCATGCATTTCAACACAATATTAAGCTTTGCATTTAAGGAACTCTTCTTAATTCCAGCCTAAATGTTTCCCCCCCTCTAGAAGAAGAAACCTTTAAAAAAACTGAAAAAGAGAAGGGCATTATTGTTTTAATCCTCTTACCATCCGTCATTTTAAGAGTGTTTTAAAGGCTGAGATGGCGTCTCTAAATCCTCCGGGCCGGGAGAGATTCTGCCATCTATTAGAGATCTCATTCTCTCTCCTCCTCCTTTGCCTCGGTCCCTCTTAAAATCAGCTTGTCAGACTCAAGAGGTGTAACGCAAATAATAGTTTACAACTCTTTTCCCCTCCACATTTTCATCATTAAGATTCCAGCTTGGACATGCGTCACAGTTGTTCTTTAGTTAAGTTGAGGCTATTTTTTCTAAAATTGTAAATTTGTTTTTGCAATTAATGGTGTAACAATAAAACATCAAATTTATTCATTTCGAATAGTCTATATGCAAAATAGAGCCTGCACTCTAAAAAATGCTGGGTTGTTTCAACAACCCACGGTTAGTTTTTATCTTTTTTTTTTTTTTGACCCAAACATGGCTTGAAACAACCCAGTATTTTTAGAGTGTTATCTTTTAGACGTTTAAAATATTTTAGCCGCTAATGTTTAAAATTAGGCTAGTATTTATAATTTAATATTACTTTATTTATAACTGATTGCGTCAGTCGTCATATATTTATAAGAGAAAAAAAAGCATACGTAGCACAGGTCAGCATGAACCCGTGAAAACTGGAGGAACTGAAGGTAAAGGACCTCTGACTGACAGCGAATTGACCAATCAGGTGCCGCTGTGATCTGATCGCGCTCCTCATTGGCCGATGGGCGGGAGCTTCGAGCGCTCTGACCCGCGGAGGCTGTGATATTTTTTGAGGACTAACATCAAACATTCTTCAGAACAGAGCAGTTGTAAACAGTATCGGATACGTTTGACTTCCAACAGGATATTAAACTGCAGACAGACTGGGAAAAATCACTTCTGTTCAGTTGCTAAATTGTTGTTAGAGTTCGGAGGGGGACAAACTTCTCAGAGAGGTGAGTAAACACTTTCATACGAGCCTGTGAAAATCAGTTTTAATAACTGCTTTCATGACTTTGTGTTTTAACTTACACATATTGGCTAATCTAAATTACCTAAATTATATAGGCTAACCTAAATTATAAGTTATTTTTATATTTGACATGGCCCTTTAAGACTTGAAACTGACCGTCTATTATAATAGGATAAAATATTCGTAAAATATTTAACAAACATTGAATTACAAACTGTTGGCGGTGAAAGTGTGAAGTTGTTGAGGATATGATCGGACCCTTACAAATTAATTCAGTCATTATTATTATCATCATCGAATTCAGCCTAATATTTTAAATTTTAAATTTAATTGGGAGTTTAAACCTAAAAAATACAGTAGCTTATATAGGCTAATGCTTAACAGACCTCCTACATTCAGATTAGTTAGAAATGACTAAACTTTGATTTATATAGGCTATGGAGTAGGCCTATATTTTGTAATATGTATTATGGCTATATTTAAACTAAACGTAGGCCTATATATTAAGCCTTGATTTAGGCTACTCAAATGATTGGTTGTTTCAACCCATGGTTGGGTAAAATATGGAGAAACCCAATTGTTGTTTTAAATTAAATTACATTTTAAAACCCAACCTTTCGTTTAAAATGTTAAATTACGCTGAATTTTTAAACTAACGGTTGTCCATATTTGACCCAAACGTGTATTGAAACAACCCAGCATTTTTTAGAGTGATTTTTTAAAGAGATAATTAGAAAAAAAAAATTAAGACAAAAAAAATGTTGCAAAAAAAATATTTTAATCACAATGTCTTGGAAATATTGTGGCTGGTTGTTAAAAAAATGGGCACCAAGTGCATGTCGTCAAACACAAACTACCTCGCGTCCATCAGGCCAGACTCAGACTGGTAATGAAAGCTATATCTGCAGCAACATTACGCGCATTTATAAATGCACACACACACACACATCCCCAACAGAACCAGCCCAGAGGCGACAGAAAGAGCACCGACTGAGCTCAACACCGCGGGACAGACACACACAGTAAATGTTTAGCAAAGCACTTTTTGTTCAGCCGAATTAAAGTATTCCCATGTGGCTGGAATATGATTACACTGGGGAATTTAGTGTCAGTGACACAAATGCCACGGGCTCTTTAGTCAGGACTAAATCCTAAACCCTCAGGCTGCTTATATTCTTGCTTCAAAAAATAATTATGACTAATAAAGAGATTATTACACTGTAGCCAATTATCACAGATTAAAGGGTGATCAAACTGCAGCTTAATGATGGAAAATCCTGAATAAATTCAGATTCAATCCTCTGCTGTGCTATTATAGGCCTATAATTGGGGCTAACTGTTTATTACTGCCTATTTATTAAAAGCGTTTTTTGACAGTCTATTGTCAAATATGGCCTAGAGCAGTTCTTGCAAAGAGAATGCACAAAATTAATAGGCCTACACTTTTTAAAATGTCTTCAACATACCCAAAACGAATTATTTATAAAGGCATTTAATTTGATAGACGAGCTATAAAAAGTCCATCTGTCACGGCTGCTTGCAAACTGAACGAAAACATTCATCATCGATTGTGTCATATACGCCATCATGATGAAAACAATGTTTTTGTTCAGATTGAATTAAAAAAAGTAAACAACAGCTTTGCCATATTATTTTTTTATACACGTTTTCCAATTTAATAAAAGTGAATAAACAAAAGTTATAGCATACACCGATATTAGCTGTTCATTTGTCATAAAGTTAGGCCTAGTATTTGCTTAAAATTAGAAGAAAAACAAAAAATTACCAAGAATTTTTTGCACAAAAAATGATTCGATACAAATGAAATAAAATAACAAAAAATTCGTAGCCTATAGTGTTAAAAATGTAGCGAGCGTTTTACAAGAAAATATGAAGTGAAAGTTTATGAACACACACAGATGTTTGTTTACGACTGATACTAAACTTTTGTTGTAAGACTGTAATGCACATGTTCTGAAAGACATGGCATATTATAGGAAAGAATTATTCCTTCATTTATGAGGGAACTAAATCCTTTAATTTACAATAAAATGATACGGTATGCGAGAAATAAATGATTCCTGGTGAATTGAAATATGAGATGGTTTGATTTAAGTTGCATACACTCTTAAAAATGCAATGCACTCTTAAAGTGTTTGCAGTGATACCATGGAAGAACCATTTTTGAAACACTTTTCGGTGAGAATTTCTTAAAATAACAATTTTTTTCTTAGTTTGAAGAAGATATAAAAAATGATTATTTTTGTGCGACAAGATTCCATGGTGGATTTCAAGTTTGTTCCTGTAAAAATTAATGCCAATAAATAACTTTTATTTTTAAGTATAGTATATATTTTTTTGTATATGTTCAAATTCTGTCAGTTATTTATTTTTCATGTGGTGAAATTACTTCAGGCTATCTTTATGCATATAGGCTAATTATGCGGAGAAATAAACGGAGAAATGAAATAGGCCTAGCCTACTTATTTATTATGATCAGTCAGGTAATCTTCTGCATGTTCTGTCGTCTAACAGATGCAGCACTACGGGGTGAACGGCTACTCAATGCACGCCATGAACTCGCTGAGCGCCATGTACAACCTGCATCAACAGGCCGCGCAGCACGCGCAGCACGCGCCCGACTACCGGCCCTCCGTGCACGCGCTCACCCTGGCGGAGAGACTGGCAGGTAATCACCGCTCACCTCAAAGTTCAAATTCATTCATTCATGCATTCATTCATTCATTCATAGATAGATCGATAGATCGATAGATAGATAGATAGGCTAGATAGATAGGCTAGATAGATAGATAGATAGATAGATAGATAGATAGATAGATAGATAGATAGATAGATAGATAGATAGATAGATAGATAGATAGATAGATAGATAGATAGATAGATAGATAGATAGATAGATAGATAGATAGATAGATAGATAGATAGATAGATAGACAAGTTTGTTATGAAACTCACCAATTCTTAATCTTCAACGTGTGTGTAGACATCATCTTAGAGGCTCGGTACGGCTCTCAGCACCGGAAGCAGCGCCGCAGCCGAACAGCCTTCACCGCGCAGCAGCTCGAGGCGCTGGAGAAAACCTTCCAGAAAACTCACTACCCTGATGTGGTCATGCGTGAACGCCTGGCCATGTGCACCAACCTTCCCGAAGCTCGAGTGCAGGTCAGTCCACAGCAGATGGGGAATCACTTCAAGATCAAAAAGCACATAAAAGATGCCAGGACACAACTTTGTAGTATAGGCAGAATTATACATTGCTAATGTTATTGTGCACCTTAATTAAATACACTACAAACAGAAATATAGTTTTTTTTTCATGCACTGGTCAATTTTGAGATTTCATTTAGCTTAAGTTACTAGACTAAAACTTTGCATTTAGTGACTATAAATGCAAAGAAAACAAAAAAAATACACAATTAGGAGTTTTTATTTAGATTTTGTAACTAAATTGTATTTGCATATAGCGAGGGCTTGGAGCCAGAGGGGCGTAAGTGGCTTTTAACAAACTTTACTGGAGAGACAAAACAAAATTGACACACTTCACCTGTATTATTAACCAAACCACAAACATTGCAACCACAGGCATACTTACATGAATGAGTATTTAAGTAAAAAATGTATGGCATATTAACACAATCAACATGTTCTAAAACATTTTCAAACAAAAAAAAAATATATCAAATATGTCAGATACAACTTTTTGTTGCTTTATTCAATACAGTTTGATCTCAGATAGGTATTTTGGCACCATTGGATAGAGCTCATCGAGACCTTTATTTTGATATAAAGAACTCATATTCGCCAAAAATGCTACTTACGCCCCTCTGGCTTCAAGCACTTGATAGATGTTAGTTATAAATTAGCACTTACTATACAATAAACTTTCCTGCTTAACTCCTATACTCTGAAGGTTTTTACAAAGGGGTTTGTTCATGTATTAATCACCTGTTTTATATATTTTTTCCCCTAAAAACATGGTATAAATAGTTTTTTTCTCGTTGTTGATAGGATTATCTAAATTATGGAGCTAAAGAAATATCCAAAAATATCATGAACACTACAAAAATTTACATTTCTACATTTGTGCACACATAAGATATTGTCTAATTTGCATATTTGAACATAAAATTTCAGAAATCTTGAAATACAAAACAATTTTCTTGATGTACTGATTACTCATTATGGTCATTGCTTAAGTTTTTACTCTATATCAGCAGTGGCGTCTTGCCTTAATTCAACGATTCACTTTAAAGATTCACAAACACCAATTTCTTCACACTAACAGGTGTGGTTTAAAAACCGCCGTGCAAAGTTTCGCAAGAAACAGCGCAGCTTGCAGAAAGAGCAGCTTCAGAGGATGAAGGATGCTGGGATGGAGAGTGCACAGGAAGAAGGAAAAGAAGAAGCCCCGCCCATTGATTCTCAAGCCCCGCCCTCTCCTTCAGATGGGCGTGGCTCCACGTGTGCCCCTCCCTGTGAGCCGAGTGAGGAGGTCAATGTCACCTCACCGGAACAATCAGGGGCGGAGTCAGGGGCGGAGGACATGACTGACAGAGAGGACGAATCGCTGTCAATCAAAGATGAAACAAAAGAGGCGGGGCCTCCCCTGACAACAGACGACACTTCACCTTCTTGCAAACCGATCAGCCCTAAATTAGGTATGAATAGCTATTCATGTATTATTTTTCTTTCACGATGCTTCAGAAAAAAAAACACTTTCGAAAAGATTAAAGAGAATTAGGGGTTAGTTCAACCAAAAATTATTTTACTGTTATAATTTTTCAAATCACATCATTCCAAACTCCTGCGGGGAACACAAAAGGAGAAACACTGAACAAATGAAAAGATAGAATTTACTCTACAGGTAAAAAATCTGGGCACGTTGATCATTATTTAGATGTAAATAAAATAAAATTGCAAGTTTTTGAAAACGATACCATTATTGTCTCCATGTAAACGAAAAACCCCCGCGAATTTGTGAAAACAGTGACGTCATGCGTATTACTATTGTTGTTGTTTTTTTACAAAGTGACGCCGCCAACTACTGGCCTGGCAGCATAATACAGTGTTTTTTTAATAATTTTTCGGGGATCGTTTTGACAGCGTTATCGTCTTTATGCGAAAAACGCTTTCTGTTCATTATATAAAGCAATCGTTTCTCTTCACAAAACTTCGATTGAACCGCTTACTAACCCTTAACCATTTTAGATCTAGGCTATTAAGTTTTGGTTACCTGGGCTTTCCTCACAGGTTTCATAAAATATATTGTAATTTGTCTTTCGAAGTGGGTTTGGAACAACATGAGATTGAATAATTGATGACAGAATATTAATTTTTAGGTGAATATTCCTTTATAGGACGCCTTTGTGCCAAAATTTAACCAAAGTCTTAAGGGACGAATTTCGCGCGCAATTTTCGCTGACGTTTAACACCTCGTGACTCAACAATGGGCACCAATGTAAAGTGTGCACACCGACGCGTAAAACGCGTGTTTTAAAAAAAAAAAAAAAAAAAACGCCTCGGGTTCGTTTTTTTGTTTTTGTTTGACGCGCCACGTCAAAAACTATCCGACCAATGAGATTGCTACTTTTGCTCACGTGTTTGGACAAGCTTCTGAAGTTACAGTAAAACACAACTTCGGGGCGCTCAAACACAAAACGGTCTTGCCGAGCACACATACGTAACGGAGAAGATCTACGCCAAGTAACCGTCGCCGTCTACAGAGCCAGGAAGAAATAAGATGAGGAAGATGCGAGGCAAGATGAATGTAGAGCTGCTGATCTCGTTGGTGTTAGATGGAACATAAATAATGGTCCCACTTTATATTAAGTGTCTTTAAGTACTATGTACTTTCATTGAAACAAATAATTTGATACAATGGACTTATTGTGTACATACATGTTTTTACATTGTACTTATATTTTTAAAATACCAGCATGTAATTACAGCTGTAACTAATTTATGTAATTACATCTGTAATTACACAGCTGACCCATCCCTTACACTTTAACCTACCCATACCACCACACCTGTCCCTAAACTTACCCAGACAATAGCAGCAAAAAGTGTTTTACAATACAATATACATGAGCAGAAGTATATTGTACTTATTTTTTAATGTAAGTTCATAGTACTTATAGCCACTTAATATAAAGTGGGACCTAAAGAACTATATGACAAACGCGACGGCGACTACAAACATCTTGATAAAAGAGAACAGTATGGGGTATTGCAGAGCAAATGGGCGCCATCTAATGTCAGGGAATGAATTTGCATGTTCACTCGGCTCATCGTCAGTGAAAATCGCTACAAAAAACGCCTTGAAAAACGCTGGCGAACAACGCGCGCTGATATCCGTCCCGGTGTGTACGGGCCTTTATAGTTTGGAACATCAATGAGAGAATATACATTTTTGGGTGAGCAGTATCTTTAAGGATGTTGAATGCAAACAGTATTACATTGTCATCCCCTCTCCCCAGAAGATCCGCTTGGTTCCCCGGCTCTTCCCTCCTCCAGTGGCGGAGTGGCTCAGACTAACTCCTACGCCTCGTCTCCTCTCAGTCTCTTCCGCCTGCAGGAGCAGTTTCGCCAGCACATGGCCGCCACCAACAACATCATGCACTACCCCGCCTTCGACGTGTCCACGCCCTCCTCCTTACCCTACCTGGGCGTAAACATGAACATGGCGTCTCCGCTGGGATCGCTGCCTTGTCCGCCCTACTACCAGTCCCTGTCCCAGGCCCAGCAGATGTGGAGCGGGCCCCTGATGCAGGGCTCTGGTGCTCTCCCGGCCCTCAACAGCAAAACCACAAGCATCGAAAACCTGCGTCTGAGGGCGAAGCAACACGCTGCATCACTCGGCTTGGACACGCTTCCAAACTAACCTCTCAATGTCTTCTGTTTAGGATCTAAATTTGCACGTGGTATTAAGATGTGTTTTGGTCGATCGGATCACGTTTACGAGTTGACACCTGGTGTTTTAATCCGTCTCTATTGTCCACTTTTGACCACTTCTGTCCTGATTTCTTCAAGGGGAGGGTCTATGGGTGGGTTAATATATGTTCAGATCTAATGGACAAAATAAGCTCATGCAATTTACATGTGAACGCCTGGAGACGATGGAAAAACACACAGAGAGCATCAGCTTTAGTTTCGGCTCTGACAAACACAAGACCAGCCGAACGCTGCGAGTGTGTGTTATAAATCAGGAATGGAGAGAGAACATTGGGCTTGTTTCATCTTCAAAACAAACTTGGGTCTTCATCCGACAAAGTTAAATCCTGTCTGGCTAGATCTCTTCCTATAATGTTCACGCATTAGTTCAGACGGCCTTTTGAACACATTCGACCACATGATCATTTACACTACGAAAGCTTGAATTGGACTACCTGTTTGACTGTTGAGTGCACTGTAAAAATGAATATGCTTTATCTAATCAAAAATATTGTGGCAACAGATTACAAGCAATATTATTAATTCAATTTAACAATAGAATTAAGTAATAATTAATCAAATTAATGTTAACCATTTAAAATGAGTGAAACGTACCAGTGTTGTAGTACTCGAGACTCGGACTCGGACCATATTTCAATGGTCTTGGTCTTGTCATGGACTCGTGTCCATTTGGACTCGGAATTGACTCGTACTCGAACATTTTTTTTTTTAGGACTTGGAATTATTCCCGAGTCCACTCGAGTTCAATTCAAAATATTTTTCATGATTATTAATGTATGATAATAAAATATTTCTTGACACGCCCAGTGATTGGTGATTTTCTAGTGCGCAACTGCGCATGACAAATTGTAATAAAATTACTTTTAACACCACCTACTATGTGGCCTTTTTACCCTAAACTGATCATATTTTTTAAACCCTAAGTAAATTCAGTAAAAAAAAAAAAAAAAAAAAAAAAAAAGGATTTCTCTAAATAAATAAAAGTAAATTAGGTAATCAACCCTCACTGGTCTCGGTCTCGACTCGGACTCGACCGTCTCTGGTCTCGGACTCGACTCTCTATGGACTCGGTCTTGACTCGGACTCGACTTTCTCTGGTCTCGGTGTCGACTCGGACTCGAGTGAGGTGGTCTCGACTACAACACTGAAACGTACAAAAAACATACATTTAAGTCACCATTATGGTGATCAGTTTTTGTTTTAGGTTTGTTTTAAAATGACGGTTTTCTCCTTCAGTGATTCTGCTTGCTAAACATCTGAATAACAGATATTTTTGTTAAATTTTTTGGTGTAAACCTTACCCATTTTAAGTAGTTAACATTTAAGGAGTTAATTTGATTAATTATTACTCAATTCTAATTTGTTCAATTGATAATAATATTGCTTGTAATCTGTTGCCACAATTTTATTGATTAGATAAATCATTTTTACGGTGTTTACACCCCGTTTACACCTGTCGTCCACTTGTGATCCGATCGACCAAAACGCATCTTAATACAAGGTGTAAACAGGGCCTACATAACATTAGTGTGCAGAAATCATGACAGCTGGCTGAGCTGGAGCTGTTTCAGTATCATTTAGCATGGCGGAGTGGAGAAGTTTGGATGACTTTGAAATGTTAAGGTCTGACTGCATGGCAGAGGTTTTAAACTTTTCCAAACACCCCTTGCTTTGCACTTTAAAATGCAAAAAAATAAATAAATTGTCTCTGTAAATAAGCTTATTCAGGTCCACAGCCTTAGTAGAAGGTAGTGAAGCCTCCCGTTTGTATATTTGAAGAAATGTTTAAGCGTCTGTGGATCTTGCGTATGGTTGAAGCTTCTGCACACATCAGAGAGACTTCCGCATCACCCGGACTGATGTTCCTGATGTCTTGCCATGTGATTTGTCATCTTAGAGTCTAATGGAATTGTTTAAATAAATGTGAATAATTTATCTGTGAAATGAAAGGGAATAAACCACATATATGAACTGAATGTGTAATTGTAGTTGTTTGTTGAGTATTTCAGATTTGATTTTTTTTCTTTTCCATCACACCTGCATTTGACGATATTTAATGCAACACTTTTTATGCCACTGAGTAACATTCATCTTAAAAGTTATTATAATAATAATAATAATAATCATGCATTTCTTACAGTTCCACAATTTTAAAATGGTCATTTAAAACTCTGTAATTTTACCTGTAATTACAACAGAAGCTAAATTGATCATGAATTAGGCAACTAACATTATTGCTCTACAGCAAAACTCATAATTAGTACTAATTATGAGTTTTGCCTTTGTTAATTTGAGGTTCGGCAAGTGTATTCACTGTGAAAATGAAGACATTTTATATAATCAAAAAAAATTGTGGCAACAGATTACAAGCAATATTATTAATCAACAAATTAGAATTGAGTAATAATTAATCAAATTAATTCCTTAAAAGTTAACCATTTAAAATGAGTAAAACTTACAACAAACAAACAAAAACATACATTTAAGTCACCATTATGGTGATCAGTGTTTGTTTTGATTGTTTTAAAATGACTTGATTGTTTACATCAGGCGTCTTCAATATTGGCAATATAATATAAATAGTTCTTAATTAATCTTTGATTCAGATTTTTTTGTTACATTTTTGGGTGTAAACTTTACTCATTTTAAAAGGTTAACTTTTAAGGAGTTCATTTGATTAATTATCACTCAATTCTAATTTGCTAAATTTAATTAATAATATTGCTTGTAATCTGTTGCCACAATTTTATTGATTAGATAAGGCGTATTAATTTTTTACAGTGGATAGGCTAAATAAAAAATAAGGATGGGTTAGGTCAGATCACTGAGCTAAAATTAATTTGAGGTTACAGACACATTGATTCGATTTTTGAGCATGCTATTCTCTAAAATTACATTTTTTAAATCCATATGCAATGCATTATTTGCACACCATAACTAAATAAATGGATGGAATGGAATGTTTTCTGCATGCGTGCCCTTTCTATTTCTGTTTTTTTTCCCCCACTCTTTTGCATGCATGCTCATCTTGATAACAGATCCAGAGAAAAGCTTAACACACAGAGGCAGAAGACGAGTGGATCACCCCGGCGAGGCCGTCGCCACCCTCCTGTCAGAGGTTTGGCAGCTCTGGAGCACAACTCTCTGCAGTAAGCAGATTAACACGGGTCAGGATACCAGTGGATTAAGTTGAGGAAGAACAGAGGAATGGAGTGAGAAGACATGTCGTGTTCAGACTCCTGTTAACAGCCCGTACTTTAAATGCTGGAACTACGGCGAATTTGAAAAAGATGGATTTCATTCTCACTCCGGCAGAAAAGACAAGATCTTTAACAATAGCATAATAACGGTTAACATCTCTTAAAGGAGTAGTTCACTTAAAAAAAAAAAAAAACTTTTGCTGAAAATGTACTCACCTCCATGTCATCCA
The DNA here is from genome assembly GCF_016745375.1 of Pimephales promelas. The sequence goes on along the minus strand of NW_024121543.1, from coordinate 2,005,247 downwards.
AGATGTCCACGTCTTTCTCTCTTCAGTCGGAAAGAAATTAATTTCAGGATTTTTCTCCATATAATGGACTTCATTGGGAACCAAACAAGGTCCAAATGAGAGTTTCAGTGCAGCTTCAAAGGGCTTTAAACGACACCAGACGATGAATAATGGTCTTATCAAGCGAAACGATCACTCATTTAAAAAATAAATAACAAAGTTTAAGTTTTATAAGCACAAATGCTCGCCTTGCTCTATTCTGTGATGCGCGTTCGTGACTCTCCTGTTCAAACTCATTCATCAAAATGAACGAATCTTTTCATGTCATGACTCAAAGGGTCCTAGATAAGACCCTTATTCATCGTCTGGTGTCGTTTAAAGCCCTTTGAACAGTTTGCACTGAAACTGTCTTTTGGACCTTGAACCGTTTGGTTACCATTGAAGTCCATTATATGGAGAAAAATCCTGGAATGTTTTCATCAAAAACCTTAATTTCTTTTCTACTGAAGAAAAAAAAAAAGACGTGGACATCTTGGATGACTTAATCAGCAAAAAAAATCATCAGCAAAAGTTTTTTTTTTAAAAAGTGAATCCCTTTAAGTTTTAAAAGGGAGAAGAGTTATTATAGTTAACTAAAACCATAAAAAACATCGAGTTACTTGAAATAAAATGAACAATAAATACATTCAAATTAGAGGAAAAAAATCAATTTGATTTAAAAATCGATCCGTCGATCAATATTTTCAAAAAAAATAATTTAAATCATATAAATAATGTGGCTGTTTAATAATCTTTGTTGCTCACACAGCGACTTTTCAGTTAGATAAATGGGTTTGCCTTTGCAATTTTGTTCATGTTGATGCACTTTAATTAAATACAATACATACATTTTTTTTTTTAAATATACAGTTCGCAGTTATTTTGTTTTAAATGAAGAAAATCGTAAATTAAGTTTTTTATTTAAAAAAAAATCTGATTTTCTTAGGGAAAAAAAATCTCCCAGCTCTAATTAAAATATACAAACGTACACACTAACTTTTTTGTTTACATTTAACTTAATGTAAATGATGAGTCAATACATCATCAGGTGTTTTTACCCTGATTCACTATGGTATGGCTATTATAAGTGTTTATATTAGACCTGTCGGGATGACTCATGGGACATTGTCACTCACCTGTGTGTGTCTCCTCACATCCGTAAATACAGTAAAGGGGTTAGTTGTCACAACGAGTGAGAAAGGAGAACATCCGGAGATTCACCAGTTTTAAACACACCGAACAGAGGAGAGACTGCGGGCAAAGAGAGAAAGAGCTCGTAATAAAACAAGAATCAACATCAGCTTGGCATTTCGGAGATGGCGAGAACTGAGGGGTTTGAAACGTTGTAAAAGAGATTGTGTTTTTATTAGAGTAAGGTGTTTTATTTTACAGATAAATTGCTCTCTAACAGTTCATTGTAAGCATTTTCTATTGTGAAGGGTCATTTCATTGTGGTCAAGTCTGTTAATAAAGCTATGAGCAGTAGATTCATCTCTCTCTTTTTAGTTATGACAAAGAACCATAGTCATCCGCAGTCACATATAATGCACAACCAAAACAATGATCTTCCTCAAAATAGTATAGTCAAAATTTGAAGTGGATCAAAAAAGTTCATTGTCCTAAGACAAGACTGGGTATTCTTCGAAATGCTAATTTTAAGAATTTTACTTCTACAAAGTGACAAGTTAACATGCATGAACATAAATACTTTTCAACAAAAGTAACATGGTTTGAATTATTGGCCTTGAAACCATTGAAAAAAGTGCATAATTATAATGCCAATTTTCTTACTCAGTCTATGTTAATAGTTTCACATTTTTGGCTTCTATGCAGGGATTAATAAACGCCAACATTCGATTTTATTCAGTAACTAAATCTATGAGATAAAATCTGCGTCCTGAAGCAAAACCGGTTCAGTGATCATTAATGCAATACATTTTTTGACAAATACAACATGTTAAATCTCTTGTTTGACACTTTTACAACCAATATTTAGTGTGTGCTGTGTACAAACGTGCAGTTTTGGGGTTGGGTGTGTGTGTGTGTTAAGCTGTCGAGGTCGAGCTCTTTGATGTGTATCAGGGTTGTGCTCTGTTATAGGGATTTTCTGAGTTGACAGCTGCTTGAATATGTGCCGGCACTGCGATGGCAGTGGGTTAAAGAATGCTGGGAACAGGATTAGGATCATATTCTGGCAGTGGCTGTCAGTTCATCAATGGGCTCAGGTTCCCCAGTGACAGCTCTCCTTTGCTGCACGGCTAAGACCTTTAGAGGAACCATAAAAGAGTGTGAAAAGGGGCTGTTTCAATGGCATGGTATGAGTTTTGTTCTAACCTTGCTGGATGTGCATAAAGTAGAGGAGTCAGGGAATATCAGTGGGGCGCGTCTGATTTTAACACTCTGTCTGGAGTGTTGGAGACTTTGCAAGAACAAGCACTTATTTTGAAGTAAAGTTATGCGTTTAAACGCTCTCCATATCAGTGGGTGTAGAGCTTTAAAGGGTTAGTTTGAAGTATTTATATTGTTTCCCCTTTTACATGATCATTACCCTTCCACGCTCTGACTTGGCCTGTCAACAGGCTATTTTTTGTTGCTAAAATGCAGGTGCTACACTCTTAGGAAAAAGGATCAGTGGGGTTCTATTTAGAACTCTAGGGATCTTGACTTAATTCTAAAGAACACTTTATGCAAAAAAAGGGTTCTAAGGAGAAATTGTATAATAATTTAATGTTTAATGGGTTATATTGATTTTTTTTCCAAGCTTAAATGTGTTTCAGCTGTTTAATAATAATAAAAAAGTCATTAAAGTTAAAGACAAATTAAAACTAAATCCATAAAATGATCCCATGATGGCAAACAATAGATAGGAAAATACCACATGCAACACTCACTAAATCACCACCAGGTGGCGCAAATGGACGATTTGCATCATTGCTCAGCAAGGCTGACGTTTTTACTTGTTGGCTAAATGAAGATAAAATAATGAAATAAATTACTGGTAATAATAATAACATTAATATTATTATAACATTTAGTCTCCAGCTATTTCTACTTTTATAGTGAATTATAACAGTGCATGAAGTGTGCTTACATTCTTACATTTTACTAGCCAGTAGCCTATTTTAATTTATCGCATTGCATGAGGCATGAGTTTTGCCATAAATTAAATAAAACGAAAAAAAAAGGTGGATTTTTAGGTAGGTTTGAATTCTAACACAATTTACTTACTGTCAATATTGTGACCAAATTAAACCAAAACACTCAAACAGAACAATTATTTTACTTTCATCATTGGTGTTCTACTGGTGTTTAGTAATAATACCTGCACTTCAGGTCATGGTGATCTTTTTTGATGAACACTTACTGGACTGAAGCAGTTTAGTTTTTCATGGCTATCTATCTATCTATCTATCTATCTATCTATCTATCTATCTATCTATCTATCTATCTATCTATCTATCTATCTATCTATCTATCTATCTATCTATCTATCTACACATGGTGGTCATGGTTTAGCAGTACCTTTGTCTTTCTTTGTTTTTGTTTTGAAGTAACGTTACACGTCTGCAGTAGTGAGTTTCATCAATGGTCATTTAGCTGCTTTTCTGATGCTTTTCTAAACATATCATATTATCAATACAGATTGTTTGTGGTAAGATTACACCGTAGTCATTTATCTTGTCAGTGTGCTTGTTTTAACAAAAGAAATAGTCGACTTTCACTAATAAAACAAAACAGTTAACTTACATAACAATATATCCAAATGAAGGTTGTTCTGCAGGTTCGTCGTCGTCTTTATCAACTCGCTCGCTCTGGCTAGAATATGTAAGGCTTGAAGGACGAGTCTTCTGTTGTTGACATTGTGAATAAAAATTTTCTTTGAAGGTATCGTATATCTCTAATCAAACTACAATAATGGCCGAACGTGGGGAGTTGAACTGACCGTGAACTCATCGACCTGGAGAGTGGGCGGGGTGTGACGCATCTCCTTTTTATTTAAAGGGGCCGCTTTGAAACGGGTCGCTCAAAGACGCACATCAGAAAAGGGGTAGAAAAGGGGCCTGTGGAGCTATAATAATGAGGAATTCAGACCCAAGCATTGCAGTTCTGTTTTATATAGACCACAACGGTATGATTTAAATGTAAAAATGAATGATTTAAAAGCATGATATTAATGTATTGCTTTGCAATTGGCCCCTATATATTGAGGAGACCCGTTCCACGTAAATTAACCATTTTAGCCTCCTGATATGACAGAGTGCAACTTTAAATTCAGACAAAAGAGAGATAATGGCTGAACTGAAACTGAATTCAGTGATTCGACCAGCAGAAAACTGAACTCGGCCACTTTAGAAAGCATTCTCTAGTTTATAGGAGAGACGTGAAGCATCAAACTCGTGAGTTAAGACAACCGAAGAAGCCGCTCAGCAGAAATTCAGAAGGTTTAACTCAGATTTCCCATAATTCCACTCGACAGGATCCTCACTTGAAAACTCTGCAGTCTTTACCCCTTCCATCTGACCCGCCCGACGACTCTCTCTGCCAGCCCTGCAAAACAATACTTTCACAATAGCGCCGGACTTTTATTCTTGCCATGGCGTTATATAATTCCAGGAATTACTGACAGGCAAGGATATGCTAAATCCTCTTCCTGAAAGTGGATGAGACAGACTGCGAGCAGCGGCTCTCTTCTGCGCCTCATGACTTGGTCGGTAATCCCGATACGCACTGTCTGCATTTTTACTGTATGTGTTTAAGCGCATTTGCAGAGCATTTATCTCCCCAATGTAAACCAATTTGGCTATAAGGGCTTCGGGGCGAGCTCACCGCGGAAGGAAAGAAAGGAAAACTCAAACGTAGCAGAAGCGCTGTGGGGGGTGGTGGTGTGACGTAGAGAGAGAGAGAAGACATGGCGAAAGAAAAGAAGAAAAGAAGCAGAACGGCGCAGGAGAAAAGAGTATCTTGTCCAGAGGCGATGCTATAAGAACCACAAAGCCGCCAAAACCTGAATCACTGAACTGTTGAATCGCAGAAATCTTTACAGTCATCGTTATCATTATCCACTAATCCAGCTGTACGTCCCTGGCCAGACGCACACACAGTCTACTTACTTTTCAAGTTTCAGTGAGGTGTCTCTGTACATCTGCACCTACTCTAAAAAGTGCATTTTCTCTTCAGAAACCCTCGCCGCCATCAACCTTCATCAAACTCACAACACTGTGACTTCTAGTAATCTTTACTCTTAAAAAAGCAGCGGATTTGTGAATATCACAATGATAAATAACTGATATACCAAAATAAAGGCTCAAATATCCAATTAAATTACATCAGTATTTTCATGAAAAGAAAATATAGGACTTACTTGGATATTTTGATTGAAACTGAACACATATATTGAGAATGGACAACTGATACTGATCAGATTCAATAACTACTATTATTATTCATTTCAATATTCTTCATTTTGAACCACAATTTAAAGATATAGTTCATCCAAAAATTAAAATGATCCCATAATTTACTCTGGGTTATTACTCTGGGTTACGCTCTGTGTAAATTACTCTGGGTTACAATCTGGGTTAAATTAAAAAATATCCTGGCTCTTCCAAGCTTTACCTGAGATTTTGAAGCCCAAAAAAGTGCATCCATCCATCATGAAAGTAATCATATGACTTCAGGGGGTTAATAAAGGCCTAATGAAGTAAAGCGGAAAATATCCATGTTTATAACTTTAGTAACTGTAATCATCTTTAGTTTACTATCGCTTTACAATTGAATGCATCTTTGCTGAATAAAAGTTTTTTTTTTTTTATCTTACTGATCCCAAAAGTAGCATATGTCTCCATGTTTTTTAATACATTTCTTTGCAAGCCAGAATTAGAGTTAGGGTTCATTTCAGCAGCCGGAAAGAGAACAATATAACGAGGAGAAATCAAAATGTCCCTAATGAGTTTCCATCCTTGATGACTAATGCAAATGAAGAATGTAAAATGTGCGCAAAACCCAGAGCGGACAAATATTTACATTACACTGGAGCTGATGGTGTCATGTGTCATTAAGTCCAGTTAAAGCCTTTCCATCATTCAGGACGGAGAAAACGAGCAGCGCTCATCTCATACCGACAGACAACACGCTTTCAGTGAACCTGAGACGTACTGATTCATTTTAGTTTAATCAATTTGTAAGGCATTACATTATACAAAATGATACAGATATGAAGAGATGCATTTAAATCCTCATTCAGGCTTGATGAAGTCACATTCCTTCAATAACGACTGCAAATATTCACACTTTGTTTAAACCGTGAAGAATGGTTGAAAGTTATTTGTTTATTAAAGGTGAAGTGTGTAATTTCAGTGCCACTATATTCACCAAAAGTTATTGCAAAGAATTGAGCCCGTTTTCAAATAGTTTCTCGCCGTCTTCCACTGGTTGGACAAACAGATCAACCTATGAATGTCCTTTAGTAATTTTTACTTGTTCACCTGATTTAAAGGTGCATTGCGCAAGTTTTGCAGAACTACAAGCAAACTGCGAAACTGCAACCAGAGGTATGGACCACACACGCACTTGCACGAGCTGTTTATAACCATCAGCCGCACAAATCTTTTGTTACAATCATAATGTCGTCAGAGGTAATAAAGTTATAAATCTGCAAGTCATTTTAAATATATGAAAGGAAAGGCGTTTGAGTAAATTACACACTTATGTGTGTGTGAGGGGAAAACGGGGGTAGTAGAAAACTTCGGTTTTTGTTTCAATCTATCTCCATGTTGAACTGTTTTATATGTTTACAGTATCCACTTATGATTGTATTATTATGGAAACACGTTCATTAACAATATAAGTTATTCGTTTGTATAGGACCCGTTTGAGCCCTAGAGCATCTCTCCATTTGTTGAAAGCCTTCGCGATGTTGACTCTTGGGACAAATTCCGAAATTCGAATATAATTCGAATATTATAAAAAATCAATACTATTTGAATGCTGAAGTTACTGTTTGAATATTGCTTTTTTATGCATATTTTTTACATTGTCTTTGATATGCAATCTTGCCTTTTCGCCGCCTTGGCTTACACGCATGTGAAAATTAAATGCCTTTGTTTCGTCTGATGAACAACAAAGTTTTTGAATCGTAACACAAGTGTGCACGTTGGCCACGGTGTATCATCATAACAACTGTCAAAAATGGTAGCCTAAATGTTTAACGACGTAAAAAAAAGCACCCGTGAAGCGAAAAATGCAAATATCTCAACGGATTCGGTGCGCATTCAGCTTGTTGGAACAGTCTAGTCGAACTGAAAAGAACGATATAAGTTTCAGAATTTTTGGTGGTGTTTTCGCGGAGATATCAGCCGAAAACCATCGGAAGCACCTAACCATATTCAGCACGAATAAATGTAAGATGTCCCTCTAGTGGACAGAACGTGTAACAACAACCACATGCTATAGATGCATTGACGATCCATAAGCATGTGTAATGTCGTAAATATCAATATTAGGATAGATTTTAGCATTTAAAGGGACACTATGCAGTTATTTTAGCTTAATTTAACAGCTTCAGAGTTATTGAAATGGTTATATGACTTCTTTCGGGTTGAATGGGGGGCGTCTCGACACCCCCTGGTGCCTGTGAGCGGAAAAATCTCACTTGCAATTTCAAGCTTAGCCTTTTCAGTCAGACGCGAGCATAGCCGTAATGTGCGTGTGATATGTCCCCATTGAAACATCTCGCAGCACGGATGTACCAATACAAACAAATAAAACATCTCCAGGTAACTCTAGTAGATTTATTTATTTCGTTTGTTAAATAAGAGGCGATCAGAAATGTGTTGTTTTTGAAATGAGTGACCAAAGTGCTTGTTGGCGCTGCGATCAGTTTCAGTGGACTCAGTGTTCTGTGGTGATATTCAAACGGACGCGCGCTCATTGCTCATTGCGGTGAAATCACAAAACCCAATGCACAAAAAACATGTCCCTGCTTGAAATACAGGAGCCACTAATAAACAATCGGTGTTGATGAGGAAAATAAACAATAGTAAGGATTAGAACCCAGAACCTGTGACACACATGGCAAAAGTTCTTCCTCTGGACCATTATAGTTCATGGGGATATGTATTTAATCACGTGAAAATTCTCACTACTAACAATATTAGATCTCATTAAACGACAAATTAAACACAATGTACTATTGTATACTATGCAACACTGTTACTGTGAGTGGTATTTAGACAGTAATGTTACAAACAAGTACTCCACAGTTACTCTAGGGGTCGCTGTTTGACAAAAACAGCATTCTTGTGTGGTGCCCCTTTAATATTCGAATATTATTCGAATATTAAATAAAATAAGGAATGGAATTCGAATAGTATTATAGAAGAAGATTGACAGCCCTAGTTAACTCTCGTCTTATTCTGACGCCTGGCACTAGACAACAGTTTTATTTACTTTGTCTTACGTGGAGTTTACGTTGGGGTTTGGAATGAACTACAAGCCGGCCTCTTTGAATCCATCGTCTACTTTTGTGGAAAGTTGACTAAAGTTTTGTCGCTCGAGTTGTCTTCTCTGATACGGAGAATGGCGGCGAATACACAAACCTGCCAGACGAGTGTGAATGCGCATGACGTCACAACTGCGTCCCGAATTTCTCTTATTTATTTGACTGTACAGGATTATAGAATATAGAGGCGATCGCAGTGATCAGAGAAGGGCTCGATCAGCCCATCAGGCAATTGTTTAAGCATGTATGGATTAGAAAAACGGCTATTTTTAACATGAAATGTTGCACAATGCACATTTATACAACAAAAACACACATTAACTCAACACACAATCAGGTGTAAAAATAAATGAAATACATCATACTACAGTCTTGTTGTTAGTTAGAAGGATCTAATGATCTAATTCTGTGGATGTTTCTGTGGTTCAGATTCATGACTACCCTACGACTGAACCGCTAGCAGCTCATAATGAGTTTCAGTCATTTTTGGCTGTGAGCCGTTCCACCTCTCTCATAAAGCGCAGACACATTTCATCCTGCCATGGTAGAGATACACACTGAACTGACACCGGGAGACCTACGCCATTCTTCACTGCCTGAAAACACACACATACACACACTGATATTACACGATGGGTTTGACTTTGTAATGCAAAAGTAACACAAATGCAAAAATGCATTTTTTATAATATTTTACATAAATAATATAATATTATTTTATATACAATATTTGTTATAATATACTTTTATTTTATATAATATTTTTATTAAAATAGCAGCCAATTAAAGTAAAAAAAAAATTTCTCATAAAATGCTATTTGGATTTTTATTTTCTGAAAAAAAGCACAATTTGTCTTTATTTCTACACTTTCTGTTGAATCCTGCTATGAAGTGATAATACACCTTTAAGTATAATGGTTTGATTTAAACATCTTTAAATAAATGAATTTTATAATTTATTTAAAATTTATATTTTATATAATAAAACTTATATTAGCCTTGTCAAGCCCAAAATAAATATTTTTTTACAAAAAATGTTTCATGGCACAATAAATAATGTAGTCTGTGCAATTACATTTGTTCACTAAGGTCGTTTCTACATTGATCATTCATTTAAAATGAATTATTAATATTCCACCATGTTATCATGTGTGATTTATTAAGTATTTAGAAAGTAAAACTACCAGAGTTATCCCATTTATTTATTCAAATGAAATGAATCCCACACACACTGCGACAAGGTTGAAATAATGAGTATAAGAGTTAGTAAGAAAAAAACAAAACACTCAACATTTATTTGAGATACAGGGGTAATAGTTTAAAAAAAAATGGGCTTATTTTTTGTAATGAAATTCGATATTTAAAAATACAAAAATATACAGTCCAAATAATCCCGTATATGGCTTTACTATTGGTCACTTGAGTTAAGTAGAGCTTTGCATACATCACATTGTCTGAGAAGTTTGTTTTATAGTACGATTCTATCTTTGTAATCGTGACTATGCTGCCTCCTTGTGGTTGACAGGCATACAACTCACAATTTATCACAACACTATGACAAAAACATCCTATGGATTTAATGCAATTTAACTTCAGAGGTCTTGCACTGTGAAAACCTACCTTAACGTAGATTTTGTCCCACATGTCCCCATAGACACCCTTATACTGACTGAGCTGTGCCTCGTCCTCTTCCGTCACTGTAGACACGGTCACGCTCCCGGCTGGGAAGTTCAGCACGTTGTACAGAAGTGTGTAGCTGGCAGCACCTTCAGGAGTGGAGAACAATTACTGCATCTCAGTGCCGTATGTAATGCTGAAATCATGACTGGTGAGTTGATAAATAACTTTAAACCACAGACAACAGCTGCATAATATCACAATTTACATCAACCTTTTTGTTAAAGTCACCATGAAATCAAAATTGACAATTCTTACATCTAATTAAATATTGCAGTATTTATGTCACGTTGCTTTGCACATAATTCGATTTTTCCCTTGTGGTGAAAATCCAGCTTTTAATGTTGTTTCTATGTCTATGTGGTGTTTTTAATATTCTTTAAAGCTACACTGTGTGATTTTTACCCCCATCTAGTGGTGAAAAGTATCACAATGAAATGAACTAGTAATAATAAGGGAATTGAAAGCTAAATGCAATCAGACGTGGGATGTGGCACAGTGGTTGGTAGAAATTTTCTAAAAAAACTTTTAAACTATGTATACCAATACATAATTAAAATGTAAGTACTCTGAAAAAGAAAGTATATAAATCGAGTGTCTGTAGTCCTTTTTAATTATGTATTGGTATATATAGACAGTTTAAACAAATTTGGGAAAATGTTTTTTTTTTTTTTTTAGAAAAATTCTACCTACCCCTGATTTGTTAAAACAAGACAAATAAGAAAAATTGCACTTCATGACAAAAAGGTTTCCGAGCCCGGTTAACAGGCACAAAGATAATGTAATAGTAATGTAAATGTGAGGTAAGTACAGGTGAGACGGCCGCAGTAATGGAAATTGTAGGCTGGTCCAGTTATAGGGCACAACAAAACATCCAAATTCAGTCTCCTCCACTCCGCTATCACCTCATCAATGTATTCCTAATGATGAGAAAAACGAAAAAACTAACAATCATGTCAGAATCACTTTTACACACAGTATGTGCCAGGAAGGTTAATTCGCTCAACTGCAGAGAGATGGCACCTTTAAGTAATGAATTGCTTTTAGTTTTACAACAAAATATTTTTACTTTTTCAAATAAGTAACAGGTTTCTTTTTTTTAAAATTTTTTATTGAATGACAGCTCTCCTGTCCCGTGTTAAGAGAAATCGGGATTATGGCGTGCACAATGTGAGGCTTCACAGCAATGACCACAGAGAACCATAGGTCTCTATTACACTGTGAGAATCATTTTAACAATATCAGTGGTGTGATGAAAGTTAGAAGACCACGTAATATTAATAATACAATCAAAATAATAAAAGTCACCTCAATATCTGCGTGCTGTCTCCACAATTCTGCTACAGACCTTGCAAAAGAATGGTATCATTTCAATTCTGCTCAGTTCTATTGTAAAATATTATTACAATGACTGTTTTCTATGTGAATATATTTCAAAATGTAATTTATCCCTGTGATCAAAGCTGAATCATTACTCCAGTCTTCAGTGTCACATGACCCTTCAGAAATCACTCTAATATGATGATTTGATGCTCAAGAAACATTTATAATTACCATCAATGTTGAAAACAGTCGTGCTGCTTCAGATCATAATATTAGAAAACATGATACATTTTTGTCAGGATTCTTCAATGCATAGAAAGTTCAAACATTCACAATTTTGTAATAATGTAGAGGTCTTTACTGCCACTTTATCGATTTAAATTAAAAGTATTAATTTGTTTCCAATAAATCTTACCAATATTTCTCAAAACTTGAATTTGTAAATTAAAAAAATAACTTAAATTACACTCATAAGCACAAGATTTATCAGCACAATTATATTAACTACGCAAATTAATATAAACAAAAAATGTTTGTAGCTTACCCCACTCCAGTGATTGCTTTCAGGCTTGCAGACAACCGCAGATTCTGGAGAAAGTAATCCAAACATAAAAACATGTCAGCTTGAATATGACAGATTGCTTAATTAGATGCAAATGAGAAACAGAAAAAACTTTTACAGAACTCACAAAAGGCTTCAGAACAGCAGAGAGTATCTTCTTTATGAAGCCTGGGACGCTCAACAGGGTGGCCTGATCCCAGATACATGGGTCAATGGGGCCGGACTTCCTGAAAACACACACATATTACTATGAATCCGAGGTGACTACAGCGTCTTTACTAGTTCTAATGGATATCAATCGTGACATGTGAATGTGCTGATACCAGACGTACAGATGACTGTAGTGGGTGCAGCCTCCATCAGCCATGATCCCTTTACAAAAAAACTCGTGGAAGGCTTCGTAGAGCCGTAGAGGCGGGAAAGGAACAAGCTGAAATGTGAATAACACACCAGACCAGAACATCAGACCTGCTTTTCAAGTCTAAATTATATTAAAGGAGTAGTTCACTTTAAAAAAAAACTTTTGCTGATAATTTACTCACCCCCATGTCATCCAAGATGTCCACGTCTTTCTTTCTTCAGTCGGAAAGAAATTAAGGTTTTTGATGAAAACATTCCAGGATTTTTATTTGTAATTTTTATTTTATTTTTTGAAGATGTATATACACATAGGTAGATATGTATGTTGTTTTTGTTTTTGGTGTTTAGAGACAAATAGATCAAAATATTCGGTCAACCGGTTAATTAGTTATAATTAGTTGAAGATGGGGTAGGATTGAATAAGCTTATGCTTCTTCCTACTCCTTTTCGGACATGTATAAGTTAAAAAAAAAAAAAAAAAAAAATGTTGTTGTTGTTTTTATTTTTTTTTCTCTTTGTTTTATGTATTGTTTGTTTGTTTTTTGTTTTCTACGTGTTCGAAATAAAAACTTTTCATTCATTCATTCATTCATTCATTTTTCTCCATATAATGGACTTCAATGGGAACCAAACGGTTCAAGGTCCAAATGAGAGTTTCAGTGCAGCTTCAAAGGGCTTTAAACGACACCAGACGATGAATAAGGGTCTCATCGAGTCATGACTTGAAAAAAGATTTGTTCATTTTGATGCTCATCGTCAACGCTTTTGAACGCTCATCACAGAACTGAGCCTTGAGCATTTGCGCTTATAAAACTCAAACTTCTTTATTTATTTTTTTAAATGGCCGATCGTTTCGCTAGATAAAACCCTTATTCATCGTCTGGAGTCATTTAAAGCCCTTTGAAGCTGCACTGCAACTCTCATTTGGACCCCATTGAAGTCCATTATATGGAGAAAATCCTGGAATGTTTTCATCAAAAACCTTAATTTCTTTTCGACTGAAGCAAGAAAGACATGGACATCTTGGATGACATGGGGGTGAGTAAATTATCAGCAAAAGCTTTTTTTAAAAGTGAACTACTCCTTTAAGCCTTAAAGTTCTGCATAATTAAGGGCGTGGCCACTTGATTGACTGGTGTATTACCGCTGCTGTCACTGCTAGCCGTTTGTCTGCTGTGCTAGCGTCATGTTACCTCAGATAATCCACTTTGTCCACATTCGTTTATATGGGAGTGACTCATAGGCCAGCTCCGCCCACTTTGGGCTTCAAAAATGCTCTTCAGAAACCTACGGGTGACGTTACGAGCACCACGCCCATATTTTTAACAGTCTGTGGTTTAAACCTCAGATGTATTGGGTTCACTGGGGCGGCAACTAACGATTATTTTTTCGATTGATCGGATACATTTTTTTTAAATTAATTTCTATTATCTGTGCAAAGTCTTGATTTGCCTTAGTGGACATTTCTGAGCATTTATTTCCCCAGCCCAGTTGATCATTTCTGTGTAGTGACGCATAGACTGTTTATCTGTTTATGACTCCTTGTTGACCTTCCTCTGTTTGCTGTCACTCTCTGTTCTGTTCCTGATGGTTTGCTGCCCGTCCTGTCCGATACGATAATTGTCCGGCCCTGGTTGATGTCTTTTGACTGCTTGTTTTCAATAATAAAACTGCACATGGATCTCAACCCAAGCTCATCTGAGTCTGCGTTACAGCTTCCCATTTTTAAACAGAAATTAAAATGACTAAATTAAAAATGCAAACAAAAAGTTAACTTGTACAAGGGAATTAGTAACATTTATTATTTATTAAATTAATTCGTTTTAATCGATCATCACATCCTGCCCAATGTTGTCCTCCGAACAATCTGTGATATAATGGATATAAAAACAAATATATATATATATAGAAACACACACATTTACTCATTTGAACATAGTTATTAATTATATTCATGGGCTACTCCAACAATAGTCCCTGCTCTCATAAAAATACAATTACTGATGTTACATGTAGAATTTAAAAACTACATTTTAATAATAACAAGACTGCAGTGCATATTTTAGTCAGAATTATATATATATTTTTTAAATTCTTTATTTTAGATCTTAAAAGACTGTGATGTTACATTCAATAAATAATGGGTGATATGTATTTTACAAATACATAACTATTTGTTGCGTGTTAATGAAATAAAAGCATATCGTTTGCTTGCCAACACAAATGTTTATAATATTAACGTAGTGTAGATGTGTACCGTGTGTCCCGCTCTCTCCAGCAGGGCTTTGGTCTCCCTGAAGGCCCTGGCCATGCCCGGAGACGGCTGCTGGAAACCATCGTTCTCATAATAACCAATCCTCAGGGGCTCTGAGCTCTCATACACCTGTTTCATAAGAGGAACGCATCAGATTCTGCTTTCACCTAGAATCGACCTATAAATAACCATTTGATGTGCTATATTCATACAGGACCTTTTGGTTGAATGGTATGGGAGGAACAGTGGGATCCAAAGTGAACATATCTTGGCAAAGCAGTGCCCGCATACACAGAGCCACGCTCTCGACGTCTCTTGCCATCGGGCCAAGAGAGGACAACACTGTAATCCAGCACATAGATGTCGTCTTATATGTCAGTTTGTTTACAGTTCAAATCTAGACCTGATGTAAACCTGTCTTACCTGACTTCTGGCCTTTGACACAAGAACTGATTCCTTTACCACTAAACAAGGTTGATACAAAAAAGTAGATTGCACAACATCTCAACAAAGTGAATCATGAAAACATGTCAATCTAAAATCAAAAGAAAGAAATAAGAAATTCCATTATGATTAAAGAAATGTTCGTGCATCATGACAATATTTACAGAAACTGAGCACATTTGCTGTGACTTTTCTCCCTCTTTAACATATAAACGTTTTTATTTACAGACACTGTATGTTATTATAAGCATTTAACACTATGTTACCAAATTCCCCCTTTTATATTAGCACTAGGGCTGGGCAAAAATTAATTGCGATTAATCGCATCCAAAATAAAAGTCTGTGTTTACATAATATATTTGTGTGTGCTGTACATAATTATTTTGTATGTATAAATACACACACATGCATGTATATATTTAAGAAAATGTGTTATTCATATATAAAATATTTATATTTATATAATATAGATTATGTATTTATATATATATACAGAATTTAAGCGCAAATAATATATAAATATATACATGCATGCATAGGTATTTATATCTATAAAATAATTATATACAGCACACACAAATATATTATGTAAACACAGACTTTTATTTTGGATGCGATTAATCGCAATTAATTTTTGCACAGCCCTAATTAGCACATACGCTCATTTTAATTGTGACATATGCAAGCAAATCTATTTTTTTTCTATCTTTTTGTATTTATTTTTTAGATATTAATAGATAAAATGAATAAAGTATTATTATTGAAAATACTTTAAGTTTTCCCCATGTTATGCATCATCCACCCTGTTGCCATTATAACTATCCCTTAAAGGGATACTCCACTTTTTGGAAATAGGCTCATTTTATCTCTCTCCCAGAGTTAAACAGTTGAGTTTTACCATTTTTTGAATGCATTCAGCAGATTTTCTGATATTTAGAAGAATATCAATAACCAGACAGTTTCTGCTCTCATTGACTTCCATAGTAGGAAAAAAACATACTATGGAAGTCAATGGGACCAGAAACTGTCTGTTTACTGATATTCTTCAAAATATCAGAAAATCGGCTGAATGTATTTGAAAACGGTAAAACTCAACTGTTTAACTCTGGGGGAGTTGTAAAATGAGCCTATTTCCAAAAAAAAGTGGAGTATCCCTTTAATCACCATAATCATACTCCTGAATATGATATTATGCGCTCTTAATCATAAACTACACACAAAACATTATGACATCATCATCACTATAAAGTGACACCTGTAAGCTGTAAACGTGTTATTTCAAATGTTGTTAGATTCGTCTCTGAAAGGAGAACTCCGGCGCAAAATGAACCTTTGATCTAATAAAACTTTGGTACCTAATTAACCGTTCTCTGAGATTTGTTTTCATGATAATCGAATGTAAAGAGTTTAATATCTAAAAACTGTTAAGCGTATAGTGCTAGTATATGGGGGCATATAAAAAGTAAAAAGAAATCGCTAGTTTATACCACTAACAAGGCTCAAAATAGCCCCACACTAACACCATAACATAATGAGGGTCCACACATGCAAAACGAAGCATTGAGAACTTTGTAAGTGTACAGACCGTTTAATAAGAAGATACTTTATAAAGACAGTTCACTTCGTGAATACACAGCAGGAGCCATCTTAGAAAATAGTCTCGATAAGTCGAACCACGAACGACATGCCAAGTCAGCTGAATACACGAAGTTGACTCTCTTGCCTTTATACACAATGTAAACTGTCTTTATAAAGTATCTTCTTTTTACTTATTATATGCCCCCATATACTAGCATTATACGCTAAACAGATTTAGAGCTAAAACTCTTTACATTCGATTATCATGAAAACAAATCTCAGAGGACGGTCAACAAGGTACCGATGTTTTATTAGACCAAAGATTCATTTTGCGCCGGAGTTCTCCTTTAAATGATCAACTCTATTCCCTTGACTTTTAAACAGTATGGCAATGTGGGCATTAAATGATATATGTAGTGCACAAGGCTAGTAATGGCTCAACATCGTGAAACATCAACCCTGTTACTGTTTAAACATAGCATAATCTCAACATACATTGATTTACCTTGGACATTTTATATAACACTAATTTGTACGAACCTTAGCCTCTTCGCTGTGGGCTTAAATCCACAAATTCCACAGAAGGCTGATGGGATACGAACGCTCCCTCCAATGTCAGTGCCAATGCCCAGGATAGATCCGCCTCCTCCGACCAGAGCTCCCTCTCCTCCAGATGAACCGCCGGACGTCTTCTGGAGGTTGCAGGGGTTCAAGGTTTGCCCATAAATGGGGTTACTGCAATCATAACTACAGTAGACACAAACACAGAGGGGTTCGGTTGACAACAATAGGGTGGTACACAATATATCGCAATACAAAACAGCATTGTGGATAGTGACAATATCTATTCTAAATAGTTCACCCAAAATGAAAAATTCAAGTGAAATTTGAATTTAATGTATAATAATGCAATGAGGGAACATGTGTGGGCCCTGATAATGCCAAATGTCTTATGTCAGTGTTTCCCAACCCTGTTCCTGGCGGCACACCAACACTGCGTGTTTTCTTTGTCTCCCTAATCAAACACACCTGACTCAACCCATCAGCTCATAATCAGGTGGGTTAATGAGCTGATGGGTTGAATCGGGTGTGTTTGATTAGGGAGACAAAGAAAACACGCAGTGTTGGTGTGCCGCCAGGAACAGGGTTGGGAAACACTGTCTTATGTTACCAGTAAAAAGTATTATTTTTGATATATTTAGTCAGAGTGCAGCAAGCATAATTCAGTTTCTTCAGCTTCAGAATCATGAATATTGTTATTCTGGTCTCAGTATTGCCCTGTGCATTGGGTTTCCCGCACAAAGTCCAAGCCGATTCATTACACACACAATGTATAACCACAGTTAGCATTTTAATCAACAGTAAACTTTTACCTTATGTCTTGGATTGTCGCAATAATGTCGTATAGTTACACCCCTACAATTGAACTAATCGAAAAAATCTCAATGGACACAAAGATACAAAATCTCTTTCTAGAACCTAGAACAAGCTTTCAACCTGATTTCCTGAGACCATCACAACCTTACTCACTTCTGCTCCTAGCTGACCCATGAAACTTTTGTCAAATTTCCACTCTCATAAAATGTTTATGATTGTGGAGCCAAATGTTTATGACTGAAGTTAAACCACTCTTGAAACTGGTTTTCAGTACAAAGGTCTTCATGGATCATAAGTTAAGCCTGCCATGAAACCATCATTTTAACAGATGTCTGTAATTCAAAGAGCTCTTTTGTGAATTCTCTGTTACGAATACTGAGGTCTGCAGGAGAGAAATGTACTAGTATATTAGACTAGTCCTTTTAGAAACAGCATACTACCTTTAGGAAAGAAAGAAAAAAGGCTGAACGGAGGGCTTTCATGTCTCTGTTCTATAGATAATAGTAGCAAATAAATTGCTTTGCGAGGCAAGGAGGTGAATTTCACGAAGAAAATTCACTGCAAAATGACAATAAAATGAGACATGACCTTCTTCAATTGATGATCGGGCCACAACCATTCCGGTTTCTTCTCCTGGGGAACTCCTATAAAAAGGACTATTTTGCTTGCTTTTATTGGGTGTTTATAAGAAGTATATTTATTAAGTGAAGTCATTTGATAGTATTATTTGATACTTTATTTGTTTATGTATATTGGGTGTTTTCATATTTGTTTGTGTGGAATAGAGTGCCGAAGTGATGACGTCACATTGCAGGACAACTCGGAAGCTAGCGGCGCGGTCGAAAAGCAATGCATTTTTCCCCATAGACTTGTGGAAAATAGCAAAAAATAAGATCTATGTTCAACAAAGAGTTGTGACCCTTACACGTTTTGTCTAGCAAGACAATCTTTACAAGTTAATCCAAAATGTTTACATTTTGAAGCCTAAAGATTTTAAAAAACACAGACACAATAAAGTTAAAAAAACCCACACAAACAGGTTATAATAACTGTGTGTTTTATGTAATAGATCAAAACGTGAAAATATATAGAGCCTTTGTTCACCACAGACCTTATTTCAGGCGATTTGGCAAAAACCCATTCAAAAATCCCATACTACTAGGCTTTAGAGCGAGGGAACCGGGAGTGCTAAAATGGTAACTCACTTCCGCGTTTTGGCCTACAGAGTGACGTCGTAACTTCGGCACTCTAAAAATGTCCGGTACCCGGTAACTCTACCAGTAATAGTAGTTCATATTTAACGGTTTCTGAACGCTGTAACTAAAAGCTGTTAAGACCCGTCTACGTGACTGTGGCGGATGTTGGTGAGCCTGGGTCAGGTCAGTTTGAGTTTAATGGAATTTGTTTACAGTAAAGAATACACAACAACATTATTTTGGTTTAATAAACTTTATTTAAACTTTCGTTTGGAGTTAAGTGCGGACACTCTTTAACGTTTAGTTTAAGTTTATTCTTACCGGTCTTTTTGTTTGTTTGTTTGTTTGTTTGATACGTCGGAGTCCCGTGAGCTGGTGCACCATCAAAAGGGGTTCGAATGGAAACATTGGACGCATTTATAGGGTTCCGGCCGATGATCGGGCCACAACCATTCCGGTTTCTTCTCCGGGGGAACTTCAAGGACTATTTTGCTTGCTTTTATTGTGTGTTTATAAGAAGTATATTATTAAGTGAATTCATTTGATAGTATTATTTGATACTTTGTTTGTTTATGTATATTGGGTGTTTTCATATTCGTTTATTGTGTGTAATGGCCATTATATGTCTGTGTATCCCCCTTTATGTGTTAATTGGAGCTGGCCATCAAGGTATAAATTTGTTAATTGTTTCTGTATGTGTGAGTTAGCACAGTAGGTGGCGATAAGACTTAGACTTATCTTTATCTTTATTAATCCTTAGGGATGACTCCCAAAAGGAAATTGAAAATTCCAGCAGCAGTTTTAGCAAGAAAAGAGAAGGAGAAATAAAAAGAATACAGTACAAAGAACAAAATAATTTTGTTCTTTGTACTGTCTTCTTTTTATTTCTCCTTCTCTTTTCTGATAATGCTCCTTAAGAGTTAATCGCCATTAAACAAGAAGAAGAAGTATGTGTGATTTAAGGTTTATTATTGGCAGCGTTTACCCCTCAACCTCCCCCTTTTTTTTCGTTTCTTCACAAGATTTTACCACTTGCATTCCTGAATGTTAAAGGGTTAGTTCACCCAAAAATGAAAATTAAGTCATTAATTACTCACCCCCATGCTGTACCAACCCCGTAAGACCTTCGTTCGTCTTCGGAACACAAATGAAGATATTTTTGATTAAATTTGAGAGCTGTATAACTACCACATTGGCTGCCTAAGGGACTGCCTCTTGACGGCCCAGAAAGTCAATGAAGAAAATGTTTAAATATCCCAAGTGACTACCGTGGCTCAACTATATGTTTATCAAGCGACGCGAATACTTTTTGTGCGAAAAAACAAACAAAAATAACAAGTTTATTAGACTATTTCTTTTCTTCCTTGTAGGCCAGAAACGAGACTTCCTTAGATTTCCACGACGCATGCGCGAGAATTGCGATCCGCAGATAGTATTCGCGTCGCTTGATAAACATATAGTTGAGCCACGGTAGTCACTTGGGATATTTAAACATTTTCTTCATTGACTTTCTGGGCCGTCAAGAGGCAGTCCCTTAGGCAGCCAATGTGGTAGTTATACAGCTCTCAAATTTAATCAAAAATATCTTCATTTGTGTTCCGAAGACGAACGAAGGTCTTACGGGGTTGGTACAGCATGGGGGTGAGTAATTAATGACTTAATTTTCATTTTTGGGTGAACTAACCCTTTTAAAAAAAAAATCTAATCCATTATCCGTTTTAGGATTCTTGAATTTCTTAATAATAACTAGTGTGCAGGATTTATGCAACTTGTTGCAAAGAGAGGAAACCCCAACTGACACTGAACTGTTTTCTTTCTTTTCTCTCTCTCTCTCTCTCTCTCTCTCTCTCACTTCCTTGTTCTTGCAGTACTTCGAGTACCTTCTCAAGTAAAAACTGCTGTGAACTTTTATTGTTGTATTAAAATGTATTCTTTCTATTATATTTGCTTTCTGAGGAGCAAATGTTATCTGTTTTTCTCCCAAACGAGTGAATGTTTTACCATTATGTTTTGGTACACTTAACTGATAATAAGCCGCTCAGACTCCCTTCAGCCTTGATAGGAGCTCTTATTTGCTAGTGTCCTATGTGAATGCAGTAACAGTGAAAATAATAGGGAAATAGAGATTTGGTTTGTGTTTGAGTGTTAAAACATAAAGGGGTCATTGAAGCCAACAGTTGAAGGCACCATTTCTTTGTTAAAGTTTTACTCCTGTTAGACTAAAGTTTAGTGCTAGTCTTCTTAGTTGCAGGTTAAGGAACCACTGTCATTATTGGAAGTTGAATGAGTTGTTGTTCTGGACATACTGGCGCCAGCAACCCAAGTCTGGAAGGTCATGACGTGCCTCTGAGTGTCAGATACATCATCGATGGAGATATGTTTCGTCTATCTGTATATGTGTGGAAAATTACTGTGTTTATCTATTTCTTAGCCAATGAGAATCATTCAACGTGTAAGCAATGACGTAGCTTAGACCTTGAAAATGGTATAACTGCTGTGATCTTTGTAACTGTAAGGGGGCGGCCTACGAACTCCTGAGTCTTGAAGCTGACTTCTGCTGATGAAATTGCAAACTATGTTCAGTAAACTTTTTTTTTATAATTCTGACTCCGGGTCTTCATTCTTCATATCTGGTTCTGGGTCTTTAACTGTTAACCCCTAACAACTTGAATGGGTGTGCATAAGACTGACATGACACCTTCATGACATATGTTATGAATATGAAGGAAGTTTTATGACAACTGTGATTAAGTGTCATTTGCTCAATTTATGACATTTTTAATGCAAATATGACATTGTTTGAGATGTCTTTGTTATGACACCTTGACATAAACCGATACATCATAACCTGTCAGTACCATTTCAATGGGTTTTGGTAATATTTTTTAAAGGTTGAAAAGTTCCAGTGTGCCTTTAAGTGATATATAATTTTTCCCATTGTAATGAAAATAAATTTTCACATTAACAACCGGAGGATAGATGTGCTTAATTGTCATTAATAATGTCAGAAAAATACAAATTAACTTGATTGCCTTAAGCTCCAGTAAAAGAGCTGTAACTGCACACTCTCTTCATACTCTCTCATTGGCTTAAGATTAAGATCGTCATCTGACATCACCAGGTTTTCCCCACAGGAATGATGTGCAGTGTTTACTCACCTGAAAAGGCCTTGTGGTATGTTGGTCTTGACGAACGGGATGGCGCCCTGTTTCTTTAGCACTGTAACCACCACACTGTCCATGACCACAGGCTGATCCAAATTACCCACAACACCACATGAAGAATCATGACCCTGCACGCGCAAACAGGAAGTTACGTACACCTCAAACAGGAAGTCACCTGTCTTCACCTGCGTCATCCTCAATTCTCTTACACTGACCTTATATCCAACGTTGTCCTTGATGCTGATCGGCACTCCGTACAGAAGACCTTTCTTTTGAGTGTTGATGTCCTTCAGTTGCGCCACAGACTCCATTAACATCTCAGTGCTGCAGTTCAGATTCTTGTTCACCTCCAGAGCCTTTGAAGCGTGACATTACACATCTCAGTTTGTGATGCCAAGTGCTACAGACCTCAACAACAAGCGCTGATAATTGCTTATTGTTTGCATTATTTTTTCTGCATGATCCCAAAGTAAAAAAATAAATAAAAATGATATATTATATACTTATGGAAGCTTGTTTCCGCAACATAATAACACATTTTAAAAGATAATTGCAACTTTTTATCTCCCAATTGCGCGTTTACATCTTGCAAATCTAACTTTATTCATTCGCAGAATTGCAAACTTATAAACTCAGAATAGCGAGATATAAACTCACAACTCTTTACAACACACAATTGCGAGTTTAAATCTCGCATTTTTGACATTGCGAGATATAAACTCGCAATTGTGAGTTATACAGTCAAAATTGTGATGGGAAAAGTCAGTCTTTTTCCTTAGAATCGGACTTTATAACTCACAATTGCGAACATATCACGCAATTGTGAGATAAAAAGCCCACAATAACCTTTTTAAATGTTTTATTCTGTGGTGGAAAAAAGCCATATAATCTATATGTATTCCTTTTTTTACACTACATACTATACGTATATATATATGCACGCAGAAATATGAGTGTAATCATGAAAACTCTCTGAATAGTTTGAGCATTTACTGAATATGGCGATGTTAAAGGAGTAGTTCACTTTTTAAAAAAACTTTTGCTGATAATTTACTCACCCCAAAGTCATCCGAGATGTCCATGTCTTTCTTTCTTCAGTGGAAAAGAAATTAAGGTTTTTGATGAAAACATTCCAGGATTTTTCTCCATATAATGGACTTCATTGGGAACCAAACGATTCAAGGTCCAAATGACAGTTTCAGTGCATCTTCAAATGGCTTTAAACGACACCAGACGATGAATAAGGGTCTCATCTAGCGAAACGATCGCTCATCTTTAAAACTTTAAGTTTTATAAGCACAAATGCTCGCCTTGCTCTGTTCTGTGATGCGCGTTCGTGACTCTCCTGTTCGAACTCGTTCATTAAAACAAACAAATCTTTTTTCGAGTCATGTGGTTCATAAAATAAGACAAGACGCTTATTCATCGTCTGGTGTCGTTTAAAGCAGCACTGAAACTCTCATTTGGACCTTGAACCGTTTGGTTCCCATTGAAGTCCATTATATGGAGAAAAATCCTGGAATGTTTTCATCAAAAAGCTTAATTTATTTTCAACTGAAGAAAGAAAGACATGGACATCTTGGATGACATGGGGGTAAGTAAATTATCAGCAAAAGTTGTTTTTAAAGTGAACTACTCCTTTAATGTATTTGGTCTCGGCGGACTCGATTCTCCTAATAATAATAATAAACTAATAATAGTTACACAGACACACTACTGTGAGAATATAAGATATGCTGCTACTGCATAAGCATACATACGCGAATCCCAGAGCAGATCTGGGCAGGAGGAGGGCTTCAGAAAACTACAGCGAACACCAAACCAGGATATTTAAATGTTGAGCAAGCAAACTCTTGATTCTGGCACGTCCTGCACACGGGAAACTGCTAATATTTGATGTAACGGGTAGATTAATATTTACGTTGTCATTTGCAGTGCAGATGTGGGCCGTGAATCAATAGGCACGGTGGACAGCGGGTCTAATAGGTCAGACTATTTCAACTCAGTTCGGTACCCACACACAGGCAGCTGCTGTCAAACGACCCCGTGCTGGTGTGTGTTCACACACTCAGACCGTCAACAGTTTCTAATTACAAAGTGATTTGCAGAGATGAGAATTGTAGCCAATCGCGCTGCGACTCTTAGCTCACTTGCTGTATATAATCTATTCATAATTTGAATTAAAGTTTTATTTATCACACAGAGACAACCGCATTTAAATGCAGAGTGAATCTGCTAAAATATCCCAATATCATATTGCATGACAGTAAAGGCTCATGTTTGGCTATGTTCTTTTGATTTATAGAGACTGTCATCTACAAGTGTCTTCTATAGCCTGTGATTTATGCACATTTGTTCAAAATAGCCTGTATGGGCAGAAGGCAAAAGTTTTGTGTTGTTTACTCTTATCCTTCATCTGTTAATTATTACTACGTTTTGCTGCATGCCTATTTTTCCAAAAATGCATCAACTCAAAAAATGCCCAAAATTTCCCACATTAGGACCAAATCAATTCAATTCAAACTGCAATGTTATATTTTTAGAAATTAGAAACAATTTTTCTTTCTTGAAGAAGAGACATCTTTATTTACTTATATAATGAGATTTATAATAGGAGTAAAATTGGAGTAAAATAATAAATGGCAGCTAGACAAGACAGCTCCATGTTATCCATATAATAAAAAAAGTTATTTGAAGAGTTCAGATGCAAAAGCCTCTAAATGCCATTTGAAATTTTCTTCTTTAATGATGATTTTTATCAAACTTGTATATTTAAGTTCAGTAATTTCACTTAAATGGCAGTGATAATTACCTATTAATTGTTATTTAAGTAAAATTACTGAACTTAAATATACAAGTTTGATAAAAATCATCATTAAAGAAGAAAATTTCAAATGGCATTTAGAGGCTTTTGCATCTGAGCTCTTCATTTGTAAACCTCTGAAGCTGGTAATAAACTCATGTATCCCATGATTAGTTATCAAAAGGTAAAATATCCCAACCAGTCACAACCTTTTCCATAAAAGCATGTAGAACCGCATCCGGCTGCAGGGAGCCTTCCTGGAGTCTCCCGGTGAGCTCCGACAAAGACAGAGACACTATTGAACTGCTCTCAAAGTCTGGGTTCTGGAGAGAAGCAAGAGACAAACATCAAACATCCCTAAAGATCCTGAGAATCCTCTCAGAGAGCTCCTAACTTGCCAGGAGTTTTAGCTTAGAAGTGATTCCAGAACATTTTCAGTGAACTCTGAGCAAGGAATGGATGGAAAATCCCATCTTAGTGAGGAGGTGAGGTTGACCCCGTTGCTAGGTATGAGTCATCACTTCAAAAGCCATTATTGGTTGATCCTACAAGTTTGATGAAAATGAACTTTTGGTGATAATGAGCAAAGGATGTACTCTCAAATCAATAACCATAATTATACACTCTAATCTTATGCAGAGTGTAATTGTAAATAATATTTCACATTCAAGAAAATATCTGGAAAATGAATAGTAAGCTGTAGGGGTTATAGCCTAACATTAGAATCTATGTGAAAACTTAAGCTCATTACACCCTGTTCAAATAATTATTTGTGTCTTATTTGCTCATATTAATATCCTAGCTGGCATATTTTGTACTTTCACTCCCATATTGTGAGGAAAAGGATAAAGTGAGGAAAAAGTCCAGTCACTCAAATGCTTATCCTTCTAGAGGTGGATGTTGGTTTCCAAACATTTAGTTAAAAACATTTAGGGGAGTTTTCCAGTATCATAATATTTTTGTAATATAATATCTGTTCAGCTGAACACAATAACACCACACTCACATGCATTAGGTCAAAAGTCAATAATATAGTGAAAATAAACCGAGGGTTGTTCTCCATAAAAGTCAGGTGGGGAAAAGTTGACACATTTAGTTTGATTTAATATTATTAATTTATTATTTTGGTTCCCATTGAAGTCCATTATATTGAGAAAAATCCTGGAATGTTTGTTTTCATCAAAAAAACTTCATTTCTTTTTGACTGAAGAGAGAAAGACATGGACATCTTGGATGACATGGGGGTGAGTAAATTATCAGCAAAAGATTTTTTTTTTTTTTTTTTTTTAATGAACTACTCTTTTAATTAGCTTTAAATGTATATTGACTATAATAAAATATAAACAAAAACAATGGATTTTTGTTACCGCTTCCACTTTTACAGTAAAATACCGTTATATTTTGCTAAAAAAAAAAAAAAAAATATTCCACTGTGACAATATAGAGACAACATGATAATTTCAGAATTTCAATGGCAATGGGAACCATGACTTTTCTCTATCTAAATGCATGACATGCGTAACAAATAAACCCATAATGCATGGGCTATCGGAATAATAATTAATGCATGATAGATTTGTATTAACTTACCTGTATTTTAAATTGTTGCACCGCTTGTTCAGCCAGTTGAAGTGATTTATCACGTCTTTTCCGTGCGTTTAGTATTTTATTCTGAATCTTCTGGTTATTTCTCCATTTCCAGATGAGAATTAACGCATATGTGCCGCAAACTGTGGCTGCAAAAATCGGCGTCCAGTTAATATTCATATCTGAGTTAAATTGTTGCAAATTAAAACTCTCCATTACTGTTGCTCAGTGTGTTGTGACTCTCTGGTCTCTGGTTCTTTAAGAACTCCAGAAGTGTTAACGGCAATGAATGTTCGAAGTTATGTCATTCTCTGGTTATGCCCCCATCCATCCACCGGAAACTGAAGCCTCTCGGGAGCCTCGGTTGCATAGATATCTATATAAAGGCTAGATGTCTCACGGCGGAGGATTTATCGTCATCACCGGCGGCCATCTTGTCACAGACAGGCTTTCTGGCGGGCTCTGTGGTATCTGGTGTAAGAAATACAGAGAAATACTCTTATCTCGTTGAAATCTTGACGACAAACGGTTTGGTTTCTTACAAACGTTATTAACGTGGCTATAATTCTGGATGATTATTTATTTATACACTTATAAGTACGCAGTATCATGACTACATCTCTGCCGTTTATAACAAACCAGACCGTTTGAAAATCGATAGAAATATGAGCAAGTTACGGTGATATAAAAAGTACATGCGCCATTAAAACAATGTTACCAGTGAGCGAGCTGCCTGTGACAAGATGGCCGCCAGGTGCTGACGTCGACCTCCATTGGCCAGCAGCGCGGATGAGATATCTAGCCTTTATATAGATATCTATGCTCGGTTGTTGTTGTTGTTTTTTTTTTTTTTTTTTTTTTTTTACTTCCATAGTAGAAAAAATAATACTATGGAAGTCAATGGTGCCAAAGTCCCAACCGTTCTTTAAAATATCTTCCTTTTTGTTCAGCCGAAAAATAAGGCAAAACAGGTTTGACGTTCATTCTCCAAGCCAACAGATGGCAGCAACGCAGATCAACGCTAGTCGTATATAAATGTGGAAATATGACATATATTATATACGTCTCTCGCTAAAAACTACACTTTATTCAATATTAGAGTCAGATACACAATTATACACAAATATTGGTGTTTGCATCATGACATGAACGCGATGAACCGGAAGTTGGCAGAGGTGGACGTCTCTCTTTTTCACGAACGTCTTTAAGCACGTACAGCTTCCGGAAAGTGTCACGCTGTCCTCCATCGGCGATTATTACCGTCCACAGAGGGTCACTTCTGGAAAACTAAACTAAAATCATGGTTTTAGAAGACAAAATGATCTTGAACGGAGAGCCAGATGAGGTATATATGCATATAGTGTTTAGCTGTGCGGTTTAAATCTAATTTAGGGGGCAAAGGAGCCGATTTATGTCGAAATGTTCTGGTTTATGTGGCCGAGCTTGATCTATATGTTGATTATTATGTACATACTACATATATACTATTATTCCATGCTTCTGCTGTCTAAACTGTTGCGTCAGATTTCCACTTAGCCTTGTACGTGTATGCACACTGATCCTTGGTATCCTATCTATGTATTACTTTTCATACTATTCCTGTGTATGAACATACATGTAACCGATTAATATACTTTGTTGTGTTTAGGAGGAGGAGGAAGAAGAAGAAGAGGAGGAGGACATGGTGGTATGTTATGTCTCTCTCTTATGTATTATATCAACATTTTCCGACGAATATTATGTGGGAACATTATGTCCAAATCAATACATAGGATTTTTTTTTTCAAGTGTTTAATTCCATAAACTTTCACTATTGTGCCCTTGATCAAGACCTCAGGTTATCTCAGTAAATGAGTGTACGGCAAGCCACTTTGTTTGAATGAGTATATAATAATTAAGTTAAAAGAGTGAAATTATTATTTGGAATTCTAAAAATGTAATATTAAGGTGAATCTCATAAGTCATGTCCAGGTAATTTCACCCCCAAATTAAAATACCACCGCAAGAGTCCATATAATGTGTGTGGATTACCTTTGGATGATTTCTGTGTGAATTTCCTCGATCTCAGCTGTGTCGTTTTGAGGTTATAGCGCCCTCTATCGTAACTGAAAGACATTTGACTTGTATCATTTGTGTTCTTGCATACCAAATCCTATTCACTTAAAGTCCCAACAGAACACTTTCTCATATCTAATATCAGTCGACCCTTTAGGCTTGTTTCTGGATGATATGCACAATTTACATTTAATCATTAAGGAGACGCTTTTATCCAAAAATGAGAGCCAGACACACAAGAGGGCAAGAGTATACAAGTGATGTAACATGTCTCAGTCAGTCTAGCACAGTACACATACAGGTGAAGCACAAAAAAATAATAATATCGTGCTAAAGTTATGATTTTGATGATCTTGAAATTCAAATACAAAATTTGACTATTACATGAAATCAATAAAAAAAGGTTTCAAAGATTAGTTTCATCTTCTAATTTGAATTACTGAAATGCATGAACTATTGCACGACATTATCCAGTTTTGATGAAGAATATTGTTTGCTATGTGCTCTGCAGGACCCTCTAGAGGTCGTGAGGGAGAAGTGCACGCAGTCGGAGCATTGTGTTCACGCACGCGAGCGGCTGGAGGCGTGCGAATCCCGGGTCGGCTCGCGCTCGGCGACCTCAGAAGACTGTACAGAGGAGCTCTTCGACTTCCTGCACGCTCGGGACCACTGTGTAAGAGCGCTATGCTGGCGGCTATGCTTCTCTCCACCAATTTTTATGTGGATTTTGGGATATCACATTTAAAAAAAACGTTGGATGGAAATGCCAAGATGATCATAAATTCAAAAAATGCTCATAAAAACATATGGCGGATACATTTTTTTATTTGTTAAGAAGACACGCACATAATCTATCATGGAAATATATTTACTAATAAATATAAAGTCTGGCGACTGCTTCAGAACAGGCTGTGATTGGATAACTGGACTAACCAGCAGACCAATCCCATCACAGCATCTCAGATGTTGGTTTTGGTGTTTCTGAAACGCTGTAAAGTCTGTCATCAGAATGATTTGGTTTATACCATGGTCTGGGTGAATACTCGATTCTGATTGGCTGCAGGGTGTTCATTAAAAGGCTATAGAGGACGCCTAGTAAAGGAGTTTTGGTTCGAAATTAATAAATGAATGCGCTGGCAACATCAGCTGTGAGTAACCAAAGTATCCATTTACAACTTGTGCTGCTCCTACATCCTACCTTCTGCGTCAGGTCAAAGGTCACTCACCATGTGGCGGGTCAGAGGTCGACTTGCATATTTCTGTAACAGGAAGCCAGTGATTATTATATTTTATAAAGTTGTAAATATGGATATTTTTCTTACAAAAACACATGGCTTCGCTTCAGAAGGCCTTTATTATCCCCCAGGAGTCGTTTGGATTACTTTTATGATGGATCAATGCGCTTTTTGGGCTTCAAAATCTCACTCCCGTTATAAACCTGGGAAGAGCCGGGATTTTTTTTTTTTTTTTTTCAATGACTCAGATTGTAATCGTCTGAAAGCAGAAAGTCTAACAAACTAACTTTTTTTGGGAGAACTATCACTTTAAATTCACAACTGTGGGTGGAAACAGCTAATGATTGGTAGAGAGTTTTAGATCGATGAGGCATTTTAGGAAGAGTCTTTAAGTTAAAGTACAAACATACATTTAAGAACGCTAAAAAAGAGCTAAATCTATCATTATTTAATCTTGTTTGTCATACCTAACTTGTATGCTGCTATTTTGTGTGTGAGAAAATTCTCAATCTCAAATTCTCAGTCAAATAAATTAAAATAACTTTTGAACATAATTTTTGCTATAACTTGTTTTGTTCTTGTCTTCTACAGGTGGCCCACAAGGTGTTCCAGTCAGTCAAATAAATGGAGCTGTTTATAGATGGTTGCCTGCTTATAGAAATACTGCTCGGTTATTTATATATTGTGATTATTGACCCAGATTCAACAATTCCCTGTAACTGATTCCATATTGCCGAGTTGTGACTGAACTGTTATCTGTTTTCTTCTCTCATATGAAATAATGTGTCCTCTGTTGTTGAGATCAGTAAAGAGATGATGCTAACACAGAATTTGGGTTTGTTGCTAATGTCAAATAACAGAAAACAATAAAGAAATTAAGACAAGTGCTGTTTGTAATACCTTATTGCCATAACTTGATTGTTGGGAACCATAACTTGTGTTTCGGGGTAAGGGGTGCAGCATCGACAGTATACCTGATAGAAATGATAACAGATAAACATCAAGGAACATTATAAATGAACTTGACTTGGGTTCATACTAATAGAGTAGAATCCTTTATAATAATGTGCTGGTGTTTAAATAGAAAGTGAACATTCAACATTGTATAATCTTGCAGTATGTATAATTTAGATAATGCTGTGTCACTCACTCGTTTTAGCAAACAATATCAAAGTGTATAGAATACAATACGATTCAACTTTTCACACAGGAATAAAACCGAAAGGGTGCTATGCTTAATAAAAGTGACATTTAATGGGATAAAATTTGTTTTAAGCAATCAATTACTTTTGATGGACCTTTCAGGAGCTGGAGTGCGGTACTGGGCGGGAAATGCACCACGTGTTTCATACAGCGCGTTTCATTGGCTACAGCGGCGCCCGGAAGTTAGGAGTCGATGCGGTCTTTGCATTGAATTTTAGTGACTAGAATGGAATTTAACATGAAATTATGTTGTTTTAACTAACGGGAGTTAGCAGCCCAAACGTGTCTTTACTGAGAGTTTTTAGTTTGATGGATAAAGATAAAAATCAGATGTAATTTGTTAGAATAATATTCATTGTGTAAACTATATAAAAAAAAATGCTGTCACGTGGTAACTGTTACTTTTCTTAGCACTAGACACTTCGACCCAATCGCAGTCGTGTGTGATTATTGAAGAAGATTTAAAAATATTTATAATTGCAGCGACTTTTCATTTGCATCTCAGATATAAATTATTTGAATGCATCAATTTAAAAGATTATAATTTGAAATGTACAAATATCGCAAATAATTGGGGGAAAAGATTAAGATTAAATGCATTTTAGTGTAAAATCCCGCTTTTTGAGCGCCCCCTGGAGGAACAGTTGCTTTCTGTCACAGATTTCCTTCCATTTTCATTTCCGAAACTCGTGACGGAAACACAACAACAGTAGACGTGTCGAGCACGCGCTCGGTCGTAAGAAAACAATCTTGTGCTAAAATGGGAGTTTCAGATGGAAGCTCGTTGGTGCAAATGTGCATCGTGAAAGTGGCTCAAAACATTGATCTATTAGAAAGAAAGGTTTTGAGTGAGTTTTATTTATAGCAACAATTATTTACTTGTTAATCTCTAGTCTTCAAGACTTCATGTGTAACGTTAGGGCAAATGTAAAGAACGTGAACAGTTTTGACATTTATAATGTTGTTTCTATGTGTCTTGATCTAGATCTGCCTGTCTCTCTCCTGAAAGACTTACTGCCACATCTAAACATTTACTATCTGGACAGGATTGAAACGGCTGCTGCCACTAAAGGTACATATGAATGAAGAGCATCTGTGTTTTCTCTTCATATATATATATATATATAATGGTGTAGAAAATGGATTCCTTTGAATTAAAATGTTCAAATACAGGCCATGTTAATGAAATAAAGCTGATGCTCTTTCAGGAATCTCCACCTCTGTAATTTGGGCAAAAATATGGAGAGATCTGGATCAGACGTGGCGCTGGAGATCGAAGGTTTGCTCTTTATGTGATCATCTCTGCTCAAATCCTGTCTGTCATCATGTGTGATATCAAGCTTGCATATATATATATATATATATACACACACACATACATATTCTGAGTTTTAGAGCAAACTACCAAGTCAAATTCCTCATAAGTGCAATGTACATGGGCAACAAACATATTTTATGTTTTTTATTCAGTTTTTTTGTGTATTGTTTTATTTTTATTCTGGATTTGTAGAGCAAACTACGAAGCCAAATTCCTTATGTATACATTTTTATTTTATTTTAATTTTTAGAGCAAACTACCAAGTGCAACTTACATGGTCAATAAACCTTTTATTTATTTATTTATTTATTCTTAATTTTATTTTGGATTTTTTACTGCAAGTCAAAATCTGTAAGTGGACCTTTTTTTTATAAAATTTCATGAAGTGTATTGTTTTCTGAGTTTTTAGAGCAAACTATCAAGTCAAATTCCTTATACATGGCCAATAAAGATTTTATTTTATAATTTTAATTATGGTTTTTTACTACAAACTACCTAAACAAATTGAATTTCTTATATAGACCTTTAAATTTGATTTTATTCAAAATTTAGTCCCCATGAGACCCGTGTTAAGTGTGCTATACCTGAAATCTGTGTTTTTTCAGTCAGCGCCGCTCTCTCAGGACTGGAAGCAGCGATGTTTGGAAAGGCTCTTTCACATGGTCATGTTCACCCAGGTCAGTCGAGGAGGGTCGTACCTTTCCAACCTCAGCGATTCCTCCATCCTCTCCATGACCGTGAAGCACGTCAGGGTCCTCTCTCTAAACACCTCAACCAAAAACATCTGCAGGCTCGCATCCGGTGCCCTGCGGCCCATCCTGAGCACCCTTGAATCGGGCGTGACGTCCCTCAGATTACTGGATGCCAATGCTCTACTAAAACAGGGGCGGAAATACGTGTTGTTCATCCTCCACCGGCTCCTGGACCACGGCTCTGTCAGAGAAGTGGTTCTGAGAAGAAACTCAGATTCATCTTTTCTGCGCTGGCTCATATCCAGGCACAGGGGTCCTCAGGGGTCATCAGTGCCCCACGCTGACGCCCATTGCTCAGATGACGGAGAGCTGGAGGAACCCGCAGCCAAACGTCTCGCTTTGGACGCGGAGGAAAATCCAGAGGTTTTGTGCCGCGAGTTTTCATCCTTTAGCAGCCCTGCTGACCACTGCCCTGAAGGTCAGATCCACTCGTTTGATTTTGAAGTGTCCAAATGTGAAATCCTGACCACGGTGTCACCTCTCTTGCCTACATGGTTGTGTCTTCACACACTACATCTTCATCACAGCGACTGTAAGTACATGCTGATGCTTAAATATGATATCTAGTTTTTCCTAAACGTCTACACGTATAGTCAGGTGGAAATATACATATATATATATATATTAGGGCTGTGCAAAAATTAATTGCGATTAATCGCATCCAAAATAAAAGTCTGTGTTTACATAATATATTTGTGTGCGCTGTATATAATTATTTTGTATATATAAATACCTATGCATGCATGTATATATTTAAGATTTATTTGCACTTAAATTCTGTATATATATATAAATACAAAATCTATATTATATAAATATACATATTTTATTTATAAATTAACACATTTTCTTAAATATATAGATGCATGTGTGTGTATTTATATATACAAAATAATTATATACAGCACACACAAATATATTATGTAGACATAGACTTTTATTTTGGATGCGATTAATCGAGATGAATCGTTTGACAGCCCTCGTTCGAAGTGCTGCGATATACATCTCTACATCTCCTCACGCGCAGCTAGCCGAAACTCCTACTTTATGTGTACGGGTGTGACGTAATGACGCAAAGACATGCACGAATTTCCTGCGGAAACCCACCAGTACCACTGGAATTAAAATCATTATTACAAGCTAACCTTTTTGAATCAAGATAGTTTTGACCACTGGCAGAATATTTTTTTTTTTTTTTTTTTCATAATTATTTTGGATTATTTTTAACGAAAGCAGCTTTAAACAACCATGTAGGAAGACACACCATGGCCATATTCCTGATTGGGAGGAAACATGACGAATCATTTCCTCATATTAACTATCTGCATTGACTTTACGAGATCTTGCCCAAATATTAATGCACATCTTGATGGAAATAAATGTTGTGAAGTCTACTCTGTCACTGTTTATGTATATATATTTTTGGCTTAATATGGACATCTCTGAATGCAGTGGTGTTGTGTGTGTGTGTTTGTGTGTGCAGGGCTCATTCACGAGGAGGAGATGTCAGTGTTGGTGGAGTCTCTCAGACGCTTGTTCCTGAACCCCGGCTGCTCTCTCACAGATCTCAGTTTAAGTCACGTTTGCGGTCACACACACTTGATCGGCGTGCTGAGAGCGTGTCCGAGTCTCTTGAGCCTTTCTCTGGAGATCTGCCCTCCTGCCGACAGAAACACACACAGGCTGCAGACGTGCTTCACTCAGAGCAGACGTGAGTCAAACTGATGCTGTTCATATGCTACAGTTTTCATAGATTGAACATCGCTAGTTGATGTTAACTTTTAGCCAACAACCTAGAGGTGGAGTAGATATTTTATAAAATCAATGGCATCGCAATAGCCTGACTTCGTCCTACTCATTTTCTTGTCGGAATATGAGTCTGAAACCGCTCCATAGGGCTTTTATTATAAGGCGCGTCTTAACCGAACCAGGAAAAAAAAAAACTCTGCACTCAATTGGATAGTCGGTAAACCTACAACCAATCAGAGCAACACAGTAAGTCAACTACTTTGCATACAGTTGTCAACTACAGAACTTACTTATTTTAGAAGTTAAATAACGAGTGGTACTTCTTTACATGAGTGCGACCAAAGGAGAAACAACGACCACAGGCTTTTCATTACGTCCCATCTTCTTAACGACCGTCAGAGCCAGAATCATGTAGGAAGGACGGCAAAAATATCTTTCTGATCGACAAATGCCTTGATTGCAGTTCTCTGTTTGTCTATTAAAATTAATGCGCTGTCGATTTATTTTACAACAGACGCGACAGCGGAATCTATACATCTCAATTCTCCAGCAGCGAAACCAGTTTAGCGCTCGTTGATAACGTGATGATTACGTCCCTGAGGATCATCTGTCCATCATCGTATAAAGCCCGCCCTGGCAATTTGATTGGCCCGAATGTTATTTGCCTGACCATAATTACTCCTCAATGGATCGAGTCCAGACCGAACTTCCCAACCAAAAAATGTTGTGGGCGGAGTTCAGGCTGACATCTAACGATGCTTTCGGGAAACGCATCCCAGGCTAGCATCAAAATATAAGATATTGGAAATCCAAAAAGCCAACAAGAACAACAATCCACCTTATTCCTACGCCCCATGACGCTTTGTGCGAATTGGAGTAGTTCACTTTTAAAAAAAACTTTTGTTGATAATTTACTCACCCCCATGTCATCCAAGATGTCCATGTCTTTCTTTCTTCAGTCGAAAAGAAATTAAGGTTTTTGATGAAAACATTCCAGGATTTTTCTCCATATAATGGACTTCAATGGGAACCAAACGGTTCAAGGTCCAAAAGACAGTTTCAGTGCAGCTTCAAAGGACTTTAAATGATTCCAGACGATGAATAAGGGTCTTATCAAGCGAAACGATCGCTCGGTACTTAATAAATATATTAACAATGTTAAATAAAAATAAAAAAAAATATATACATATATTTATATGTTTTCAATTAATTACCGAGACACAATTTCTCATTTTTATTTAGTATAATTTGATTCACTTAAATAATTAAAATTGAAAAAGGGGCGAAAAGTACTAAATAGACTATTAAAAAGGACAAAAACAACAAAACTAATAAAAAAATGTATTAATAAAATTAAAAAATAATATTAATAAAACCTATATAAATATCTGAATTATATCACTCTTGACTGATTGTAACTGAAGATATTTGTCTATCATTCATTAATAATGAAGTAAGTTTGAGATTGATGATTGAGTGTTTATCTGTCATTCCCAGAGCTGTGTCTGGAGAAGCTGTCGGTCAAATCCACGGGTCCGATGACCGTCAAGTGTTTTCTTCCGGCGCTGACGTGGACGCCCAAACTCACCAGCCTTCATCTGTCAGGAACACGCCTGTCTCCACGCTTCTTCCACACAGTAGCAGGTACTCTAGACATCTACTTCCTTCTGCCAGCCTGGTGAAAAATCAACATGCGACTCTAAAATACTAAAATGCAGAAATAATGTTACAAGAATATGCTTAATTGTAAGGAAGCGTATTGCATTCACTTGAGGAAACAAAATCTATTCTGTTTCTCAGAATTACGAGAATTTTTCATGGAATTTTTATGAATTAATTACTGAGATAATTAACTCGATAATTCAGAAAAACAGAGTAAAAACTTTTTCTGTGAAAAATTATCTTCTAATTCTGAGATAATTAACTTGTTAATTCAGAAAAAAGAGAAAAAACTTTTTTACATGAAAAATTATCTGAGATAATTTATTCGTTAATTCAGAAAAACGTAGCAAAAACTTTTTTTATCAGTGAAAAATTATCTTGTAATTCTGAGAAAATTATCTCGTTAATTCAGAAAAGCAGAAAAAAACTTTTTTCCATAAAAAATTCTCGTAATTCTGAGATAATTAACTCGTTAATTCAGAAAACAGAGTGAAAACATTTTTTTTTCAAGTAAAATATATCTCATAATTCTGAAATAATTAACTCGTTAATTCAGAAAAAAAGAGTAAAGTTTTTTCCATGAAAAATTCTCGTAGTTCTGAGATAATTAACTTGTTAATTCAGAAAAACAGAGCAAAAACTTTCTCTGAAAAATGATCTTGTAATTCTGAGATAATTAACTCGTTAATTCAGAAAAACAGAGCAAAAACTTTCTGTGAAAAATTATCTTGTAATTCTGAGATAATTAACTCGTTAACTCAGAAAAACAGAGAAAAAACTTTTTCCCATGAAAAAATTCTCGTAATTCTGAGATAATTAACTCGTTAATTCAGAAAAACAGAGTAGTTTTTATTTTTCTTCAAGTGAATGAAATACGCTTCCGTACATGTCAGCTCGGGTTCATAAATAATTTTAACAGATACTACTATTTTTTTTTTTAGTAAATGTCGAAATTAACATGAACTAAGGTAAATCTCTCGTTTAGAAGTGTTTTCACTGTTAGTTCATGTTAACCAATGTAGTCTTGTATGTTATGATATACAGTTAAAATCACAATCAAGTACTTTACTGTGTTTGCCAACACATTAAAATAAGTGTACGTTTAAGCACGTACTTTAAGTAAAACCTTATTTTACATTATTACAAAGTGCATTTTTAAGTGCGTACTTAATAGTTGCTTAAAAGTGGCATTTTATTTAATTGAAATTAGTCTGACTTTTTTACAGTCATGCACTCTTAAGATTTGTGCACATTCATTACTTTCAAGCGTACTTCTTTTCCACAAAAGCAGAGGCCAAACAAATGTATTTCTGAGGTAATGGTGAAAAAATGCCATTGCAGTTTAATAATGTAGAAATACTTGCCTTAGAAAAAATATAATTTCAGTGTCATTACAAAATGTTTTCCCCGACTAAATGCTATTAAGCTACAAACTAATTTTGTTTTGTAGAAACACAGTTGATTCATATGAAACATGTCTCCTTTTCCCCTCATAGAATCGAATCCTTTACTCAAAGTATTAAACCTGGAAGACGTAAACCTAGCTGACTATCACCAGGAGATCCTCCATTTCCTGGAATATTCTGTGTTAGAAGGTACAGCATAATGCAGAAAAATAATATTTTTTTTCTTATGAGTGGAACCATTCCCAAACCCAAATAGCATTGAGACACTAAACTTACACCCCATGCAGCACTTCTTGCATTCATAAAAGTCTTGAAATAATAATGTTTGCAATTTTGATTGAATCTCAGAGCTGTCCTTGAACGACTGTCGGCTGCTGGATAAGTGTACCGTAAAGAAGGACTTCCTGTTGCCGTTTGTTGAAGTGCTGAGAGGGGTCTCGTCCCTCCAGAGCCTGACGCTGGCCCAGAACCGACTCGGTAAGACTCAACTCACTCTGTACTATTATTTTTTAATCGGAGAAATGTGACCTAACTTGTTTTTCTTTTTCCAGCATCAGGTGTCATCGAGTTGGCCAACTTATTCTCAGGATGCCGTCCCAGCCAAATCACAAAATTAGACCTTAGGTAATGATGGTTTTGTTGCACAGGGTTCCTGCACACTTTTTAAAGGTAAAATTTAAGGCTTTTTAAGACCTGAAGAAATCAAATTTAATACCCTACATTAGGGGTGTGCAATATTGACAAACATATCTCAATATTTTCATCGTTTTGTTGATAATAATTAGTTGATATTTTACTGATTGTGTTTTTGTGCTGGTGCCATGGCTGGTTTAAGCCTGTTGTTGACAGCAGACTCGCGGAGATATTTATATTTTTCATATTTTTGAGAACAGACGTTATTCTGCCGCGAATGTGACGCGAATTAGATAAAATTAATACGTACGCAAATTAGATGGTTTTAATTTGGAAAACATTAAGATATGACTGTCGAAGTGTCATCTAAAATTTAAGACCTTTCATATGTAAAAATAAGACTTTATAAGACTTTTAATGGCCTTAAATTTTAAATATCTCATTTAGGACTTTTTAAGGACCAGCGGGAACCCTGTTGCATTCATCTTCCATACATGTTTGCTTACACAATAAACATAATGTGTTCTTCCATCCAGCTCAAACTTCATTCTCCCTGCTGAACTTCTGGAGTTTGCACAGCTGCTGGAAACATGCAGACCGGTTCAGCGACTGACCCTAGACCTGCGCTTTAATCCACTGGATCGTGACCCTGAGGTCAAAGGTCAAGCTCTGCGCAAGCTCATCCCGCACTGTAACATATTAACGGACGACTGGGACTCCAGGTCCACCATGGCGGATCACGTCAGTGTGATGTGACAAACTCTTTAGCTCCCTCGTGAAAGACATGGAACAAAATCATGCAGACGTGACCGAGACACCTTGGATATAGTTCACGTTTAATGACGCCGATAGGGACAAACATCGAATGTGTCTAAATGCTCCGAATAAATAAAATGAAAGTACAAGGAAGAGAACTTAATTACAGTGTACTATCCTACAGTTTCCAGATCAGCTGCAGTGTTCAACCTGTATGATGCGATGTGTTCGTTCATGACGCTCAGACGACTCCTCTCTGGTCCTCATGCGAGCGCTGGTGAAAGACGAAGGAGACGGCAGCGTCCCAGGACGCCTGCAGCACCGGGTCCCTCAGGCCTCTTTTGTCTGAACAGTGCTGCCAGTTGGACAGGTCGCTGGTGCAGTCCGAATCATCTGGAGGAGGGCGCACCTGACGATTGTTTACACAGCGCCTACAGCGAAACCTGACACACACAAAAAGGGATTTAAACACAAATGCCCTCATCCATGAATAAATTAATGATTCATTTAGGAATACTTTAGCTGTGTTGCTGTGAGTAAGCAATTGAGTAGACTAAGATTCATCGAGAGTGAAAGCCATTATCCCACTCATCCAGCATATTTGTGGCGGTGTGTGATGATGCTGTATGGCAGTGGTTCACAAACATTAGGCTAATTTCACCAATACATTAGGAATACTTTTAGCTGTGTTGCAATGTGTCATGAGTAATCCCACCGAGGCATTTAACCCCCTATGATGCGTCACTGAATAAAACGTCCGATTTTGTCAAATTGGGTGTTAAATTTCGTTCGTTCATCCCCTCCACTGGATGGCAGACATGTCATACTTCATCCCCGATGTTTCTATACAAAATGTTAGAGTTACAGCGCACCTCTCCGCGATCGCGGCGATAGTTTTGTTGTGGAGACTTTGTTTATCATCACTGGGTATGTTAGACGAGGTCGAAGTATTCATAGTACAGATAGGGGCTAACGTGGGGAGTCGCAATAGTAGGCAGATCTGGCCGCGATCGCGCTACTCGTATCATCGCTTATGATCTGCGCTTTGCCCTAACGAGTGATCTTTTGAACTAAACAGGTCTCGTCTACTTGTGTTTGTGTGTCATATGAATAATATAAGCCCTATACATGGAATCAGAGTGCCTACCGTATGTAGTAAATGGAAAATCTCCACAGCAAAAGGCCAACCACTACATGCATACGGTTTGTTCTACCATTTATTAGTAATGATTTACCAACATGACATCATGACTTTTGCGTAAACATATACGCCACTTTCGCGCCAGGTGGCGTGTTATCTCTACGCATTTTGAGCTATCCGCGTGTATCCGCGTGTATGCGTATATGTCTACGCCATTAACGTCCGCGTCATTCCGCGTGTCTGTACACGCAGTCAAATCTCCAGTCATAAATGCCATTAACCCCAGTGATGGTTAGGTTTAGGGACGGGGTTGAGGTAAGTCATATATTTATATAACGTTAAGTCAACGGCGTTCATAAACACGCTGAAAGGCGATTATGCGCCTTGACAGCACGCCAAAAATGGAAATACGAATTGGCGTGTGTACACACGCTATTTCATGAGATCAGTCTGGATTTACACAGTTTGTTTATTACTTACTATATACCTGAGCATTCAGTATTGTGCAATATAGCATACAGAAGGTGATGGACATTTTATGGGGGGAAAGAAGTGCTGAATTTTATCATTTAAACATGTGACTTTTCATGAAAATTATATATAATCCAAGATTTCTGCCACCATATGCGTCTTATCCACTGTGCCATCACCACCACCTTTTGATTTAGTTTTAGTCTTGAATCGATTTCTATGCACAGTCTGTCTATATTTGATCTTTATGCTAAGAAGTGCTAAATCCACACTTTACAAAAGTGAGAACGGCAGTAACGTAGTGTTTTACCTGTCATGCGTGTCGCTGATGGTCTTCTCGTTGAGTAAGAAGAGTTCTCGCAGCTCTCCAAGAGAGAAATGTCTTTCCACATCTTGTTCCTCGTCCACTACACAGCTACTCAAAGCTTTCTTATGAGCCTGTCTCTGCAAGATCTTTTCCTCTATCGTCCCAGTCTGACAGAGAGGGGAAAAGAAACAAGCTGGCTACTGATCCACTTTTAAATGATGAGTATCTAATTCAAGAGACATTTGTCCATTTCATTGGGAAAACATCTGTCAACTCACCGACAGCAGTCTGTAGATGAAGCAGGTCTTCTTCTGTCCATCTCGCCACACTCTGGCCATCGCCTGCTCGTCATTGGCTGGATTCCAGTCAGGGTCGAACATCACCAGGCGATTTGCACCAATCAGATTCAGCCCACAGCCGCCAGCCTTGCTACTCAGCATGAAGATGAACTCTGGATTCTGGAAGAGAAGAATTAAAGTGCTAAAGCTGAAATTAAATAAACTATAAATAGTAGATGAAAAGCAAACTTATTTCAGCTTGCACACAAGGCAACATTTCCATATATATATATATATATATAAACTCCTCTTATTTATTTATTTATTTATATATATATATATATATATATATATATACACACACACACACACACACACACACAAACATAAAAATATATATATATATATATATATATAAAGAGGAAGTCATAATTATTTATTTTAAAACTATAATAGTATATAAATAGAACTAAAATAACATTAATAAGACTTGAAATGACAGATTATGAAATGGAAACAGACTTACAGAGGGGGTGTTGAATCTCTCCACAACCTTTGCTCTCTTCTTGATGGACATTGTTCCGTCCAGTCTAACGTAAAGGTATCTATTCATGGAAAAAAAAAATTCTTTAAACCATAATAACGCTGAATGGTAATATTTTGTCTCATGGCTAAAATTTGTAGATGATGTAGTGTACATCTATAGGGAGAATACTTCCAGATCAAGGCCGCTTGCGCTCCACACTGAAGCTGGATTTACACTACCGGTTAAAAGTTTTAGATGGGTAAGATTTTTTATGTTTTTAAAAGAAGTCTCTTCTGCTCACCTAGGCTGCAATTATTTGATAAAAAAAAAAAAAAAATACAGTAATATTGTGAAATATTATTACAATTTAAAACAGCGGTTTTCTATGTGAATATAATAGTGAAGTGTAATTTATTCCTGCGATCAAAGCTGAATTTACAGCATCAACACTCCAGTCTTCAGTGTCAAATGATCCTACAGAAATTATTATAATATGATGCTCAAGAAACATTTATGATTATTATCCATGTTGAAAACAGTTTTTTACATTTTTATTTCAGGATTCTTTGATGAATAGAAAGTTCAAAAGAACAGAATTGATCTGAAATGAAAAGCTTTTGTAACATTAATCACTACCATTCAAAAGTTTGGGGTCAGTAAGAATTTATTTTTTATCAAGGATGAGTTAAATTGATCAAAAGTTACAGTAAAGACGTTTATAATGTTAGAAAAGATTATATTTTAAATAAATGCTGTTCTTTTGAACTTTCTATTCCTCATAGAATTTTGGGCGGGGGAAATGGTACATGACTGTTTTCAACATTGAAAATAATAATTGATGTTTTTTAAGGATAAAATCAGCATATTAGAATGATTTCTGAAGGATCATGTGACACTGAAAATTGATGTGTAATCAGCAACGGTAATGATGTTGAAAATTCAGCTTTCAAATTACATTTTAAAATATATTAAAATAGAAAACAGTCCTTTTAAATTGTCATAATACTTCACAATATTACTGTTTGTCAAAGTTTTTTTTTCATCAAATAAAGCAGCCTTGGTGAGCAGAAGAGACTTCATTTAAAAACATAAAAAAATCTTACTGATCTAAAACTTTTGACCAGTAGTGTATATTATCTGAAATCCTCACCTTCGGGTTCGACACAACTTTTCAAAAAGGTCCAAAGTTTGTGTGTAGTTAGAGACCAGAACCACTTTATCACTTGTTGTTGTTCTGGTCATCGCCAGGATATAATCCAGCACCAGCATCTTCCCTGTAAACAAGGCAGTCATAGATCACGGTCAGACATGAATAAATCAGGGAAGTATTTTTTTAAAAATAAATCAAAACTATTTTCCCCACATTTGTCCAGAATACGGTTTTAGGGTTAAAATGTAATTTATTCCTGATCAAATTGAATTTTTAGCATCATTACTCCACATGATCCTTCAGAAATCATTCTAATATGATTTACTTCTCAAGAAAAAATTCTGATTATTATCAATGTTGTGCTGCTTCAGATTTTTGTAGGATTTTTTTCAGGATTCTGAACCAAGTTTAAAAGAACAGCATTTATTTGAAACTATTTTGTAACACTCAAAGTGTAACTTTTGAACGGCAGTGCAAGTCAGAACTGACCTGAGAGCTGTGGTTCTACTGCTTTAGTTGAATAATTTGGTGGGAAGAGGTCCAATGCTCCATCAAAACCCTCTTCTCCTGCCAGACACTTCTCATAAATCAAGGCAGGATCTAACAAAGAGAACAAAAACACATTTTGTCGTTTTAATGCAACAATAATGTTGTCAGAAAAAGGTAAAGAGGTCCACACTCACGGTTACAGAGCTTCTTAAGCGAGGTGATGGAGGACAGAGAAGACACCGTGATCTTGCCGGTCTGCAGACTCTCTACA
Organism: Pimephales promelas; assembly: GCF_016745375.1. The sequence goes on along the minus strand of NW_024121543.1, from coordinate 1,961,002 downwards.
GGTTTGGACTGCTTCAGGAATAACTTGTACAGCTCTTTCTGGAGAGGAGTAAGACTGAAAAAAAAAAAAAAAAACACACTTAATGCTTCTTAATGCTTCCTTCAATGCAAAATAAACGTTACACTTTATGTTTTAAAGGGATAGTTCACCCAAAATTAAAATTCTGTCAGTAATTACTCTCCCTCATGTTGTTCAACTCCATAAGACTTTGCTCATTTTCAGAACACAAATGAAGATATTTTTGATTAAATCTGAGAACTAGATCACTCCTCCATAGGCTTCTAAGGGACCGAAACTTGCCAACAGAGAAGGAAATGAATAGTTGAATAAAGTAGTTATTTTTGAGCCCTTAAAGGAACACACTGACTTTTTTGGACTTTAGCTTATTCATCATATCCCCCAGAGTTAGATAAGTCCATACATGCCTTTTTCCATCTCCGTGAGTGCTGTAACTCTGTCTGACGCACCCACCGCTAGCCTAGCTTAGCACAAAGACTGGATGTAAATGGTTGCAGTAGCATACTAATCCCAAATAAGTGACAAAATAACGCAAACATTTTTCTATTTACATGTTGTGATTTGTATAGTCACAGAGTGTACAAATAACAAGGTCATAGACACAGCCATCTTTTAACCGTATAAATATTGGGAAGTATATTCTCAGAAGGCAGCGCCGAGACGCAAAAAGGCATGTATGGACATATCTAACTCTGGGGGATATGCTGAATAAACTAAGTCCCAAAAAGTCGGAGTGTTCCTTACTTAGTTAAAAGTTACTTAGTTCTGCTTTAAGCTCTGAGATTATCTTAATTTGTCTTAATTTACATTTTGGGTGAACTAACCCTTTAAGTGCTGATGACGGCACACATGCATGTATTAAACACTTTATATTGTTATACATGTAATTTTGAACCTTGCTATTACAGAAAGTAGGGGATATGACCATCAACTGATCTCTTACTTGCAGCAGACAACTTGTTCAATCTTCACAGGCAGATACTTGGAAAGAATATCTGAGGTTCTTCGAATCAAACACCTTGACAAAACAAACACAATTTTTAATTGAAATGAATTGAATGGTGTGATAGTGTGGCCGGGTCGTTTTCTCTCATGCTCACCGGTTTACAATGCTGATGAGTTGCTGGAGTTTCTCCTCTCCGGCAGCTCTGTCTTTATCACTGGCGTCCGCGTCACGACCCTTTAGGATTGGAATCTCGAATCGTTTCTTAAACTCCTGAGCTGTGCCTGAGAGGAGAGACCATTGCAGAAGCACACACACGGAAGAGAGACGGACGATTATTGAAGCATTTATTGAGTAAAGTTCTCCACAGGATCATGTACTGGAGTGTCTTACCAAGGATACCAGAATTTACGAAGTGCACCAAACTGAAATATTCCAGTAAGTCGTTCTGAATGGGCGTTCCAGATATCAGCACTCTCCTCTGAGCGTTCATGGAGTTCAGCGCCTGATACGTCTGATTGTCTGAGTTTTTCAGCCTGTGACCCTAAACAAACGACACGGGTACAGTCATACGGGACGGAGACCCCATGATACACTACATTCACAAAGTTTGGAGTCAGTAAGATTTTTTTTAATAATAATTAAAAAAAAGAAGAAGTCTCAAGGTTTCTATAGTTTATCAGCAGGAAAAAATTGCGATGACATTGACATTGTTTCTCTGTGGCATATTTTTATAGTTGTGGTACGCTATGTAGGTATACAATGATTATTAACATCTTTATCGTTATATTTATCACCCTTGGTTTGAAGAGGCTTTTATTCTCATCAAAGCCGCATTTCTCTGAACAAAAATACAGTAAAAATAGCATTATTATTACAAATAAAATAAATGATGCCTATGTTAATATTAAACATTCTAATAATATGCTGATTTGGTTCTGAAGAAACATTATTATTAATGTTGAAAAGAGTATATTTTTGTACAAACCACGATTATTTTTTTAAATATATTTCTACAGCATTTATTTGAAATAGAACATTCTGTAACATTATAAATGTGTTTACTTTCACTTTTGATCAATTTAAAACAGCTTTAAGTATTATTTTTTTAAATGGTATTCACTTGAGAATTTCCATGACTTCATATATATATATATATATATATATATATATATATATATTGTAGATTTCTCTTTTCTTTTAAGGTCTGAAAATAACAATTTTAAAATTCCCTAATATTTTTTAGGCTTTCTACGAATCGTTATTTATTATTGTACACTTACCTCGTCACAAATAACCAGTCCAACTTTGCCTTTGTGCAAGACTTCAGTGTGGAGGCGGAATGTTTCATACGATATTATTAAAATTGGAGTTGGCACTCTTATGCCATGCTGGGAGATGAAGTTCTCTGAAAGATGACATGAACAGAATAAGAGTCATTCAAAACAGAAGATGAGTTATAGTGACCAGCCAATGTGGGGTTTTTAATAGCCAAATTACTAAAATTAAACATTTAAAACATGCATTGAATCAGTATTTTTGTCTCGTTTTCAAAAAAAAAAAATGTGCATAAGAAATTTAATTTACTAGCAAACAGTATTTTCTTGTTTTAGGTTGACATTTAACACGATTTACTGTGGTTTATGCATAAAACAATGGAGTAAGAGAAACAATGAATTCAAGACACATCCTCAGGAAAGCCTTCTTGATGAGTTGTCTAGTCTTAAAGCCTATACATAACTCCTGATGTAAGAAAAGAATTAAAAGAATACCAAGTTTGCGATCTATCTCCTCTTTGGATCCGCCATCGATGGCGACAGGCTGCACGCGTCCACCCAGCCATTTGCCCACTTCATTGTACCAGTTTCGCACGAGGCTTGAAGGGGACACTACGATGGCTTTGTCGATCTCAGGTTTGAAATCGGGACTCTGTTTAAGTAAAGTCCACATGAGAGTGATGCACTGCAGAGTCTTTCCCAGCCCCATCTCATCCGCCATAATACAGCCGTACGAGTTTTCAATCCGCCTTCCTGTCACACAGTCCCACAGGAACTTCACACCCTACGGAAGAAAGTTATAGGGATTATCTTAAAGGTCTTTCCCAAAAATATGGGATAAAGATTTCTAATGGTTATAATCAGGGCTTGAAATTAACTATTTTGCTCACCAGCCTCTGTGGCTAGTGCTTTTCAAAAGTTAACTAGCCACTCTGCATTTCCACTGGCCATAATTTTAAAATAGATTACAATGGGGAAAAACTGCCATATAGATATTTTAATATCTCATAATTTGGCAGCATATTAGGCTGCTGTCACTTTAAGATCTGACTGTTCGCATGAGTTATCTTTCTCAACTGTTTACGTTCACATAAAACATAATCGACTGTGTTTACGTTAATACTCACCAAGAACGGCATTTAGACATTATTTTGTGCGTATTTGCTGAATAAGTAATGAAAAAGAACTCAATTCAGTACTGTGAGGTGGCTTTATGTACACGCACTTTGGGTGTGAGCACAAAATCTGCATGAATGAATACAATTATGAGCAATACACGCAATAACACGGCGAAATTCAAGCCCTGTAACAGCAACAATATTGATACGGAGCATTAAACGAGAGAGAGGTTTGTATCGTGTATATATTCTGTGGAAAATTAGTATTGGAAGCTTTTCAGATATTTCAGCATCATCGATACGCTAAGAACATTACATTTCACTTACTTTATTATTTCGGATGCCTTTATACAAGACTACAAGTGAAAATATTATATATACAATTCAACCTAGTAGGAGTGACTGCGTTACACGCCACTGCTGAAATACGCCCCCATTTAACGGGTGTTAACGTCAAGCCCTGGTTATAGTTACAGTGAAATTATATCTGACTGATATTTTAGACCTTTTGAGGTTATTCTGTAACAATCCACTCACTGAACCCGTATATTCTTCTATATAGCAAATCATACCTCTCGCTGATGGGGCCGAAGCACTTTAGTGAGCACTGGATCTACAACCACATGCACTGGTAACTTCTCCCTGCAAAACAATCAATCACAACTTAAGTCGATCACGCCATTGGTGAGGAGCTGCTAAATAAGACTGATGATCTGAAATGAAGATCTGACAATCAACAGATAAGACTGACTTGTCTGCTTTGATGAGCTCATGAGCGCTGATGGCAGGCGGCTCGTACAGAACCAGAGCGCCGTCTTCAAACGGGTCGTGTAGAGCCTTCCTCACACCGGCCCGCTTCAGTCCCAGAGCCCGCAGACCCAACGGGCCTGATCACGGCAACACAACACCCTCTGAACATCTACAACTCGCTCATCATCACACATACATAAGCTGTGAGTACAGACTTACCTGTATAATTTTGAATGGGAACTTTAAACGGCTTTGATAAGATCTTGCGAATGAAGTCTTCCTGTAAAAAAAAAATTAAATAATCAGTTAAAATAGTTTTTAAAGCAGTTTTTTTTTCAATGTGTTCGCATACAAACAAGCCTAGGTGACTGTGTCTCTCTGTATTTAATTTTAATTTATTTTAAAAACAACTCGCATGCTCATTGCCATCTGCCCAGACGGGTGTGTTGGTGAGCGGCGTCAGGGGTTTTCTGAAGGGAGAGATGTATTTTTCTATACACCCTCTCTTACTCTGTGACACCTGTGGGAGAGACAACAGCCAATTCAATTAAAAGTGAGCTTTATTGGCATGACAATTGTTATAAAGTATTGCCCACGCATTTCTAATGTTTATAGTGAATCTAGAACACACATAAATATATATAATTAACATACACATACATGCATACATTAAAAAGAGTAAATAGAACATTTTAAAATTCTATGAAGATTATAATTGTGTGTGTGTGTCAATCACATCATCATTCAATCAAGAGCTTTATTAATTATGTCCCACTCACGATGTCAGGCTCCCAGTCCTCATCGTCTGAATCCGGCCCTTGTTTCCTTTTGGCCACTTGACTGGGTGCTAGACTTCTCCTCTGCGGTTATTAATAATTGAAGTAGATTTTACTGAATTATCGGAACACGAATCAATAACAACAAACAGAAAATACACTAAACATGTATAAATGTTACATAAAGATCACAGTATCTCAACATACATGAATCGAGATAATCAAATTAAAAGATTAATGTAGCAACCTACCATTTTGAATCAGGAATTTAATCCAACTTAAATCAATACATTCAAATAAATATGCATTTTCTTTTTCTCAAGTCTTTTTTTTTCTGAGGTGATCCGGGTGATCCGCCTCAGGCACTAAACAAATAACTTAACTGATCCGTTGAACGAAATTCCCACACCATAAGTTTTAAACTACAACGATTATCGTATTTTTATAAGATATTAACCCTGGCATATTAATTAGAACTAAAAATTAAGTCTTCGTCGTCGTTGTTGTTGTTAAACACTGGCATGTTTGAGAGTCCCGCGCACTGTGCACACTTCACACTCTACGGCACACGGGAAAGAACAAACTTGGCTTGACATGCGTTTCGAAAATAAATGCTGCTGCGACCCTAAACGAAAATATAAAATGTAAATGTATATTAACATATTCAGTTGATTTAAATAAATTGTTAAGATAGAAATGTTTAAGTTTTATATTTATATTAAGATTATATATATATATATATATATATATATATATATATGAAGAGTTCAGATGCAAAAGCCTCTAAATGCCATTTGAAATTTTCTTCTTTAATGATGATTTTTATCAAACTTGTATATTTAAGTTGAGTAATTTCACTTAAATGGCAATGATAATTACCTATTAATTGTTATTTAAGTGAAATTACTGAACTTAAATATACAAGTTTGATAAAAATCATCATGAAAGATGAAAATTTCAAATGGCATTTAGAGGCTTTTGCATCTGAACTCTTCATATATATATATATACTGTACATATATAATTTTCTATTAGGTTGCATGCCATTACTCTTCAGAGTATGTATGTCAATGTCTTCAAAATGGAAATGTATTGAGTTATAACGTCTTGATGATTGTATTTTACTCAATATTAAGTTTTTGTTGATTTTATTGATAACAGCTTATAATGTTTTTTTTAAATCATTATCAATGTAGGCTTATGCAATGCAGTGTAGGTTATTTGCTTATTTTTACTTTGATTAATTTGCTACATATGCATCTATTCTTGCTAACTTCTAACCAGTGTGTAATGCATTACTAAATATTTAAATACTGTAATTTAATTACTTTTCCCTTAAAAAAGTCAATTAAGGGATTAGTCTTAATTTTATGTTCTTTAATTCCAGTTACTTCTGATGTAATTGCATTAGATACTGTATAGAAGAAATATATATATGAAACAATGGTGGATTTAACATCAAACCTTTGCGTGTAACAATACAATATGGCCTACGTTTGAATGTAAACTTCTCCCTTGTCAGTTCAAGAATATTTTATGCAATGTCATATTATACTTATTTTTTACATATTATTTATTTAAAAAAGATAGAAAATTTCTTATTTAATTAGCAATAAGTGTAGAAATCCTTTTTTTTTTTTTGAGAGAACACCACTGAAGAAGTAATTAATTCTATTAATTAGTAACTTCAACTCCACTGTTTTGAGCATCTCTTTATTGAACTTCCCCTGACTATCCACTAGATGGCGCAGTCGGGTTGATTATACAGGGGTCAGAGGTCAAACTGACACTGAAAACAAAGTTCCATTAGAACTCTGGAATGGAAATGTTGGTGCAAAGTAAAACACTAAATAAAACGCGAATGACACAAAGGTAACATGTACATTTCTCTTTCAATGTATAAAAATCTGAGCAATACATTCCAGGTATATACACTTTATAAATAATAAAAATATAATTATGATAACATGTACACAAAAAAACTACAATAAATACATCAAACAATAGTAGTAATTTCCCTTACACAAAGCAGGGGATGCACAGCATCCAAAGGGGAAATGATGTCATCCTTAAGGAAAAGGCCGGAAACAGTTCAGGACTATAAAACACGGCTTTCCTCGGATCTCAGAGGAACAAAACTCAAAACTGATCAAAACGTCCCAGATTATAGTGAAGAACATTAAAGCTTTGTCCAATCAGACATCTTTCAAATGCTAGGGAAAATAGTAGATAATCTATTAGATCTATGATCTATGAGTCAAAAACAGAAATGCAAAACACTGCCAGGAACCGAACAAAACATGAAGAGGTTAAAGTGATGTCAGCTTTTATATGAATACCAATACAATCCCTGTTACATTCAAAAGCAGTAACAATAATGGAATTTGTAATTTTGTAATTTCCATAGTGATAAAATGTTTTCAGTATAAGTGTGAATCTCACGACGGCACGTCCTGGTCACATTGAACCGCAAAATCAAGCAGAAAACAAGAAAACAAATCATGCGGAAATATATTGATTAGATTTTAATGTCATACAATCAAAAAGCATGTACAATACATACTGCCACAATGTATGAATCCCGACGTTATTGTATTATAATTGAGACAGCCTACTATTATAGTTTTTAATTAATATTTTTTATTTTCAGTTTTCATTTTTAATTTCAGTTAAAAATGTCGTTTTTATTAGTTTCCATTATAGTTTTATTCATTTTTATTTCAGTTTTAGTTTTATTTAATCAAGGTAAACTACAGTAAATAACAATGGGAAGTGAAACAAAAGCTGAAATAAAATTTTAAAAACTTTTTATATTTTATTTTATTTATTTAAAATGTTTATGGTTTTAGTTTCAGTTATAATAATAACAACCATGATGAATAGAATCTGATTTCCATTTTATATATTTTTTTTTACGGTACAGAGTTGAGAATGTGAATTTTGTGAAAGATGATGGAGTGAAAATAATGTTGCAAGGTAAACAAGCAAAAAACCTAGTGGACCTAAAATTTGGCCAGTCTTTCTGTTGAATTCCAGGTGAAACGTGATCCAGACGTGTTCCTGACGGGCTTCGAGAGATTCACTCATGAGTTCACAGGTAGTTCTAGTGTATTTGAGAACATTACAAATGATATACAAGTGAAAGTTAAAGTAAACCATGATATTAATACAGTAACTGTGAGAAGTGGAATAGAAGTGTGACTGTCGATTAAAGAGGTGCATCGTTCTACCTATCTATCAATCTATCTATTTATCTATCTATCCATCCATCCTCCATCCATCCATCCATCAATCCATCCATCTATCATCCATCCATCCATCATCAATCCATCCATCTATCATCCATACATCCATCCATCGTCAATCCATCCATCCATCTATCAACCATCCATCCATCCATCATCCAACCATCCATCCATCCATCTATCATCTATCCATCTATCATCCATCTATCATCCATCCATCTATAAATCAATCCATCCAGCATCCATCCATCTATCATCCATCTATCATCCATCCATCATCAATCCATCCATCTATCATCCATCCATCCATCCATCTATCATCCATCCATCCATCCATCCACCCATCATCAATCCATCCATCTATCATCCATCCATCCATCCATCCATCATCAATCCATCCATCTATCATCCATCCATCATCAATCCATCATCAATCCATCCATCTATCATCCATCCATCTATCATCCATCCATCCATCCATCCATCCATCATCAATCCATCCATCCATCATCCATCCATCATCAATCCATCATCAATCCATCCATCTATCATCCATCCATCCATCCATCTATCATCCATCCATCCATCCATCCATCATCAATCCATCCATCTATCATCCATCCATCCATCCATCCATCCATCCATCCATCCATCCATCCATCCATTTATCATCCATCTATCATCCATCTATCGTCCATCCATCCACCCATCCCTTTGGTAGATCATCCACCTTGCCTAAAATAAGTCAATACCCAAAAATATAGAACAAAAATGTGAAATGTCTCAATTTAAACACAATTTGGTAAACCGGTATACTTTGGTGTGCGATGAACCCGAGCCAGCTCATCATTTGCATGGGTTGTGAACATCAGACAGAACTAGCTCATGAACAGACTGTACGTCTATCCAGTGAAACGTGGCATCCACCCAGACGAAGATCCAGCCAGTAACAGAAACACAGACGTTCACTCCAACAGTGAAACAAAAATAACAATGCTGATCAATGCGTTGCAAAAAGTCATAAATTAAAGAGGTATTTCTTGAGGAGGTTTGTGAATGTGGCATCAGGCTGTCTGTGTGGTTGGTTGTGTTTGTGCAAGTGTGTAACGCCAAGGGCACATTACAAGACGGTCACACACCAACCTGAGCAATTCAAACACTCAGGGGTGAATTCACAACACAGTTCTGCTTGCAATAACATGCATCCTATTCACTACCCAACCGCAATCCAGGTTAATCTGTGCTGCTACTGCAGAAGTATTTACACTACTGTTCAAAGCTTTCCGGTCGTGACATTTTGAAGTCTCTTCAGCTCACCAACGCTGCATTTATTTGATGAAAAATACAATAAAACAGTGATATTGTGAAATATTATTACAATTTAAAATAGCTGCTTTCAATGGAAGCTTGTTTCCGCCACTGAATTAAAATTTCAAAAGGTAATTGCGACTTTTTATCTTTATTTGTTTCACAATTTTGTTGCCATTTTTCGCAAACAAGTCATTTTTCCATAATTTTCTGTGAATTTATTTTAAAATGTAATTTATTTCTGAGATCAACGCTGTATTTTCAGCATCATTACTCCAGTCTTGTCAGAAATCATTTTAATATGATGATTTGCTGCTCAAGAAACATTTATGATTATTATCAATGTTCAAAATATTGTTAAAACCATGCTACATTTTATTCTTCAGGATTCTTTGATGAATAGAAAGTTCAAAAGAACAGCAAATAGAAATGTTTCGTTTCTTTACTGTAACTTTTACTGTAACTTTTGATCAATTTAACACATTCTTCCTGAATAAAAGTATACATTTAACTTTTGAACGGAATTGTAAACTAGATCAATCTTAGAAATATAAGCACGGTTCATTTATATGTAAAACGAGCTTATTATAGAATTAAACATTATTCACAAAATTCAAGGCTTGAGCTTGTCCTGCATATGGAAAGCATGCAGAATTTTGTTTATAAGAGTTAAAAATAGTTTGTGTACATTTCCTAGCGATCATGGCAGCGGTAATTCATCTAATGATGATCAGATGATGGAAGAGAGCATTATAACCGGCATTCATCCAGACATGGCGAGTAATCGAGCACGATTTCATCATAAATCAGACGACTGAGCATTCAGAACCGGCCTGCATGTTCAGAATGTTTGGAAGTTATCATAAACGACTAGCAAACATAAAAAGGTGGCGCGCTTCAGTCTTGCAGTGTGCTCTTGGCTTAAGGAAAGTGTGTATAACAAACACACGTTAAGCTGATAAGTGAGTTAAAGCACCTTCTGTTGTGTGGAAATGAACCTTCATGGTATTCTTAATACATACTGAATACTGTTCCTTCATTGATGTAATTAATGTCAGAGTAACGCACAATTAACATTCTAGTATCTGCAATCAACTAACAAGAAACATTAACAAATTAATAAGTATTAATTTCAGTCGAATGTGGTAGTTCACTGTTAGCTAATCAATAACTACTATTTTTCTATATACAGTAAAGGTTCATAATTAACATGAATAATGCATCATTTATAATATAAGGTAATAGTAACCCACTAGTAATGACTCAAGAGAAAACCGTCATTTTAAAAGAAACCTAAAACAAACACTGATCACCATAATGGTGACTTAAATTTATGTTTTTTTTTTTTTTTTTTACGTTTTACTCATTTTAAATGGTTAACTTTTAAGGAATAATTTGATTAATTATTACTCAATTCTAATTTGTTCAATTTAATTAATAATATTGCTTGTAATCTGTTGCCACAATTTTATTGATTAGATAAAGCATATTCATTTTTACAGTCTATAAGGTAATTGTAACCCACTAGTAATGACTCAAGAGTTACTACATCCTTCTACTAATTATTTGGATGGGTATTTTAAAGTGAAAAACATGATAACCACTGAATTTGTAAGGTTTTGAGATTTTTGTAAGATTTTGAAATTTGAATTGTAATTCATTCTGATGGATTTGGCAACACTTTAGTCATAACTAGTGTGTTCCCATGATCCTCACTTTACAATACTGATCCAAATAATTAGTAATCAAGTCAAGTAACCTTCACTCTCAGGAATAAAAAAAGCTGTTACTGGTGCTGCACCTTTTCAAAAGGTAAACTTTTGTCCATTTTAGGTCCTAATATGTGCATTTTAGCTGCTAATATGTCCATTTTAGGTGTTAATATGTACATTTTAGGTGTTCATATTAACATTTTAGGTGTTAATATGTATATTTTAGGTGTTAATATGTATATTTTAGGTCCTAATATGTGCATTTTAGGTGCTAATATTTACAATTTACTAATATGTACAATATGTACATTTTAGGTGGTAATATGTACATTTTGAGTGTTAATATGTACATTTTAGGTGTTCATATAAACATTTTAGGTGTTAATATGTACATTTTAAGTGTTAATATGTATATTTTAGGTGTTAACATGTACATTTTAGGTGTTAATACATTTTAAGTGTTAATATGTACATTTTAGGTGCTAATATGTACATTTTAAGTTGTAATATGTACATTTTAGATGCTAATATGTACCATTAAGGTACCAATATGCACCCTTTAGGTACAAAAGTGTACCTTTTGAAAAGGTACAGCCCCAGTGACAGCATTTGTACCTTTTTTTCTGAGAGTGTTCATTTATAAAGCGCTTTTAACAGTATGGATTGTTTTAAAGCAGCTTTACAGTTACAGTTATAATAGAAATTACCGTAACAGATTGTTTAGGCTTTACAACAGCAATTGGGATAAAGTTATTGTCCAGCTAAAGTTAGTTTTGATTGATTCACCTCCGTCGGACAGAAAAACTAGTTTCTTTAGAAAGATGATTCATTACTAATGGGTTACCATTACCGTATATTATTATTATGCATTATTAATATTAATTCTGAACCTATATATACTAGTTATTAGTATGAAAAATACTGATTAGCTAATAGTGAACTACCACATTCGACCAAGCGCTATTACCTAATTCGTTAATCAGAGTTTCTTGTTAGTTAATAGTAGATACTAGAATGTTAATAGTGCGTTACTCCTTTGTTCCTGTGTAGTTATTTACTCACTAATGAAGGAACAGTATATTCTAAAGTGTTACCAGTCAATCTCATAACGCCTCGAGGCAGATAATGTGAAACGTAGGCCTTCAAGTTACTTTTCACGAACTTTCCATGTGGAACTGGAGCAGATCCTGTATCAGAGGACCCGCTTCACCAGAGTTTTTATCTCTCCGGGGTCAGAAGATACAGACCTCAGCGCTTTCTGTCCCTTAACCCTGCAGGACGTGCTTTATTCCTGTGGTTCATGTGGTTTCTCTGCTCACGATGGCAGATTCTCCGCGTGTGCACCGCACAGTCGAAGCGCTCGTGCATCACCGATTCCTTGCACCGGAATTCCCTCTCCTAGCTTTGGATTGACTTTACCGGCTGTGTTTCCTCGGCTCCTCATCCCACACAGCTGCAGTTGGCCGCTGAAAGCCATTTGATGGTTTGCCAGCTGGTCTGGGCGTCCATGAAAGAGACGGTCTCGAAGCGCGTCGGCCTGCAGCAGGGGTGAGTGCTCACTTTACGGCCTGAGACGCTGCCGTTATCCGTGAGCACTTTCAGGGCCAGGTCGTAGTTCTTACGGGCGCTCATGCACGTCCCCACGCAGTACTTAAACATCACGATCTCGTCCGAGTCGTAACCGAGGCCCAGGTCACGCACCTTCATCTCCTTCTTCTCCAAACGACAGTCCTGGTTGCTCCGGCCTCGCGCGCGGTTGCGACGTTCCTTGCGGTTTCTAGGAGATTTCCGTGAACTGGAGTTTGTAGAGGAGGATTGCCAGCGGACTCGATGACCCTCACCTTCTTCGGCTAGCGACGGGTCTGAGGAGACAGAAAGCACAAGCTGATAGTAGATCTAACGCGGCATCATTACTTATTTTGTTACAAAAAAACACAAAAACACAACATAAATGATCAAATAGCTTGTTTTCACGTGACGTCGCCATGGCGCGAAACGCAGATGGAGGGCAGGAAGTGATTTCTATATTTAGGAAGCACTATAACACACTCAAAATTCCTACGTTTTGCTTCGTTTACGGTTGCTCAAATCGATCAAACCACGAGGAGTTTTTATCGTGTGACAAAAGTTGTTGTTCATAAGGGGGGGAAATACAAGAAATTGACAGAAAAACACTTGGGAAAAATGCCTTGCAAACCTACGTCTGCGGTCGGGAGGAGCCGAATGGGAAAATGCCTGCGTGTGTGTGTGTGTGCGCAGTGATCACTTCGTCAAATGTGAGTTAATACATTATTTATGTGGCTTATAATTACATTATTCAGGTGTTTAAATACACGTATGTGGCTGTTTGTGTAATGTACCAGTTTCCGAACTTTGTATGTCTGTAAGACGAGTTAGTTGCTGATATTTACAGCCTCCATGGCAGGCAAATCTCTCAATTCAGTTGAAAATCGGTCCTCTTCATAACGTAAAGGATCACGTCCAACATATGTTTTGATTTTCTGTTTATATATTTCTCTTGTAATAGCGTTTAAAGTAGTACAGTACGGATTTTCCTCCGTCTCGTCCATTGCGCTCTTCACTCCTTGCCCTCCATCTGCGTTCCGCGCGTCAACACAATCACGTGACTGCAAACCACCTATTTAAGAAACCACCTAGCTTTATTGGTTAACATTACATTAAACTGTCATGTGGTTGGTTTAGACATGAGGCCGTTATAACATTTTAATGACAAATTCAATTAGTACCACTGTAGTTGAGGTCACGAAAAACATTCATGACACAATTATAATGGCCTCAAGACAGCCAGTTTAATGTAATGTTAACCTATAAAGCTAAGTGGTTTCTTAAGTTTGATAATGAATCTGCTGTCATGTTTATGACAGGTTGTGCTGTCTCAGTAATGTCAAGTTGTCATGATAAAGACACTGACAGGTTATGATGTATTGGTTTATGTCAAGGTATCATAACAAAGACATCTCAAACAAAGTCATATTTGCATTCAAAATGTCATAATCGAGTTAATGACAGTTGTCATAAACATGCATAAACCATGTGTCCTGTCATGATTATGAAGGTGTCATGTCAGTCTTATGCACACCCCTTTAAGTAAAGTGTTACTGAATATGACTGCTAAATTGGGTCTAATCAGTTTCAAAATAAAAAATAATAAAGCACCATTGAAAATATCATTAATTATGCAAGACTTAGCTGCTCGACCAATCAGATTCAAGGAACACAACTGAGTGCTGATATAACAGTCCAAGATGACTGTGTGTTTGGCTCTTTCTGCAACTTTCATTTTGTAGGTTGATTTAACTTATCAAATGTAGAAAAAAATGGGATTACATCAGGAATTAAATAAAGTCAAATATTAGGCCATTTAAATTTTTCTGAGTTTTCTAACTTAAAGACTGACTTTTTTTAAAGTGCAATTGGTGACGACCCAATCATTAATTCAATCAAATCATTAAATAAATGCTGAACTAAAAAAGTGATGTCTTTATGAATGAGTAATTGAATCATTCATTCAACCAATTGAATGGATGTAATATTTGGTCACTATACACAGGAGCCAATGATGTTTGATGTAATTTACATAAAACCTAATCTAATGGCAACATAATAGATTTGACATCTACAGCGGAGAGCAATATTTTTAATGCATTTCTACTCCTGTTCTATTATCAAATAAACTTGCAAATGCATTAAGTTTGCATTGTCTACTTATCATAACTTTATGATACTTTGAGGGTTTTTTTGTCAACTTGATAGCACCCGTCCTCATTCATTATATGGCTAGGCTTTTCTTTTTTAAGTGCAATTGGTGACGACCCAATCATTCATTCAAACAAATCATTAAATAAATGCTGATTCATTCATGAACTAAAAAAGTGACGTCTTCATGAATGAGTAATTGAATCATTCATTCAACCAATTGAATGGATGTAATATTTTGGTCACTATACACAGGAGCCAATGATGTTTGATGTGATTTACATAAAACCTAATCCACACTGAAAAAAATAATATGCTTTATCTAATCAATAAAATTGTGGCAACATATTACAAGCAATATTATTAATTAAATTGTACAAATTAGAATTAATTAGAATGTTAATTTGATTAACTATTACTCAATTCTAATTTGTTCAATTTAATAAATAATATTGCTTGTAATCTGTTGCCACAGTAAAGCATATTTATTTTTACAGTGTAATGGCAACATAATAGATTTGACATCTACAGCGGAGAGCAATATTTTGAATGCATTTCTACTCCTCTTCTATTATCAAATACACTTGCAAATGCATTAAGTTTGCATTGTCTACTTATCATAACTTTATGATACTTTGAGATTTTTTTTTTTGTCAACTTGATAGCACCCGTCCTCATTCATTATATGGCTAGGCTTTTCTTTACACACACACACACACCAAAAACAAAACAAAAAAATCATCTTTTGTGTTCAACAGACGATAGAAGTCATCCACACTGTAAAAAATAACTGTGATTTTAACGGTAAAATACTGTAAAAATGCTACAGTGCAAAACTGTTAATTGGTAAACAGAAAGTTTCCGTACTATACACGGTAAATAACTGTGATATAATTTTACAGTAAAATACCGTTAAATTTACAGTTTTTGAAAGTGAAACAGAACAAATCATTTTATAATTTACAGTGAAAAACCGTAAATTGACATTCCCACAATTCCCTGTGTGACACTTCATATTTTATGTATTTTTGTTGAAATAACTATAGTTCCTCATAGTTTTATTGTTTTTTTTCTAATCAGTTATGTACATTAGGGTTAAATGTTACATTTAATGTTGTTAAATTAATGTTTATTGCAATTTTTAATTTCATGTGTGTTACCATGATGGTGCTTGATGTTTGTGTGAATGACATTGTGCAGCTTCTTTAATTAAGTATTGCATTATACAAGTATTCACTTGTGATGAACTGTGATTGCTCATGTAACTCTCATCACTGCTGTGATGATTGTTGGTTGTCAGTGTATTACAATGGTCTAAAACAGATATCAATACATCAATAAGTTGGTAAATCCACATTTTCTCAGAAAATAAATTACGGTTTATTACTGTAAATTTTAAGTTAAGTCTGTAAAACCATTAACGATCCTACCGTATTTTTAACGGTAAAGTTCTGGCAACCACAGCTGCCGGTTTTTTACCGTAAAATTTACGGTTTATTTTTTACAGTGCAGGTTTGGAATGACACTGGCATGAGTAAATGATTTTCAGGTGAACTATTTCTCCAGAGAATCCAGCTTCTGGCACGCGGCTCTGATGCATTAAAATAGTCTCCATTTCTGGCAGCACAAGGCATATCCGCCCACTGTAATGTAACACTGGCATTTAAAAAGGTGATAACACTAGTTGCCCTGGTTCACACCTCAACAGCTGATAGTGTAACGGTGCACGTCTCTCCAGCGAGATCAGTGTGAAATTCCTCCTGCTGTTACCGTCACTGCTCATGACTATTGTTATACTGTAACTCATGCAACGGAGCATTGAAAACAGCCCACGACATGCCACATCATGTTTATAAAGTTTTGTTTAAAGTTGTTTAAAAGGTTAGGAGAACCTTAGGATTTGATTCAAACTTTCTCCAGGCGAAGATTGCCGTAATTAGCTTCCAAGGGAGCAATTTGCTGTGTCAAAACCTGCACAGAGGAGCTTTGGATTATTTGAAGTGGAACACAAAACTGATAAGAGAGAGAGAGCCATGAGATTATTCGATCGCATCGCATGCATGAGCTGGGGAAAACATGTCCAACATGTCCTACTGTACAACATCTGTGTGTCTCAATAAAGAAATAATCCTCCCTCTTGAAGGTGAAGCGTGTAATTTTTTGCGATCAATCTCATCCCAAGTAAATCAAACAGAAAATGTCTCTACTAGTTGATTGATATTGATACTTCTAGTAGGGGGTTTCTTAGGCTCTGTTTACAACTGGTATTAAGACGGTTTTGGTTGATTGAATCACAATTGGTTGACGCTAAATACAGGTGTAAACGGGATCTAAAACGTTTTGAGCTTGTCAGCCACTTTCAGAGGGAGTTAAAAACACAGATTGCTTTCGTAGTGTAAATGATAATGTGGTCGAATGCGTTCAAACAGCCACAAAAGACCGTCTTCTGAACTAATGCGTGAACATTATAGGAAGAGCTCTAGCCAGATGGGATTTTAACTTTGTCGGATGAAGACCCAAGTTTGGTTTGAAGATGAAAAATGTACCAAGCACAATGTTCTCTCTCCATTCTTGATTTCTAACACACACTCGCAGCGTTCGGCTGGTCTTGCGTTTGCCAGAGCATAAACTAAAGCTGATGCTCTCCGTGTGTCTTTCCATTGTCTCCGGGCGTTCACATATAAATTGTGTGAGTTTACTTTGTCCAATAGATCAAAAGATCTAAAAAAAAAAAAAAAAAGAGATATATTTACCCGCCCATAGACCCTCCCCTCGAAGAATTCAGGACAGACGTGGTTGAATATTTATCTGAATATCTGATTTCAATATTCGGATTCATATGTATAAATAGGAATCATATAAACTGAAACTGTCTGTTACCTTTTTCCATCAAGATACAAAATGTTTTAATACACTCTTTTTTTTAAAATAAATTAAAAATCTTAATTTACAATTTGAAATATATGTAAGGATTATTCAGTTAAATTTTGTATTGTATATAATGCTTATCCAATCATTAGTTAAATGTCCTTTTAAGTATTACACATTTCCAAAGAAAATTATACATGAAAAGTGACAAAAGTGACAGTTATACTGTTACAAAAGATTTCTATTTTAAAGCTGCAGTCTGTAGTTTTTCCTCTTTGTCGCCATCTCTGTTTGAAATCTGCAATTGCAGTCATTCGCGGAATTATCAACTTTACGTGAGTTGTGCCTCGGCACGACACAGCGCGGATGAACACAATGTTTTGAGGAGAGTGTGAGGCTGTCAATCACCGCATTCAGAATCACAGATTCGACTTTTTGGGAGTATGACCAACATAATCATTTTCACCGGAAAATGTAATCTGAACAAGTAAATCCACTTTTGTTCTGACAAACCAAGTGGAAAAAAAGCATTGCAGTAAATCAAGCTGATTAATACTAATGATGGCTTATCATATCACTCCACATTATACTTTGTTCTCAAATTGTTAATATTAACACCATCAGCATTGCGTGACTACATGTAATGTCCTTCCGATATTTATCCTTGTTTTCGCATGGGCCCGGTTGGAGTCTCTTTTTTTCTACAGCCACACCGAAGTCCGAACAAAGTCTTTTGCATTTTACAGTGGGTGAATCTCCAGTTGTCAATGGTGATTGTCGTTTGAAACATCGTTTACACACCCGCATAAATACGCCGTCGAGCGCCATCATAACTATGCCAAACCTATTGGTGGCAGTGTAGGGGTTAAGGATAAAGCCATTCAAGCCAATCAGAATCCTCAGAAATGACAAGAGAGAACCTAAAATGCAGTTTCTCCCAGTTCACACGACAACACATAACCGGCGTTTTCAGAAATCTCCACTTTGGCTTTAGTTTTTAGAAATAATCGTTTTCAGTAATAAAAACGGCGTTTTCGTGTAAATAAGAGGGCAAAACGCAAAGAAATATCTGCACTTTCCCATCGTGTAAATGGGGCCTGAACCTTTCTAGATCCAGCATCAAAAGGAAGGATCACATGACTCTGAAGACTGGAGTAATGATGATGAAAATTCAGCTTTGATCACAGGAATAAATACCCTGTATATTCACACAGAAAACGGTTATTTTAAATTGTAATAATATTTCACAATATTACTGCTTTACTGTATTTTTGATCAAATAAATGAAATCTTGGTGAGCAGAAGAGACAATTTTAGCTTTTTTTTTAGTGTCCAGTCAGCATCCACTGAGAGCAGATAGCAAGTCTAATTCAGTGGCTGCGAAATGGACAATATCACGGCTGATTTCCTGAGTGTAAACACTGTGACCCTATAAAAACATCGCTCTGTTTGTTTGCCCAACATGTCAACTTGTGGCTGAACCAATATTGATCATGTTTATCATATTGCACAAAACAATGTCTTCATGTTAGCATGGACATGTCAGCATCAAACAACAGAAGATCCTTAGAGCTCATTAAAGATCTCATTTAGGTCTGTATGTGTGTAGTGCATGTCCTCACAAGAGACACTGACGGTAAGTTTGCATTCCACTCGTGTCCCTGCATTATTATGTGCACAGATATTGTATTTCCACAAAGAAAACGAACAGAAATACAATCATTTGCAAGGAATTCGCCTTTAAGCAAGGTGTGAGCTGTGACTGTGCATAACACAGAATTACAGGATTAGGAGAACGGTTTCTGTAGAAATCCAGAAATGGTGTACATGGTTACACTTTATTTCAATGGCCTACTTTTATTAACAATAAGTAACTTTGCAACAACATGTCAGCCAACTCTCATTAAAGCATTAGACTGTTAGATTCGGGTGCAGGTTAGTAGGATAAGCTGACGAGCAAAGTTACTCATAGTTAGTAGAATGTCTAAAGTAGTCAATCGATCGAAATAAAGTGTTTCAGTGTACATAAACATTTCCAGATCACATTTCACCCCAAAATAAAAGAAGAAATCATATTTTGCATAAAAGAAGAATAAAATAAGGCCTATTTATGACGACAAAGATCTGTAAAAATGAATATGCTTTATCTAATCAAAAAAATTGTGGCAACAGATAACAAGCAATATTATTAATTAAATTGAACAAATTAGAATTGAGTAATAATTAATCAAATGAATTCCTTAAAAGCTAACTATTTAAAATTAGTAAAACTTACAACAACAAGAAACATAAATTTAAATCACCATTATGGTGATCGTGTTTGTTTTGAAATTACGCTTTTCTCCTTCAGTGATTCAGCTTGTTAACATCAGGCGTCTTCAATGTTGGCAATAGGAAATAAAAAGTTTTTAATTAATCTTTGACGTCTGTCTGTTATTCAGATATTTTTGTTTAATTTTTTGGTGTAAACTTTACTCATTTTAAAAGGTTAACTTTTAAGGAATAATTTGATTAATTATTACTCAATTCTAATTTGTTCAATTTAATTAATAATATTGCTTGTAATCTGTTGCCACAATTCTATTGATTAGATAAAGCATATTCATTTTTACAGTGCATTGTGACATTATTATAATAATGTCACTGTGAATTATTATTATTATTATTATCATCACATTTAAGCACATTTCATATCCAAATTCTCAGTACTGTAATGCAAAGTCTTAATGTTTAACTTCTAATTTGTGTCAAAATATTAAACTCTTTTTTTATTTATTCATCTATAAATCACAATGCAATGAAATAAACTAGGAGTTTAAGCAAAAATATTTTTTATTTATTTATTTTATTTGGAATGAAGTGTGATCAGGTTTCGTGAGATTGACCCGTGTTACAGACAACAGAAAGTGTAAACCAGACTGCCCAAAGGATTCAAACCTCTGACAGGTTAGACAGACAATGTAATAGTAACTCAGTAAGAAGCCTGAGAAGACATGAAACAGAACAAGTCTTCTCAGACTGACCTAATCGAGACGGCTTCCCATACGACAGAAAAAGCACAAAAGAAATCTCAGTTGTTTTTCCTAGCCAGCAATTTTCAGTGCTCAAAGTCTGGAATGAAAAGTCAGAGATCTCAATATCAACACAAACATTTCTCATCAAATGCCGAATGATTTGCTATCCACATTCGTTTTATAGCTCTATGCCAACTGACTCATTCGTGACTATTTCTATTTCTCCCAAGGAATTTTGAGAGAAGCATCTGAGACAAAGTTGGTAGCAAACTGAAATCTTTATTAAGATTGATCTATGTTCAGTGCAACAGAACAGCCAACACACTTCGTGAATCGTGACAACGTATAATTTTGAAATCGCTCACATCTATCAACAAGTGTAGTTGATGGCTTAATTTTACCGCGGGTATGAAGTAAACACTTTAATAGCAGGCTTTGCAGCAACGTCAAACGTGGATGAGGCATGTAAATTAAAGTAGATCAAATGGGGAGGATGTCACAAGAGTCATACCGGTTCATTACATGTGTTTGTTTTCTCTAACAGTGTATTGTATGTTAAATTCGGCCCTTAGAAACGGTCCTAAATTAGGATCATAATATGTGACACACACTCACCTAAAGGATTAATAGGAACACCTGTTCAATTTCCCATTAATGCTATTATCTAATCAACCAATTGCTTTAATGCATTTAGGGGTGTGGTCCTGGTCAAGACAATCTCCTGAACTCCAAACTGAATGTCAGAATGGGAAAGAAAGGTGATTTAAGCGATTTTGAGCGTGGCATGGTTGTTGGTGCCAGAGTACTTCACAATCTGCTCAGTTACTGGGATTTTCACACACAACCATTTCTAGGGTTTACAAAGAATGGTGTGAAAAGGGAAAAACATCCAGTATGCGGCAGTCCTGTGGGCCAAAATGCCTTGTTGATGCTAGAGGTCAGAGGAGAATGGGCCGACTGATTCAAGCTGATAGAAGAGCAACTTTGACTGAAATAACCACTCGTTACAACCGAGGTATGCAGCAAAGCATTTGTAAAGCCACAACACACACAACCTTGAGGCGGATGGGCTACAACAGCAGAAGACCCCACTGGGTACCACTCATCTCCACTACAAATAGGATAAAGAGGCGACAATTTGCAAGAGCTCACCAAAATTAGACAGCTGAAGACTGGAAAAATGTTGCCTGGTCTGATGAGTCTCGATTTCTGTTGAGACATTCAGATAATTTGGCGTAAACAATGAGAACGTGGATCCATCATGCCTTGTTCCCACTGTGCAGGCTGGTGGTGGTGGTGTAATGGTGTGGGGGATGTTTTCTTGGCACATTTTAGACCCCTTAGTGCCAATTGGGCATTGTTTATATGCCACGGCCTACCTGAGCAATGTTTCTGACCATGTCCATCCCTTTATGGCCACCATGTCCCCATCCTCTGATGGCTACTTCCAGCAGGATAAAGCACCATGTCACAAAGCATGAATCATTTCAAATTGGTTTCTTGAACATGTCAATGAGTTGACTGTACTAAAATGGCCGCCACAGTCACCAGATCTCAACCCAATAGAGCATCTTTGGGATGTGGTGGAACGGGAGCTTCGTGCCCTGGATGTTCATCCCACAAATCTCCATCAACTGCAAGATGCTATCCTATCAATATGGGCCAACATTTCTAAAGAATGCTTTCAGCACCTTGTTGAATCAATGCCACGTAGAATTAAGGCAGAAAGGGGGTCAAACACAGTATTAGTATGGTGTTCCTAATAATCATTTAGGGTGAGTGTATATCATATGTCATGTGAATTCTGTCCTTTGGTTTAAAAGTCAATGTTCAGTAATATTATTGATTTCATAAGTAAGCAGATGCTTATGTAAAATAACGTGATCATCAAAATTAAACAGCATATAAATCAAAACTGCCTTATGTTACTGAATGAAATGTCGACCCAGGATGAGACATAGGACTGTGAAGCTTTAACGGGTGTCGATCTACTACATCTGTGTTTTGATCATCGTTCTGAATCCGATCCAATAGTCTTTGACAAAAAGACTGTTTGTTTTTTTTTCGCTCAAAATTGTAAAGCCACAAATGTTGATTAAAAATTGATTATTTGGAATTATTGCATGTTCAAATATTCATACAACAAAAATAAACTTTTGTGAAAATGATAAGAAATGCTGGCAATGGCAGGAAACTATTTCAAAAACGTTGGTGGGGGAAAAGTTAATAAATAAGTCGCTATAACAATATAATTTAAGTATATGTGGCTAAAAGCATCGGCTAAATGATTAAATGTATATAAAAATAATGTGACTTTTTGCATTTATCATATATTTGTAATACAGTATATGAAAAGAAAAATCTGATGTTGGAGACATATTTACGCCCAAGGGCAAGACTACCACTTAATATATTTATAATATATAATAGTTCACTTAAATTTTTTTTAAAAATTCTGTCGTTTCAAACCTGAATGAGTTTCTTTCTTCTGCTGAACACAAAGGAAGATATTTTGAAGAATGTTAGTAACCAAACAGTTGTTGGACCCCACTGACTTCTACAGTAGGAAAAAAACAAAACTACGAAAGTCAATTTGGTTACTAACAATTTTCAAAATATCTTCCTTTGTGTGCAGCAGAAGAAAGAAATTCATACAGGTTTGAAATAACTTTCATTTTTAAGTGAACAAATTATTTTAAGTATAAAGCGTGACAACTAGCCCCGGTTTCCCCACACACTGTCTATAGTGTACTGACCATGCGGTCCGGCCCACGGCGCTCTGCTCTGCCTCTCCTCGAGGTCTTTCTGCGGGCCGGGACGTTCTGGACGGTTTGAAGAGCTTCTCAGTTTGCCAGGACGGGGTTCTTCTGTCTCCTTCTCCAGGAAATGTCCATCAACCAGACCCAGAAAACATACAAACACCAGCAGCATCACCTACAGGCAAAGCAAATGAAGTCAACATGAAAACTTGTACAGCATGTATGACCTGAAAGAAAGCCAATAATGTGTACAAAAACAAGAAATAATCGCTAGTAGGTTAATCTCCCATGTCCATTACTCCTGTTATATAAACCCTGAGTAAACTGATCCGTGATGTCCGATCGGCTTATTAACATGGATACGCTTCCCAACAGCCGACCAACGATCTAACCCAGCCAACACTTCAGACTCTTTAATTACTTAAGTAACACCCAACACCGTCGCGGATCCCGACGTGTAAATATTTCAGGGTGACTTTAATGAATGAGTGTCTGGCTGAAAAGATCCGATGAGCCGGAGTGAAAATGGACACACAAACAACTCCAAAGTGACACGCTTGGTAATAGTACAGCAAGCCCAAACAGGGATTGAGATGTTATGTCAGACAGCATCAAAGTGTGTGTTTATTTATTATTTCTTACACATTTGATGATTTGAGGAATGCTCACCTTCCAGTTTCTCAGGTGACATCGGGCAGGGGCGGCCATGCAATTCTCCGGACTTCTCCACCCTTTGCCATCTAGAAAGCAAAAGAAACGTTTATATTTATATACATGAAAATACAGTAAAGAAGTAGATACAGCCAACAGCAACATTTTCTTATTATGTTCAACTCTACATTTCTGAATTGATTTAATTGGTGGAAGGATCACTGTAAACACTCCTTGTACAGAAAAGAGTTAAGAGTAAGAAAAGAGAGCTAATTTTTGGAGATATAAACCTAAAATTGGGAACACGGCTTGTTTAGATTGATGGCTTTGATTTTATCACAGTTTTAGAGTAAAACGTGTCTTGGAAAATATGTATTTCACATCAAAATTAAAAATTAAACAATAATGGTTGTTAGTTTTAACTTTTTTTCATCTTTAAACTTTTTTCTCTTTAGTAATAATCTGCCAAATGTCTTTAAAAAGAGACCAAACTTAAGTCTGTACTCCAAAACTTTCAAAATTTATGGCAGATTAACTCTTATATAAATCAAGATGGAAGCTATATTGAAATTTTTGTAAAGTTTAGCTTAACATGAATATAATTTAGTACCATAAAATCCTCTTAAAGTACATTAAGTACATTAAACAGTACATACTTAACATGTCACAAACTTAGTTATTTAACCATTTTCTATTGTTAAATTGTCATCTAAGGCATTGATAAAAAAAAAATAATATATTTTCAAATATTTTTCTATTGTCAAATCAACTTAAATAATTTATTTAGTTCAGAACTTCAGATAACTTATTATTTTGAGTTGTATTAATTTGTATTAATTCACTTTTTCCAGTTCAATCAACTTAAAATTTTAAGGCAACTAGGTTACTTAATTTTTTAAGTTAAACCAACAATATTTTTTACAGTGTATAGATGCACAAATAATATCAGTCAGATTATATTATAAATAGATGTATAAATGCTAATGTGTGCTATGGACATTCTTTGAATTATGTAGCCTAATGTAGAGGCTTTAGAAATTACTTTTTTTTTACTTATCCATGAATTTGTTCTACTTTTAAAACAAATTATGATTAAATATGATGATCCCTTTGCAAAAGACAACTTTAATAAATATTTTAGTTTACTTTACTTGCTAACACCAAACACATTTTAGTGTACTTTTTACATACAGTATATTACATAGAATAACAGTAAATAATGCATAATTACATTCAAATAACCCTGATCCTAACCATCACATAGTAATATAGTAAGCACAAGTAGTTAACTAATATCACTCAGTTCTTCAATATATAATTACATTGTAACAATGACAATTAAGTGTAGCCCTTTAAGGTTACATTGTACTTAGTTTACTAAGTATTTTAAGTCCTAATTAATATTACTTAACGTATACTATGGGGTTATGTTTAGGATTAGGCTTATTTGCACGTAATTATGCATAATTTATTGTTATGACTATAGTAACATGTAACTGCCATCTTAAAATGAAGTGTTACCCATATACTGTATATGAAGAGTTCAGATGCAAAAGCCTCTAAATGCCATTTGAAATTTTCTTCTTTAATGATGATTATCAAACTTGTATATTTAAGTTCAGTAATTTCACTTAAATGGCAATGATAATTACCTATTAATTGTTATTTAAGTGAAATTACTGAACTTAAATATACAAGTTTGATAAAAATCATCATTAAAGAAGAAAATTTCAAATGGCATTTAGAGGCTTTTGCATCTGAACTCTTCATATTTTTTTAATAGTGTGTACAATAAAGACATTTTTCAAGTCGTTTTACTAAAGTCAAAAAACTAAAATATTATATGCAATCTGCTTTTACATGCAATAAACATTTTTTTTACACTTTATTTTCGCTGAAATGTTCTATGCTGACTGCCTTGGGATTCCTGAAAACTCCTTAACTAAGCGATAGGACAATCTTCCCCTAGCAACCACCTTAACAACTGTCTAGCATCACCCCACCTGGCAATGCCATGGAAACCACTTGAATGCGCGGCATGCATTCCACCTTAATTTACATTACAGCATCATTAATCACATCGCTTATAGCATTTCCTTGACAACATGTATAAACATGCAGACAGTGAATTGCTCTCTCGTGCTGCACTGAAACTGCACACATTTAAAGGTGGCTGCTATTAAACGATTAAACAACAGGATGTGATGAAAGAAGCAACACAATTCAGAGCTGACCCAGCGAGATGTTTTATCTGCCGCCTTAAATATCTGTTTTACAGCACTGTGCTGCTATGAATAACCCGAAGGCTGAACGCTGTTGTGTGCACTGACACTGTCTGCTTAGTTTAGCAGGTTCAGTGAGTGACTAAAAAGACTTAAAGCACTCACTGCAGCTCTTCAATTATAAACTACAAGCATATACAACAATTAAAGCTGAAGTGTGTAATGTCACCAAATAGATCTGCAAAATTAATGATAGATGATCCTGCCCCAATGTCATGCCACCGGCTGAGCCAATGTTTTAAAGGATCTAAATGATAAAAAAAAATAGATCTAGTAGTAGAAAAATGAAACATTGTGTCACGTCGAGTTTGTGAATCATGAACATGTCTATATTTCTTGTGATTCTCTCCTCCTGCTGAGGACTGACTGTATACATCCACTGATTTACGGACTGCATGAAAACAATGAAGAAAAGTGGCATTCGTCGTGCAGTATTTGATGCAGACAATTGTTTTTACCCTTTATCATCAAATGCATTGACATTCAGACGTTTTTAAGTGTCAAGTCAGTGTACAAATAGTTTCTGGGGCCACTGTTTAGCTCTAAGAAGGTCATAGGCATGTATGTATGTGTGCATGCATATATATGTAAATGTATTTATGTATGTGTATGTCCATAACGTATGTACGGTATGCATGCATGTATTTATGTTCATATGCATTCATGTATATATAGAATATCACAAAAACTTGAGGATGAACTCTTTTCACTTGCACCAACCACCTAGCAACTGCCCCGAACACCCTAGCAACTGCCCTGAACACCCTAGCAACTGCCCTGAACACCACAGCAACTGCCCTGAACACCACAGCAACTGCTCTGAACACTCTAGCAACTGCCCTGAACACCCTAGCAACTGCTCTGAACACCCTAACAACTGCTCTGAACACCACAGCAACTGCCCTGAACACCACAGCAACTGCTCTGAACACTCTAGCAACTGCCCTGAACACCCTAGCAACTGCTCTGAACACCCTAACAACTGCCCTGAACACCCTAGCAAATGCTCTGAACACCCTAACAACTGCTCTGAACACCCTAGCAAATGCTCTGAACACCCTAGCTGCCTAGCAACTGCTCTGAACACCCTAACAACTGCTCTGCACACCCTAAGAACTGCCCTGAACACCCTAGCAACTGCCCTGAACACCCTAGCAACTGCCCTGAACACCCTAACAAGTGCCCTGAACACCCTAACAAATGCTCTGAACACCCTAGCTGCCTAGCAACTGCTCTGTCTGAACACCCTAACAACTGCCCTGAACACCCTAGCAACTGCCCTGAACACCACAGCAACTGCTCTGAACACCCTGGCAACTGCTCTGAACACCCTAACAAGTGCCCTGAACACTCTAGCAACTGCTCTGAACACCTTAGCAATCTATCTATCTATCTTAAAATTCATGACCCGAGGAGAGAAAAGAAAGGTCAACCACTAAACATTTGTGACAATGCAGCGAATCACAAACACACACACGCCCACACCCGATCAAAAGATGTAAATAAGTTTGAGATGATTCACTGTTGAGCAACTTCCTTTAACTTCAAATTAAAAAAGAACATCATTCATCACTGCGGACTGTTGTCAAAACATACAGTAAACCAATAATGGTTTTGATGTGGCTAAATGATGATGACACAGGAGTATTTAAAAAAAAAAAGAAAAAGAAATATCATTAAAATCAAACGATAAGAAACCTAAGTCAACATCCTCCTGGCATACATCAAACAGAACATGTATAAAGACAGACTGCGTAACTGATATGATAGTGTCCGCTTTCAAACAGTCATACCGAGCTGCACGTGCCAACCAATCAGATTCCTCCAATAGAAATGACTGGAACAATAATGCTGCATTCATTTATCTCGGAGGACGAATGTTCGGTGCTGGAAATGATATCGCAGCTGACTTGACCACATTCCAGGACACAAGTCAGAAAACTAAAGATCGCAAAGCGTTGCTGTGCTTGATCTTTTAGAATACAAACTCATAAAAAGCAGTATTTCGCACAGATAATGCCAAAGTATAATGCCACAATTCGAGGTTGGATAGGACTGTGTGAGTCTCCCAATCTCAACTCTGAGTTTACTTCAGTTAAAAGTTTCAACTCAGAACTTGGAATTTCCCACTTCTGAGGAGTCGGACAAATGGAACGCAACGTAAATTAGCCACTAAACATGTTATATGACATTAAAGTAAAGGAGCAAGTGTATCCATCTTGTAACATGTAAAACCAAATGCAAATCTTGAACAAATACACAACCATTTTTTTTCTTTGCAGGAAATCATCATATTCAAATAATGATTTCTGAAGGATCATGTCATGTGACACTGAAGACTGAAGTAATTGATGTTAAAATTACTTTTTTTTTCTTTTCTTTTTAAAAAAAAAAATTGGTATATTTTTCGTCTTGTAGTAAACATTAAAAACGCTACAAGAACATCCCATAGATTTACAGTGGCTTAGAGAAGAGACCCAAGGCATAGAGAGCAGAATATCACAAAAACTTGAGGATGAACTCTTTTCACTTGCACCAACTACCAAGCAACTGCCCTGAACACCATAGCAACTTCTCTGAACATCCTAACAACTGCCCTGAACACCCTAGCAACTGCTCTGAACACCCTAGCTGCCTAGCAACTGCTCTGAACACCCTAGCAACTGCTCTGAACACCCTAGAAACTCCTCTGAACACCCTAGCAGCAACTGTTCAGAACACCCTAGCAACTGCCCTGAACATCCTAACAACTGCCCTGAACACCCTAGCAACTGCTCTGAACACCCTAGCAACTGCCCTGAACACCCTAGCAACTGCCCTGAACACCCTAGCAACTGCTCTGAACACCCTAGAAACTCCTCTGAACACCCTAGCTGCCTAGTAACTGCTCTGAACACCCTAGAAACTCCTCTGAACACCCTAGCTGCCTAGCAACTGCCATGTACACCATGGCAACTACCCTGAACACCCTAGCAATTGCTTTGAACACCCTAGCAACTGCTCTGTACACCCTAGCTGCCTAGCAACTGGTCTGAACACCCTAGCAACTGCTCTGAACACCCTAGCAACTCCCCTGAACACCCTACCAATTGCTCTGAACACCAGCAACTGCTCTGAACACCATAGCAACTGCCCTGAACACCCTAGCAACTGCTCTGAACACCCTAGCAACTGCTCTGAACACCCTAGAAACTCCTCTGAACACCATAGCAACTGCCCTGAACACCCTAGCAATTGCTTTGAACACCCTAGCAACTGCCCTGAACACCCTAGCAACCACCCAGAATGATTTACTAACTATTTACTGCATAGCAATGGCCTTGCATCACGGCGTCAGCTGTCTTCAGAAGTATCTACTATTGTGAACAAGACAGACAGAGAGATGATCAGAGATGTACATTTTATACAAGCCCGTCTGTGAACTAAGAGAGATGAGCTGCTATGGAGGGACAGTTTTGACAGAATTTAAACACGTTTCAGTTTCTGTAAATGAAGAGGCGTCTGTTTGGATTCTCTACTGAGAAACTTCTGTGTGAGCGTGACAGTGGAGAACCAGATGTCCACACACACACATCTAGCTCTCATCTCCTTGTGTATACAGATACACACATCTGTCCACTCCATTAAGATAAATGAACCTGCTCGCTCACATGATGAATCAATAACATTTTGCAAATAATAAAATCCAGCATGTGTGCGAAACAAATCAGATACACTTTTCAGCAGTGTGTGTTCTTTCTTTGTGGGGTCCAAGCTGTCAGTTGGAGAAATGGGAGGCACAGGAGAATACTGGGGTGTGTTATTGGGAATAATGAAGACTGATATTGAGAGCTCAACTGAAGTGAAAGGACAGACAGAGAAGGGGAGAAAGAGATGTATTCTGACAAGTGTTTGTATTTATTTATATTTACCCAGATGACATACAGAACATTCCACACGGCTGAGTTTGCGGACTGAACCCAATGCATTTTCACTCCTTCGGTCTCAAACTATCCTGCATACAGGCACAAACTGGGGCGCTGTTCAATGCTACTCAAAAATCACAGACAATTGGTTCAAAGCCTTACCCACAGGAATATTACATCGCAATAAAATCTTGCTTTTTCATAAGTCACCATCACATCAAAAAAGACAAATCTTGCTGTTTATGGTATAAATGATCTATCCGTGCACATCATTATTGCCTCGTAATCTTGAATCAGAAAAACGTCCTCTCTGATGACGAGGGCGGGGCTATAACCTGTCACTCACATGAGATCAGCCAATAGCAAACCACAACCATCCAATCAATTCCTCACAGACAAAATCAAGCACCGCCCTACATTTGTTCTTAATCGAGAACCCGTTTTATTCAGATATATACGAAAAAGACTAATGCAACGTACGTTTCTCTCAGTCTGCAGCTCTCAACTGGTCACCTACTTTACTTTTCTAACTTTGAGTGCTGAGAATAACTATATACGTAGATGTGACAATTAATTAATGCCAACTTTAATGAAAGTATCCATTTTTGTATTTCTTCAAATTAGGAGAAATAGATATATAAAAATAGACAAAATAAGTCAGTTGAGTTAAAGAGTATAGAGTATATAAACAAATATTTTTAAAGGGGTGGTTGATTTTTACTTTTTTCATTTTAAATAGTGTGTAATGTTGCTGTTGAACAGCATCTGCAAAGTTGCAGCGCTGAAAGTTCAATGTAAGCAGAGATATCGTCTTTTAAAAATCAGAAAGTTTAATGCCTACAAAAACGACTCGATTGGGACTACAGCCGGGTTTTAGACGTCACTAACCCACACATTTACATAAACCCTCCCTCCGGAATATGCAAAAAAGGGCATGGCCATATTTCTGCGGCTCATCGAGTGTGTTGTGTTCACCAGCTGTCAGGTCTTCTGTGCCCGAGCTTCCCACAGACGTTGTAGTTCGTCAACAATGGATACAATTTATGTTTGATTATGTTCCTGAAAATGACGATCGTAATCTAGCTCTCTGTGCTGAGCATTTTACGAGAGACAGCATCTCCACGAATTCAACGCCGGATTCAACAAGAAACTGTTACTAAAACATGAAGCAGATCCAACTTTAAAACCAGAGGCAGCAGTTGTTGGGCCACAACCTGTAAGTCGACTAAGACTTAATCATTTTAAAGGGTAACTAAACCCCCGGTCAGAGCCTGACTCCACCCACTGGCAATATTTGAAAAATGCTGGAAAAGTGGGCAGAGCCCAGCGGAGGGGGGCGTGCACCTGAGACGCATCTCTTTGTATGAAACTTGCCTACGTCACCAACAACCGCTGTGTCATGTACCACCGCAAACATCCAATAGGAAAATTCAACTGCAGTAGCCACCGTTCAACCTGAAGAGGGCAGCACTAAGACGTTTTTACACCATATATTGTAGAAATAGAACACTTTATAAACAAATGTCAAAATAGTTACTCAAATCAATGACTGGTATTAATAAAGATCCATTCTTACAGATCATTAACTAAAAAAAGTTGGTTAAGTGTTTAGTTACTCTTTAAATGTATTTGCATGATAATTTCAGACATAATGTTTTAGTTTTATCAAATGCCAGCGCTGGCATTATAGCCACTAGGCTACTAGTAATGCTATTTTGTGTCTACGACAAACGCGTACAAACATTTTGGACCTGAATTTTGTATTCGTACTGATGTTGTAAATGTATTTTTCATGTATATATACTTTATGGTGTTATTTTTCGATTTGATCAAGAACGTAAACCAATGCCAATGCTGTTTGTGTATATAGTAGCTAGTAAGTTCGATGCTATTGTGTAAAACAAACGTGTATAAAGTTAAAAAATATATATAGGCAAATTACCATTCAGAAACTTTTTGTAAGAGCCGTGTGTGGTGAGGTTCTGCTTGCCTCTCTTCATCGCCGCTTTCTTGTCTGATTCTGGCTCATACTGATACTGCAGTATCGACACCATTATTTACAGTACATTTGACATGAACAACACATGCAACTTCGCCCGTAAAGCTAATGGGCGTTAACCTTCCGGACAACATGCATTACAATTTAGCCAATAACAAACACCGGCCCAAACTAACCAATCTGAGCCCACTGCCTGTTTCTGAGGGAGTGGTTTCATAGACTCAGGAAGTCAACCGGTCGTTCAAGGACAGAGGAGAACGCGGCTTACAATAAAGGTGAAATTTATGAAAAATGAGACTTTAAAAAAAAGAAAAACAAATACATGTTATATTGCACCCCATAAACACAATCATGCAAAGAAAAAAAGCAGTAAACCACCCCTTTAATATTGTGTACGCAGCTCAGATAATTTGGTCTTGGAAGAATTTGACGGTTTTAAGTTGAAATCTGAGTTACTGTCTGAAACCCTACATGTGAGAACTGAGGTATTTTTCTCAGGAGAAAGCAAGTCAACAAACAATAACTGCAGTCTCGTTTGGATGAATGAATGAGGCATTGATATAGCGCTTTCATGTGTACTACTACTGTACACCCAAAGCACTTTACAATCATATCTGGAGATCTCTCCTCAACCACCTCCAGTGTGAGCATCCACTGGGATGATGATCGACGGCAGCCACGACAGTACAACCGCTCTCACACACACACACACACACACACCAGATATAGGTGCAGAGGAGAGAGAGTGATAGAGCCAATTCAGAGGATGGGGATTATTGTGAGGCCATGATTGGTAGAGCCCGACCGATAAAGGATTTTGAAGGCCGATACCGTTACAAATATTTTTGGGTTTTAAAATCCGATATTCCGATATATCGGCCGATATTTTTTTTTTATTAAATATTGTTGGATTTCACACACGTGTAAAAGAAAAGCTAACTTTTCTGCACAAGATACGTTTGATACCTTTTCTCTATGTCTAAATGTTCACTCCTCGCAAGTATAACTTACATTTTACAATGCAGGGACTGTAACTAGAGATATGCGAGTTATAAATACAGTAATCATTACTTTATTTAGGCAGAAAAGGTTCATTGTGGTTTCCAAGCTCATTAATGTTAACGTTAGCGTCTTCCACTGATAATAGTGGCATTAGCTAGCTTTGTGGTTAGCTAGTCTATGATGAGCCATAATTTAGCAATAGATAACATCGTACTGCAAATTGTAAAAGATACATTTTCAATATAACAGGCCAAGGAGAGATGATTGAAGCGTGTTTCGTCCGTTTTTATTTTATTTTTTAAATATTCATTTATCGGCCATTATAACTGCCGATACCGATATTATGGAAAACGCCTGATATCGGCCGGGCGTTTTATCGGTCTGGCTCTAATGATTGGTAAGGGCCAATGGAGGGAATGTGGCCAGGACACCGGGGTTACACCCCTACTCTTTACAAAAAGTGCCATGGGATTTTTAATGACCACAGAGAGTCAGGACCTCGGTTTAACATCACATCCGAAGGATGATTTATAAGGATGGATTTTTTTTTTTTTTTTTAGAAAGGAATGACTGAGAAAGCAAATTCAAAGCAGTTAAGAATCCATTGTATATTAATACTGACAATATTATAAGCTCTATGAAATATTAATAATCTGGTTATAATTGATCATGAATATTTGGATCAGCTATGTAAACATTACAACTAATTACTCGGTTCATCCTGTGAACACTCAATATTGGTTATTAATAAATAGAAATGTATATTTCCTCATAATCAATTACAACCAATTAATATTGATTTGAGTTAATTCGCTACAAGACGCTTCAAATAAAATTTGATGCATTTTATTTAGGGAAAAAATCCCAGTCAGAATGCACTAGGAGTGTTTAATGCTGCTGCGTTCACATTAGTGTCTGTTGCATCGTATACACAAACCTGGGAAAGCTCTAGCTTTACTTTATCTGACTTCTGGGAGGAACTGAAGGACACGCAGGATAAGTCCTCCTGGAAACCAAGTCATGTTTACAAGGTTTTGAGGATGGATTAATCACCGAACTGCCAACATTTTCCAGGTTAGTCTCATACAGTCTTAATGGGTTTTGCTCAAGGCGAACTAGTAGCAACTGTAAATAATAATGAGCAAAACTTTAGATGGACATCATTTTTGATCACATAAACATTTTCTTTTCGTGTTTTCTAGTGCAATTACTAATTAAATTCTCCATCATGGTCTATTATTTCCCCCACATAAACCTAAACAATCAGACGGTCTCTTCCTGTCTGTTCATGTCCAAAACAATCTGTATATCGTGCACCAAAAACTTGGCTATACACAACTAGTATTGAACTTTATGTAAGAATCTGACCCTCTCTCCGACCCTGGATAAGGTGTTTCTCATTATTGCACAACTAGTCGGTTCATTAGTGGAGCCTGTAATAAATTATCCAGCGGTGGACTGCCACGCGGTGACTGCGGCCCATAACTCTTACTAACACCACAGCACTCCTGTGTCCCGTGTGATCGCCTGACACTCACGCTCTCAGACTCATGAAACCTACACTCGCCATGTAGTCGCTTCATCAAAATGAAATGAAACACTGAAAACACACCTGAGCTATTCAAACACCAACAGTTTACATGGAAAAATCCATGGTTGCAAAATGTCAAACTAAAGTAAAATGCATTTAACCATATAATTGTTTCCCTTTCAGAAAAAAGGTTCTATACAGAACTCTATGCATCTTGACTCATTATCAAAAAAAAAAAAAAAATTGTTAGAAAGGTTTAAAAGGTGAAATGCCTTTAATACTTTCGTGTTTAATGGCTTATTTCAATTTTTTCATGTTTAAAAGCTGCTTGATTCATAAAATTTAATTAAAAATGAATCAAAACAAAATTAATTGATTAAAACTAAATCCATAAAATTCCCAATGATGGGAACCACCTTCGCAAACTGAAAATCACTGGGTAGCAAAATATTTTTTAGCTTTAAAAAAGGTGGAAAGTTTCTTCAGTTGTCCAATCAAACTCTGCATTTATCACATTATTCATATAGACAATTTTTAAATAATTTATTTTATATTTAAATATTTAAATTTTATATAAAAAACTATATTTATATAATTTGAATGATTTTATATCATATTAACTTTTTCATATTTTTTTAAATTTAAAGCTATTTTATAAAAGTTATAAAATAATTAACTATGTTAATTAGTTTTTATAACTCAGAATTGGATTTTAAGGACATCAAAAAACTATACAAAAAAAACTAGGGCTGTCAAACGAATAATCGCGATTAATCGCATCCAAAATAAAAGTTTGTGTTTACATAATATATGTGGGTGCACTGTGTATAATTATTTTATATAGGCCTATATAAAAACACACACATGCTTGTATATATTTAATAAATATTTTCATGTATAAATAATTTATATTATATATAAATATACATATTTTATATATAAATAATATTTTTTTCCTTAAATATACATGCATGTGTGTGTATTTATATATTTACATAATAATTATACACAATGCACCAACATATATTATGTAAACACAAACTTTTATTTTGGATACGATTAATCCCGATTACTCGTTTGACAGCCCTAAAAAAACATATCAAATCTGGTTTCTGGACCAAAAGCTGTTGAGAACCACTATAACACAGTATTAAAGTAAACAGAGACTACGTGGAAACTCAATCGCCGGTGAGCCATTCTCCAAAAACAGAGAGTTTAGAAGTGATTAGACGGTATTACAGCTTTCAGCAGACAGTAGAACTGAAAGGCTGCATTAGTGTCTCTTAAAGCAGGTGTGATTCAGGCACTTGAGCGTTAAGTGTCAGCACACCCAATTTATCAACTGAGCACGCTCAAGACATTTCCTCATGAATGCATGGCAGATCATAAACTAAAGAGACCCACCTCTATGATAAAACAGGGGTTCCACAAAACTCGATCAGCAAGTAAAGCACATCATGATCCTGTACATCTTATGACTCAGCATTGCTCAATCTCAATACATTACATAACAATTAACCAGAGAGAGAGGAATTGCCTTAATCACTTAAACCTTGCCAACAGATAAATAAATGAATCATTTTATATTACAGGATAGTAACCAGCAGTCAAGTTGGAAGTGTTTGCGATCTGATACTGAAATGCAATATTACCTGCTCAACAAACACTCATCCAGATGGGTGGAATATACTGTAGGAATACATATGGGACTGTTTCTGTGTGAGAATCTCTGCGCATTCCTATCAAAATCTTTTAAAAAGATATACTTACAAGGAGGGTTCCAGCAGAACATACTGTACCAAATGGAAAACAACAGATGCACCTGGATCACAATCATATAGATCTGACAACTGAGAATTTGTAATTACAGTATATCTAAGAAGAAGATCTTCATAGTCAAATATAAGTCTTGAAAAATCCTGAATGGCCATAATAAGAGAAAAAAGTCCTGGGATTCTCCCGGATTTCATCCCTTCCAGACAGGAAAACAGCTCTTTTACTGTCAGTCCCATAACCAATCATCAGATCAGTCCAGAGAAGAAGCTTGTCAAATAAGCAGAGGGATACACTTAATGAAGTATTTTCAGGTACATTTCCAACATGTTTGTATAAGATTGAGAGGTCAAGCAGCTTTTATTTTGCTTTCATTTTCAGGGATCAACCACCTTTCAGCTGATCCAAGAATAACTATGACTTGGATATGTATTTAAAGGAAACATTAAAGGGGAAATTGTTACATTTTTTATTTTTTTAAAAAATGATAAAACGAAAAATGACGAAAAATGATTTCTGGTGATCAGCAACCAAGAAATTAAATTAGTGAGATTATTAGATTATCATATAAATAAATATAGGGAAACAGCTCAAATGACATGCATTTTCTCTGATAAGAGCCACAATTAGCAAGTAGCCTAAGAAAGATTCCGCCAACATAAATGTATATAATATAAATATAGATAAATTGTCATTTAAATATAATTAATGTAAAGATAATGTGCATGCAGTCATTAAGAAGCGCCACTATAAAATGATTGAAATGAAATAATAAAGATGTTCAGAAGCAAAACATACCGTATCTGTCCTGATCGACCTCTCCTGTCATGGATTTGAGTGAAATAAATTAAGAAACTGATAAGTGAAAATAATCCACAGATAATGAAAGTGTATTCCTTAAAATGTTTCCTCTCGACCTCTCCTTGTAGTGATGATGCATAATTCTGAACATCCACGTTTTTCACATAAACCTGTCCTGAGAGCAGAAACTACGGTAGCCTATTGACGGACACAGACGCGTCTTAAACGCAAGATCCAGGACAGGACAGTTCCTCACGAGAGACGCTCTCTAGTAGGCTACTCTGAACGCAGGAGCCAGTGCCAAAACCAAGTCCCATAAACACATGAGAGTTTTCAACCCCTGAGGTGTCAAATTCCAGCCCCTATCACATGATACTCTACAAGCGAGCGACGCGACAAACTCCCGCGATCCCATAATCCACGAAGCCGTAGCGCAAGCGAGCGCGTCGCGCGCCGCAGACTTATAATAGGAGCGTTCTGATTGGTCGATTGGCTGCCTACGTATGGAAGTCCATCTCCTGCACGCGAGAACTCTTCGTTGATTACGAGTTGTAGGCTAATGGAGGGAAAGAGGAAAGATCAGGTAACGCGCTCACTCACCTGTGCTCCTCGAGAGAAACACACTGTTCCGAGATCAGCATTTCTCTCTCCACAACCTCCACTATCAAATACCCCATTATTAGGCTACTATATTCTACGGGTTTACTTGATAAAAATATAAATACATTTTTTTAAATTTCAGAAGAAAATGTGAGTTGCCCATACAGTCTTAAAAATCCAGGTTCTTTATTTGCATTTTTGGTTTCATAGGAACCTACACTGGAAAAAAATTAGTGTAGGATTTACTTGAAAAAAGCCAGGCAACTTTTTCACTCAGAAAATCCTAGTACATTTACAAAGATTCGTCAAGTAAAAACCTAAAAATATTTATCAGTAGCTTTTATTAGAAATCTTTAAATTAAACTTTACAGAAAATAAGTAATTAACTTGGTAGTAAAAGGTTGATATCAATTCAGTTGAAATTTCCTTTGCCTTTCCATTACATTTCACTAAAACAATAATATTGAATTTTATTAGACATTTATAGTATGTGCTTTACATAGATCATCTAAGTAATGTATACATCATGTCAGATGTTAAGCATTGTGTGAATGCCAAGACCTCAATACTTGGTAGACATTAGGCTACACAATGGCGGTAACATTTGATGGGTCGTTTTTGTGTTTGAATGTGTCATTTTGAGCAAAAAATTGACTCGAAATGTCACAAAATGGCAAGTTACTAACAGTGACAACAAAAATCAATGTGTAAATACAGCTGAAAACCAGTGAAAAATGAACCTCATTAATTATTCAAGGTCCAGTGCATGATGGGAACCCCAGTATCAGAAAAGTTTAGTAATTTTTACTTAATTTTATTGAGTTGATATTTACACTTTCATTTCTACTCGCTTGAATTAAGTGCTGATATGGAATTTACTTAGTTTTTTAATTCTTGCCTGAACTAACTTTTTCATGTAAATTACATTGGGTTTTTTTTCAGTAGTATTTACTTCACCAAAAAATCATTTTTTACAGTGTATGGAAACTTTCCATCGCACAAAAGTTTTTTAGAACGCTCTTCACACTAAAACATGGTTCTTTGTAGAACTGAAAACCCTCAGTCTTTTGGAACCTTTTTTTAAAGAGTGTATTGAGTATATTTCTATGCATAGAGTTATAACAGTCAAAACAACAAACCCACAATTCTGATATAAAATCCTGGACCCTGTTTCGATTTTTATAGGCTATTTGTAAGTCTATTTTGTGCCACATTTCAATACTTTGCTTTATTTTTGTTCAAAACACTAACCTCAAATATGTGAAATACTGATGCTGGCTTTAGCTATACCATTAATACACAATCACACTATCATAGCACAAAGAGCTTTACAAACAAGGGGAAATTCATTTAAAATATATAATAAAATTAACAAGTAATATTAATTAGTGTACGTAATAGTCTTTAACAGACCTATGGAGTAAGACTCTTAGGTTTCACCTCCATTCATTTTCAATGAATAAATAATGCATGTTTCAATTTGCCATGTAAGATACGCAGCCAATGAGCAGTGCTCTATTTAAGGACCCAGAGAAAATCATTCATATATTAAATAAACAATAATGAGACATGATTTTAAGGTTAAATACCAAACTCTGCGACTTTCTGGCTCAATCAGAAACTGCATTCTTGCCTGTGATAGCGTCACTTCGCGGCTCTAGCAGAATCAGCACGCTAGATATCAACGCCAGATTTCTGATTAATAGAATAACTGACAGGTTAGCAAACAACACACATTCCCACAATACAGAGGCGGGATTTCAGTACGGCTGAGTTTATCAAGATTGGCTGCAGCTCAAGCTGTTCTGCGCCGGATTTTGAGCTGCTCTCAGACGGTGTGTGTGTGTGTGTGTGTGAAGCAAATGCCCATGCCATCTGAAACAGACAGAGAAAGAGGATTAAAATGCCTTCCTCGGGCAGTGCAGGTGGAGCTTGACCTGATGTCTGTCAGGGTGTAAACTCAGTGGTTACAGATCTGGGCGGCTGCTAATCCAAAGGCTGCAGGTTCAAATCGTGCAAGAGGTGATTTATGAACCACTAAGTACTACTAAGTGAGTAGTTCACTTTAAAAAAAAAACTTTTGCTGATGATTTACTCACCCCCATGTCATCCAAGATCTCCATGTCTTTCTTTCTTCAGTCGAAAAGAAATTAATGGTTTTGATAAAAACATTCCAGGATTTTTCTCCATATAATGGACTTCAATGGGAACCAAAAGATTCAAGGTCCAAAAGACACTTTCAGTACAAACTGCAAACTGTTCAAAGGGCTTTAAACGATTCCAGACGATGAATAAGGGTCTTATCAAGCGAAACGATCACTCATTTAATAAATGAATAACAAAGTTTAAGTTTTATAAGCTCAAATGCTCGACTTGCTCTGTTCTGTGATGCCCGTTCGTGACTCTCCTGTTCGAACTCGTTCATCAAAATGGACGAATCTTTTTTCGTGTCATTTGGTTCATTCAACGAACGAATTAACTCGGAAAAAGATTCGTTCATTGGTCATCGTTTGCACTGAAACTGTCTTTTGGACCTTGAACCGTTTGGTTCCCAATGAAGTCTATTATATGGAGAAAAATCCTGGAATGTTTTCATCAAAAACCTTAATTTCTTTTCCACTGAAGAAAAAAAGACGTGGACATCTTGGATGACATGGGGGTGAGTAAATTATCAGCAAAAGTTTTTTTTTAAAAGTGAACTACTCCTTTAAACTCTAATCTGGGCAAATGTCCCTTTATTACAAATGCATGATAGATTGCTTTGGATAAAATCTTTGCTAAGTGAATAACGACAATTACATGTGCTGTCTGCCCATGTAAAACTCCCACCATGATACCAGGATGATCCTATGTGGTTGGTATTGTCTTCTGAGAGGTTGCTAAAGGGAATCTTACGCATGATTTAGATGTGTCCAGAAATCTCCATGACTGAACCGGCACAACTATTATCACCAGAAGAACGTCGTCGCCAACAATTTCAAACTAAGAGATGATCAGAACCCTAGAGACAAGACAGACACAGACACATTCTTAAGATGGACACATTATGTCTTGCGCCACACACACACACACACACACACACACACACACACACACACACACACACACACACACACACACACACACACACACACAGCTTTAAGCAAACAAGAAAGAGCCCACCTGCTCGGACTAAAGCGACAAACCCTGCCCTCACACCCCACACACACACACACACATATTATATCTGCCCTTTTTGTTATGGTTACAAACATGTGCAGTAGTTTTTCATAGTGCTTATTACAATGCAAATTGTCATTTATCAATTTTTAATTCACTCATGTATTATATTTCCTCTCTAATTGTGTTGGTTTATTGTATTATTCAGTGTGTATATTATGTAAATTGTAAACCTTGTAATATACCTTATAATATATATTTAAATGTATATTAATAGTATAATACTATATATATATATTATATATATAGTATAATTAACTTGGATGTTTAAGTCATTTCAACTTAAATTGCATCAAACTGACTTAAAAAAAAGCTTAAATTGAGTTGAATGTTGTCATTTGTGCTGCAGGATCTTCACCTTTCTTCATAACATTTGCTTTTATTGTGATTTTTAGTAAATGTATGAATTCATTTCTCTTCAAGTTCTCCCAGAATCAATTGTCTCAATACATACAAATGTTGTATGTACATGTTTCTAAAAACGGTTTGCATTGAGAGATTGGCACTATCATTCATTTAAATAAGTGTAACTTGGTTTGATATTGATATGTAATGCAAAGACATTGATACTTTGTTAATTAAGGCATAAATTGTAATGTGGACTTTCTGTAAAGCTGCTTTGAAATGATGTGTATCGTGAAAAGCGCTATACAAATAAAATGTGAATTGAATAACTTAAGCGATAATCAAACGCAGTAACTCAAGTCGCTTTGAATGAAAAGCAGCTGCTAAAATGCAACAAAGTCCATTTGACACTGCATTTTTCCCGAGCGCTGTCTCGAACAATAAAGCAGGTCGTGAAAACCGACTAATGACGAATACGGTTTTATTTCGATACTCATTTACTCCAGTCGGCTTCTGTCAAAGTGATATATATTCGGGGATACGTTCTTCAGCTGCGAAAACAAAGCACTTCGCTTGTAACATCTTACAGCGTGAGGGAAATTGTGTCCCCGTAGTGTGATCACAGAGCCCAAGCTGGCCTGCGCTCAGACAGATGTGTGAGGAAGCCAGACTGCATGTTTTCACTATTCCGGCTACACAAAGTTCTCCTAAAATAAAAAAAAAAGTTTAGTCTGGATAACATCAAACTAATTAAAAGAAAAAGCGTGCTGTTTTTCCACAAGAAAGTCCTTAGATTGGGTATATTTTGACAAAGTGTGCCAACATTAGGAGCCAGAATTTTACACTCTTTTTACTCTTGTGACCTGATATTTAATCAGGGCAATGAAAGAATAATTTACATTAATAAATGGCTGGGGAAATAAATAACCGATGAAATATGCAGCGTCTGAGCCAGTTTGAAATTGCATTTGTTGACCAGAGCCATCAATCTAACGCACACATGCACTCTTAGAAAGAAAAGGTTCTATGTGGAACCTTAAAGGGTTCCGGCAGATCCATCATGGGGTCATTTTATGGATTTAGTTAAACCCATTAAACATGGAAGTATTTTGCAGTCATTTTTTCCTCATATACTCTAGGTTCAGACTGTTGGGTTATTTTGTTGGGTTATTTGTAATATTTTAAACCAGCTGCATGGGTCGTTTTTAATGTGAATACAAATGATGAACCCGCTCACATACCTACCCAG
The DNA here is from genome assembly GCF_016745375.1 of Pimephales promelas. The sequence goes on along the minus strand of NW_024121543.1, from coordinate 1,918,140 downwards.
CGCTGGGTCAAAGTAACCCAATGTTGGGAAGTCTGTTTTAAATGGCAAACCATTTAAAACTGGATACATTTGTAAACAGTTTTTTGATGTAACTGTTAAAACATGAATATATAAGAATATTATGATAAGATTGTCATTTAATGAACTGGAACAGCCAACTGATATCAGTTTTCTTTCCACAGATTCCCTCACTCTAAACAATGCTGGGTTGTTTTAACCCAAATCTGGGTAGAATATGGACAAAACCAAATGTTGGGTTAAAAATTAAATTTCAAATTTTAAACCCAACTTCAACTTTTACTTTCAACTGTACATTTTTTAATTGCATTTTTAACCCAACATTTGGGTTTGTCCATATTTGACCCAAATTTGCAGTAGCACCTCATTGCAGTACACAAAATCCAGGGGGCGGAGTTGGATCCAGATATAAGTGGTGGACATGGGTAGGATTAGGGGTGGGGTTAGGGGTCAGGGGGCGGAGATGGGTAGGATTAGGGGTGGGATTAGGGTTCAGGAGGCAGAGATGGTAGGATTAAGGGTGGGGTTAGGGTTCAGGAGGCGGAGATGGGTAGGATTAGGGGTGGGGTTAAGTATCGGGGGCGGAGATGGGTAGGATTAGGGGTGGGGTTAGGGTTCAGGAGGCAGAGATGGTAGGATTAGGGGTGGGGTTAGGGTTCAGGGGGTGAAGATGGGTAGGATTAGGGGTAGGGTTACGAGTCAGAGGGTGGAGATGAGAAGGATTAGGGGTGGGGTTAGGGTTCAGGGGGTGGAGAAGGGTAGGATTAGGGGTGGGGTTAGGGTTCAGGAGGCAGAGATGGTAGGATTAGGGGTGGGGTTACGAGTCAGGGGGTGGAGATGAGTAGGATTAGGGGTGGGGTTAGGGTTCAGGGGGTGAAGATGGGTAGGATTAGGGGTAGGGTTACGAGTCAGGGGGTGGAGATGAGAAGGATTAGGGGTGGGGTTAGGGTTCAGGAGGCAGAGATGGTAGGATTAGGGGTGGGGTTACGAGTCAGGGGGTGGAGATGAGTAGGATTAGGGGTGGGGTTACGAGTCAGGGGGTGGAGTTGAGTAGGTTTAGGGGTCAGGGGACGGAGATGGGTAGGTGTAGGTAAATCCCACTGGATTTCTTGTTCTGCAGTAAGGACCATCTCCAAACCCAGCATTTTTTAGGTGGCTGTACTTGCTGTTCCTGTCATGTCTACTAAAAAATTTTTTAACTAAAATGTTTTTTTGAGTATTTTATGTTTGTAAAACACAGACTTTCCATTGATTAAAAAAAATTCATATGAACTGCTCCTGTCTTTTTATTTTTATTACTTAAAATGAAAAACCTTCCATATCAGGTTGACTGACCCAGCACTGTCAAAAAAAAACAACCGAGGAAATGGGTTAATCAATGTATAAAACCCAATACGCTTGGTCAAAATAACCCAGCATGCATTCTATCCAATATTAACCCAGCGCTGGGTTGCTAAATAACCCAGAAATTTCTTTAAAATTGAGTCAAAAACACTACAGGGTTCTATACAGAACCCCAATAAAACATTTTTCCGTGGCTCGAGTCCAAACAGTGGATCGAGGAGGTCTATAGTACCTGAAAAGAGCTCTCCGCTCCCGTTCCCATCTCAATGATGCGCAGGACCTGTGGGAAGACATCACAATGCAAAATTACATTTGAGGGTGGCATTTAAGACAGTGTCTATGTTGGTGACCCCAGAGCCTGACCTTTGCCCCGGGTCCCTCTCTCCTTCATGTGTGTCCTGATGTCCCACTGAGATGGGCTCTGATGTCTATTGTGTGGAACGGGCCTGCGATCATCACTCGTTGACCTCCTGGACTCTGGATGAACAAGAGAACTGGGTGGTCACTTCGGTCCAGGGCTTCAGGATCAGACTCCTGTGGTTCAGGTCAAGCGGGGAAATCATTCTAAGCTCAAGAGTCAAAATAATAGAACTTTGTGTCTGTGTCCTGAGCTGCGTTTCTCAAAAGCATCAGGTAGGATGATCGCATTGAGAGACCACCGGTGTCAACACGATGCTTTTGAGGTTAGTAAAGTTACAGCACACCTCTCCTCAACAACACACACGACTTGAGGAAGCATCACAAATGCTGGAGGACTAGTTTAATACTTACACTTACGGGTTTGATCCAGTGTTGCTTTAGTATAATCGAGATGCTATTATAGTATTTATTCATATTTTTACTATTTATTATTTTCTGTTTTAATTTAAGATGAAGTTTTAGTATTGTTTTGTGTGTGTGTGTGTGTGTGTGTGTGTGTGTGTGTGTCATTTTCATTCATTCGTTTTTATTTTTTTATGTCTATATAGATTTTAATTAGCTTCAGTTATTTTCATACGGGTTAAACTATTGCCTTGGCAGTAAACAAGTAATATTTTATTTTATTTCAGTTAGTTTGAAGATAAAATATATATATATATTTTTTTAAATGGTTTTAGTTTTAATCCTAATGACCTTGGATTGAACAAAGTACACCATTCAAAAGTTGAGTCAGTAAAAATATAATAACAATATAATAATAATAATAATATATTATTATATAAATAATAAATATTATATTATATAATAATAATATATCATATAATGGTAAAAAGTTTCTTGAGCAGTAAATTAGCATATTAGAACCATTTATGACGGATCATGTGACACGACTGGACTGATAATGATTCAGCTTTGATCACAGGAATAAATTAAATTATACAATATATTCACAAATAAAACTTATTTTAATTTGTAATAATATTCCACAATATTACTGTTTTACATTAAAAAAAAACTCTTTCAAAAACAAACTTTTGAACGGTATTGTGTCAAAATATGAGCAAGTCTCTTAGCAAACACTAATAGGCTAATGCTAATAAAACCACAAATCAGAAACATCTAGTTCATCACAGTCTGTGATTTAAATGCGAGGGTAATAATTACAACAAAACCTTCATTCGAACGAGGGTTGGGTATCGTTTGAATTTGAACGATTCTGATTCCGATTCCGATTCCTTGTTTCGATTCCGGTTCCTAACGATTCTCGATTTCGATTCTTTTAAGAGGCAGGGTCAAAAAAGTTTAGCTAACCTTGCTAACCAACGGTCTTTCTGAAGGAAATACTCCTTCTGTCACAAATTTTGCATTTTGCCGAGATTTCGTTAATTTTTAGAAAAGTGAAGCCACACTTTGGACCGCCGACGTAAGCTACTCGTTTTCGACTCGCGCGGTTATGCCAACACTTCCGGTAGACGCTTCTTCTTGATGTTGTTCAGCGGTTTCTTCTTCCGCTCAGCGGACTGTTTAACTTTTGAACGATTCCGGGAAAAACGAAAAGTTAGTCCCGGTTCCAATCGATACTCGATACTCAACCCTAATTCGAACACAGGCAGTAAAGTAAACCACCAGCAGAAGAAGAAATATTCGAGAAATAGATATTCCCGCTTGAAAACAGAACACGCTGAGCTCTTTCAGACAAAATGTAAACTAACACGATATAGCAAACAAGGCTAGAGTTTATATTTAGTTCGTCCAGCCAGAGAATGTAGCAGCACATAGAGAGGATGCTTGACACTGAGGTAAACACACACACACACACACACACACGCTTGGCTTCCCAGAAGAGCCTCAAATGCTACCTTTATCTTCACATCTTCCTCTCTCGGTACGAGACAGTGGACCGGGGCTTTTACAGGGAACAGTTAAACTACATCTGACGACGAGCGCCCTGAAAATTAAACTACATGAACTAGAGTGATATGAAGATTGAGTAAATGAATAGTATTTTAAATAAATACAGACAGACAGGGTGTTTTCATGCTTTTTGATACCCAGGACCCACTGAAGACCTAGAACTAGATTTTTTTTTTAAATCTTAAATTTAATTACTGGCTTTTGTTTCATATTATCAGTTTTATATTATAATATACTAAAAAAAAAAAATTCATTAAAACTTTTATATTTTTTTATATATTAGGGCTGTCAAACAATTAATCGCATCCAAAATAAAAATTTGTGTTTACATAATATATGTGGGTGCACTGTGTATAATTATTTTATAAATATATAAAAACACACACACATGCTTGTACTGTATATATTTAAGAAATATTTTAATGCATATACTGTATATAGATTTATATATAATTTATATTATATATAATTATAAATATTTTATATATAAATAATATTTTTTTCATAAATATACATGCATGTGTGTGTATTCATATTTAATTATACACAGTGCATCCACATATATTATGTAACCACAAACTTCGTTTGACAGCCCTTATATATATATATATATATATATATATATATATATATATATATATATATATCATATGTGCATGTATTAGTGCTGTCAAATCGATTAATCGCATCTAACATAGAAGTTTGTTTATATAATGTGTACCCATATAATAATACACACACACACATATTATATAAACAGTCTTTTATGTTAGATGCAATTAATCGATTTGACAGCACTGTATATGTGTGCACTTATATTATATATATATATTAAAATGCATGCATATATATATATATATTTATTTAAATGCACATGCATTTAATATAAATATATAAATTTAATTTAATTAATAAATTGAATATAATATAAATTTGGGTCAAATGCAGAAATTGCTGCATGTGACCCAGCGGACGCTGCCGTAGGTGTGTTTTCCAGTCAAGTCTTAAAAGAGAGGGTGCGAGTCGATGACCTGTCGGAAAGAATAAAGCCCAAGCAGAGCGATTCTTCACAGACAGAGCTCCAAAACACGACACACACCGGCCTTCAGTCAAACTTCACATGTAAAACACTCGTGTAACCAAAACCTGCTCAACTCTGCTCCGCGGAGTGTGAAGCCGTCAGGAAGTGACCTCTCCATCACAGCCGTGTCACGAAGGCCCACCTACATGGACACACACACACACACCTGTCGGAGCCAATAACAGCCCTCCGTTCACTTCTTCAGCTCTGAAACCCCAGGTCAAGGATTGTCTTTAAATAGGAGACACCTGCCTGTTGTGTCCATAGCTCAAACTGTCTGTGATCTCACTCTACTTTCTAAATCTGTGTGTTATTTACTGCACCGCAAGCACATCAGATGTTTGAGCGCAGCGTCACAGGTCGAAGGTCAAGGTCACGAGGAGCGAGGCATCTTCTCTGAACGCCACAGCCGCTGAATCCGTGTTTAAAAGGCCGTTCGAAAGATTTACATTCCAGGTTTCACTGTTAACATGGCAATTAAAATAACATCTGGTAACACTTTACAATGTTCATTAATAACACAAACAAACATTAAGAAGTGCTGTTTTTACAGTGGATTTCTGCCTACAGCTGCCAGGTCTTTACTGTAAATTTAACAGGATTTTTTCCAGTGTACATTCAGCTATGAAGCATCCAGGTCCTCTGGTCACTGTATCAATCAAAATGTTACAACCTCGAAAGAATCTCAAGGACGGTGTTTCAGGATTTTAGGGAGTACTTTGGGTTGATTCATTTCAAAGTCACAATTCAATCCATCGGAATTCGCAATTAAAATCTTTTAACCAAGGATTTTGCTTTTTTTTTTTGTTGTTGTTGCATGTTCTACACGATCTAGCAGGAAAATGCCACCGAGTCACAGTAATGCACTAACATATCAAAACATGAGGGCAAATATGGCTTTAGAATAAAATGTTTTTCCTTTTCTGACAAAAACTACTATTCAAAAATCTTGCAAAAATATGTTTTTTTTTATAAGAAAATAATACATTTATACAGCAACGACACATCACATTGATCAAAAGTTTTCCATTTCAAATAAATGCTGTTCTTTAAAAAAAAAAAAACAGTGTTGTGGACTTTTTTTTCTCAACATTGATAATAATCAGAAATGTTTCTTCAGCATCATCATATTAGGATCATGTGACACTGATGCTGAAAATTCAACTTTAAGTAGAAAATATTTAAATCACAACCGTTATTCTAAGCTGTAATAATATTCACAATATTACTGTTTTTACTGTATTTTTTTTTATCATATAAATGCAGCCTTGGTGAGCAGAAGAAACTTCTGATAATGTAATTATTCATATACTGAATCTACATAAGTTAATAAATTAAATAAATACATTAAAGAATGACATTTTGTGCAAGAAACATATACAAATGAATAATAAAGGAGAAAATCTAAACAAACATAAAAGCTAATTTCCTAGTTCTATGCAGTGAAGTTATGGTTATTAAAACAGGATATGATTCAGAGTTAGGATGTTTGTCATACAGCCATTCTGAAAGTGTCTTTAGATTCAAAGCCTCAGTTAAATGACCACAGCCTGACACAGAATGAAGAGTAAACACACAGCAGAGCAGTCATACCCACATCTGATGAACCACACATGAAAAACTACAATCTCATTCTGTAAGTCGCTACATGATGATTCTCAATGGAAAGCAGTGGATTCTGCTCTCAGATTGTCTGACGGGAAAGTCACTGATCTCGGGAAACGTACTGAGGGATTTCCAGGAACGGCCCCAATACTTCCATTAACCTTTCGGCACAAGGACCCTGAAACCAGTCCGCACGCGTGAGTCATGAGACGAGCTTCCGCCGACACATAAACACAACTGTTTGTTTGAAAGCAGGTTGATCAGGTGGAAGTTTAAATGCTAACCATGAGCTGTCCATAAACATGATGTTAGAAAGAACACAAGCGCAGGCAGCGTGCCAACATATATCCCGGCTAACGGAACATTCCGGCAACTTATGAACAAACGTTCTTCCAGTAACATTAATACAATGTTTGTTCCCTGTCATTTAATAACGTTAGCACAAACACATCATTAATGAAGCTGTTTTACATTGCATTTTTTAAATGTTACAGCTCTCGTTTGAGAATGTTCCGAGAACATTCAAAAGTAACATTCCCATCGTGTTTGAAGAATGATCAAACGGAATGTTCACTTTTTCACTTTAAACATTAAAAATAAACAAACGGGATGCTTTGAACGTTCCGAGAACATTAGAAATAACTTTCTTAGAACATTGGATAGTCAATCAGAGCTTGGCTTTTCAATATGTTCAATATGACACAGTGGCGAGCCACTTTTTCAGCAGCCTTGTTTACGAAGGGTTTTTTTCATTCATTGTTCATAATTTTCGTTTTTTAAGTCTTTGTTAGAGTTATAAGCCATGAATCAAACCAGCCAAGACTGAGAACATGAGGGAAAGAACTACAATTCCTTTGTGCACACACTCATCACTTACAGTGCTTAATGGGAGTGGGCGGCACTTAAGAGTTCTTGGTGCAATTCGTTTGTTTCGATTCTCTGATTGGTGGAGATTTCTGTGCAGAATCATGGGTACTGTAGTTTTCAACAGGAATTCCACTGTTTAATGTGATTATTTAAAAAATAATTTGAAATACTGCAGGCTGATAGTTTTTAACACTGTAGCTTACAGTTCAAAAGTAATTCCCTTGTGGATTGTGCACGCATTTAAATTGAATCATTAAAATATATCATTATTTGTATCGAGAATCATGAAATTTGACTAAATGCGTTATCACACAGTCAGAAATTGAAATGAAAAGCCCTTTTCAGACTGAATGTATAAATATTGACAATACTTTAATCTGGCCTCAGGATCTGGTTACACACGGAGAGTGATATACATGTGGAAAGTGCAGGAAACAAGTGAATACTGATTTAAATGGCACAGATCAGACGAGCAGCAGAAACTCATTAGGTGACAATCATTGGTTGTGTAGTTGAACACTGTGCTGATGTGCATAGCCTGAGATTGAAGACAACAGAACAGTACCAAAGCATTAACGTTGTCTTGGCTTAAAAAATAAAGCATCTTAAATGAAGGTGATTAAAATACTGTCTAAAATAAATAGTGAATCTGGTTCACAGCGGCTGCCGTGGAGTCAAAGCCAGGAGAAAGCAGCACGTTTCCAGTCTTTGTCGGATAGCTGTAGCGCGTAGGGACGGACTCTGGTCTGTGAGGCATCCTAAAATCAAGCGTTAACATGATTGAGGTAAGGTTGCCATGGATACCATTGCAGCATATGATGTGAGGTCACTTCCTCCGGCTCACATCAGCTGGGATGGCCGTCAGTCACCACTCTGATCCGGTGAATAACACCATCTATCAGCTGTATGACCGGGATGTACCGTCAGATCCCATTGGTCAGGTCCTCAATAACGCCCCCCATCACCAGCTTCCGGAGAAACTCCTTCTCTTTGGATATGTTGTGTGTCCATGACTGGGTTTGTGTGAGAGAAAAAGAAACAGAAAGAGCACAATGGAGCAAACGGTCATCAAGAGTTTGTCACGTGCTGCGCTCAATAGAGACATGACGTCTACACTTGCAGCTTCGCTTTTGTTTTCACAACCCGCAAAAGAAGTTTGGACGGTCCACCTCTAGTAAACATGTAAAACGACAGTCTGTCATACCACACTACACAACTATCACAATGAAATATGGTGCCATCAACTGATTTCTGCACATTTGTTTTTCGAATTTGTAATTTAAAGGAGTAGTTCACTTTTTAAAAAACAACTTTTGCTGATAATTTCCTCACCCCCATGTCATCCAAGATGTCCATGTCATTCTTTCTTCAGTCGAAAAGAAATTAAGGTTTTTGATGAAAACATTCCAGGATTTCACTGGGAACCAAACGGTTCAAGGTCCAAAAGACAGTTTCAGTGCAAACTGCAAACTGTTCAAAGGGCTTTAAACGATTCCAGACGATGAATAATGGTCATTTAAAAAAAAAAAAAAAAAAAATTCAATTCGAGTCAATTCGTTCGTTGAATGAACCAAATGACTCAAAAAAAGATTCGTTCATTTTGATTTTGAACAGGAGAGTCACGAACGCACATCACAGAACAGAGCAAGGTGACCATTTCAGCTTATAAAACTTAAACTTTGTTATTTATTTATTTAATGAGCGATCGTTTCGCTTGATAAGACCCTTATTCATCGTCTGGAATCGTTTAAAGCCCTTTGAACAGTTTGCAGTTTGCACTGAAACTGTCTTTTGGACCTTGAACCGTTTGGTTCCCATTGAAATCCATTATATGGAGAAAAATCCTGGAATGTTTTCATCAAAAACCTTAATTTCTTTTCGACTGAAGAAAGAATGACATGGACATCTTGGATGACATGGGGGTGAGTAAATTATCAGCAAAAGTTTTTTTTAAAAGTGACCAAGTCCTTTAAGCTGAATCATCCATCTATACTTCTGTTAAGATATAAAATGTACATGCTAAATACACAATGAAAAAATATAGTAGACCTGAAAATAGAGCTGGTTTCACACAACATGGGTGTGTTGAATAGGTAGTTCACTTCATTATTTCGTCTTAAAATCCAATATTGTGTTTTCAAAAAAAAATAAATAAAAGATAATGCATTTTTTTTTTACATATTTTCTTTTTGCTACTAAAAATGAAATCTTGTACATGCATGTCTTAAGCATTTGGTTTTCTGTTATTTACTTTACACATGTTCTGCTGAAGTGATTTGTCATCAATATAACGTTTTCTAACTTGCCAACAATCATATGCTTTTGCATATTGTGTGGCAAAAGTGTCTATGAATTTATTACGAGTTAATGATCAAGTTGCAATACAGCAGTTTAATTTCCAGATTTTAGAAGCAAATCTTTTTGTTTTGTAAAAAAAAAAAATCATTTTAGTGAATAAACCACATTTTGTGAAGATGAATTAAAATTTTTTTGAATATATTTCTGTCATGAGTATTTGCCATGGTAATGGACATGACAATGTTGATATTTTTGAATGAACATGAATATATCTGAAAAGTGTTGCTGTTATTGCAGCAGATGCTGTTTTTGCTGCTACTGATGCCGTTATACGCTGCAGAGAAAGTATGAGACTTGCTACTGCCAATACAAACAAGACAAGCTGTTGCTGTACAATATGTAACATACATGAATTACCCGTAGCAGATCTATACAGGTGGAGCTGAGGAAGGTGGACGGTTTCTGAATGCGCGCTGCAAACTGATACAGCAAATGCTGACCAGTATTTAAAATGTTAAACAGTGAGGTCATTGGCTACTGATACAACAGGGACCAATCAGCTGTGCTCTATAGAGAATGATGTGATTGAAAGGGTCGAGGGTTTCATGACAGAACATTGTACACATATTTTTGTTTTCTGTTTTTGTAAAAAAAAAAAAAAAAAGTTGATTCTTTTGTGATGAGGCAAGTAAACCTACAGGTCTGGACAAGCAGAAATCCTCATTGTTGATTGCTGGTTAGTTTCATATTCATCCACTTGATGAATAGCTTGGCAAGCGACAGTATCAATCAACAGTGAAACTGCAGAGAACACACACACAGCTCGACCTGCCAATGCTGGCTCATTACTCTAACCTCTCGGGTTTCTGCGTTTTCCTGGAACAGAGAGCAGCGGCAGTCGTGAGGTCATGTGACCCGTTTGTGGATGTGACTCAACGGATGGGATATTCCCAAAGACCATCGACAAGACACTTTACTCTACTCTTTTGCTATCTATGACAAGACAGCTGTCATAAATTCATCAGGGTTCGAGGTAAAAAATGCCTATTGGGAAAAGCGGTGAATTCCTCAGGTAAACTTTTTCCTAAATATCAATTCCAAATATTGCTCTTTAATATTTTTTGGAACCGATCAATCATTCAGATCGGGTCAGAGTGGTGTTGTTACCTCTTTGATTGCAGACATCTTTAGCTTCTCGTAATAGTGCAGAGGTGCACGAGGTGAATCCATGTCGTATCCGAATCCGGCCACCGCCACCTCGTCGCAGTTATGGAGGGCCATTGTGATCGCAACAGTCCCCAATGTAGGAATATTCTGAAGAAGATAAAACGCTTAGTATTACAAGTTAATTAGTATTTAGTGAAGTACTCAGTAGTCATACATGTACTTGTGTGTGTAGTCAATGATAGCTTTACAGAAAATGACTCAAGTTAAAGACACATTAAGATAAAAGAGTTTTTTTGAGACTGAACTGGAACTAAAAATGTTAAAACTCAGATTAAGTAAGTAAATGAATGCGTAAGTGAATGTTTCAGAGAACCTATTTTCTAAATTACCCAATTTCACTCAAAAGAGTTGCACAAATAAAGACGATTCACATCCATTTGTAAATTGAACATGTCTGGCTTCCGGTCTCATCCGCTTCCAGTTATTTTTTAGCTGTACAAAACAGCTTGTTGTGCTGCTTGATATTTCTTATCATATTATTTTAATGTATTGTCGTAATTATTAAAGCATCATTCTTCTAGTTATTGTTCATTCACAGAAAATAGCTTACTTGCAAGCTATCCACCTTATTTTGCAACATGCAACCATACAGTAGATATCTATATAAAGGCTAGATGTCTTAAGGCGGAGTTTCTATCGTCATCACCGGCGGCCATCTTGTCAACACGAGTGGTCAACACGAACACAAATACTCTTATCTCGATGAAATCTTGACGGATTTACAAACGGTTTGGTTTCTTACAAACGTTATTAACGTGGCTATAATTATCTGGATGATTATTTAGTTATAAACTTATTATTCATAAGTATGCTGTGTCATAACTACATCTGACGATTATAACAAACCAAACCGTTTGAAAATCGGTAGAAAATTGAGCAAGTTATGGTTATTTTAATAGTACGTGTACCATTAACACAATGTAACGAGTGAGCGAGCTGCCTGTGACAAGATGGCCGCCAGGGGCAGACGTCGACCTCCATTGGCCAGCAGCGTGGACGACATATCTAGCCTTTATGTAGATATCTATGCATGCAACTATATTGTTTGTGCAAAAGTAATGCATCAGGGTAAAATAATTCAGCTGCAAAATGTCTTTTATTTATACTCAGGTAGTCAATTTCTATTAATGATGAAACAATCACGTTTTTATTCTTTGCCATCCATGTTAATTGTAAGATTAAATGCATGACTGGACATGGATGTGCAACACTGAACAGCCATGGATGGACTGAATGCTACCGTTGAGTGCACTGCTCACACACTTCAGTGCAGATAATGCAGCGTGTGACCGACTTTATCAGAGAAACAGTGAGAGCAGGAGATGTGTGTGTGTGTGTGTGTGTGTTTATCAGCAGAGAGGGATCATCCAGTCACCACTAGATCCATCAGGGAGACGAGTGTCATGGTGAAAGTCTTATCACCACAAACTCTTTAGGCTAATCCTGCTCCAGACACTCCGCCTGCATGCTGATAACAGGAAACGCATCACAGCTCGAGCCCCTCAAACACTCGTCTCCATGACAGCAGAGGGTAAACAGAAAAAAAAACTCTCGAGAGGAGCACTTTGCTAAATATATACGCCATATTACATATGCATTATAATCTTAATGTTCTTCAATATTTAATGCATATTTGAATAAATCTGGCAAGTTTTTATGACAGCCACCATTTAAATGTTTATGTTTCATATAATCTTCTTATTATAAAAATAAATAAAAGTGTAATTTAAGTGTTTGTATAGCTACAAAACAGTTCATTATTACCTTCATATTAGGCTAATGAAGCCTATAGGCTACAACTAGTTACAGCATTAGTTAAGAGATTTGATTTCCTTGAGAAAATTTGCCATTTATTGTAACTGATATCCAAAATAATCGATATTGAATCGAAATCGAATCGAATTGCAAGCTTGTGAATCGAAATCAATACCCAGCCCTAGTATTGATGCACGTGCTGTTTTGCGTAATGCGGTCCGTCTAATCGTGTGATTTTTCGTGACAAAACGTGGTTTGTAGACAAGATAGAATCGTTCGTTGTCAACTCGTGTAGTGAGTTACCTCCTGTTGTGGATCAATCACGTTGTGTCGTGTGGTGTGAACAGCTCAACAACTTGAACACTCCTGATTTCACTGAGAGAAAGTCATGTAGTGTGAACCGCACAGTTCAGCCCGACGTTTTAAAATCATGTAGTATGAACATACTGGCATTAGTCATCCAATTTTTTTCTTCAAGACTGTTCAAAACTTTGTAAAGTTAGTTACATAAAAATGTACATTTTTGACTAATTTGATACCGAACAGCAAGACGGATTACCCCTAACTAACTGCTAGTTGGTCAAACTAGTTCTTAAGACACTGTCTTAACATAATGGCTATGTTTATGCAACTGGCCCCAGGAGTAAACAGTGCCTTAACTTAAGGTAAGCCATATCTATCTTGCTATTGCCCTAATATACCCTTTTACAATTGGTAAACATGGTGACGTTTTTTTGTGGGCGGAGCTTAGGTGGAGGCAGAAAGATCCATCTGGCCGCTTCACTAACGCTAGTTAGCAAGCTTTATTAGCTTGTTTTTTAACAATGACTGGAGAAAATCCGATATTATCTTAATGTGTAAGGTCACTCAGTGTCCAGGACCGCGATTGTTATTTCCAAAAGTTATTTTTAACGGACAGAACCAGATTGGCCGACCCATAGCCTTCACAAGCTCACTCAATGCATGGACGATCTGACAGGATTAACGTTACGTTACCTCGGTTGAGTGGCCTGATTTCTACACCTACCTTATAGAGAAACCGATCGTAAAGAGAAACTGAGGGCATATAAATCTTTAGATGCCTATTTGGTCCTGCACAAGACTTGTGTACGATCCGCAGTTCTGCCGAGCCAGCGCCGAGACCACGACAATGTAAAGAGTGACATTACAGTGTGATTTTAATGATGTGAATATTTTCTAGAAATAAAAGTTCCAGATACAGCATATTCATTTTTCATCAATTCTTGCACCAAACAACACAACAAGATGACATTTAATAATAGTAACAATTATTTAAGCTCCTTATTATGTAGCCGAATCTGTGCTGGTTTGTATCGGCCGCCTCCAGTTTTCACTTTGTTTTGCCTCCAGCTAGCGCCGTGACGTAACTGTGACGTCGTCGCAAAAGGGGTCTATAGCAATGAATGCTGGCTTTCTCGGGAATTGACTGCTTAAATGAATGTGTTTGCGCCTCACCCCTCTTCCCATGAGGCCTTTATTATGTGGAAGACCGATGAATCTGAAGGCTGCTTCCTGGATGAAATACGGGTTCAGGATCCGCATGTCTTCCGGTTCTCTGGGAACGGTACGTGCCACGGACTTCCAGAATCCCTCCATACTCCGCTGAAAGACATCAAGAACACAACACACATCAGAAGACACCTCGATGAATGAACACTTGAAACAAACGCAATGAATCGACCTGCGTGACTTCTCTGATGGTGAGCAGAAGCGGCTTTTCTTTTCAAACTCTCCTTTGACTCCTGCTCTGTGAATACGCTATTATAAGCCGACACAGAACAGTCACTCGCAGCCGCTGAATAACGCTCTCAGCTGAGTAAATAATCCGCTCACTTTGATATTAAGAATAAAAAGGGTGACGCTGCGTTCGAAGCCAAGAGCGTGCCCGAACACGGACCTGTCGCTCTCCTCGTGGGACGCCCACTTCACCTGCAACCAATAACAAGGGAGGGAGAAGCCGTAACTACGCTTGACAACTCCGGTGGGACTCATCAAACGCCATCCCAATCCTGAAAAACATGCCGTGTAATTACGTCCTGCACAAAGCTTGTGTTTTCTTTTCAAGGAAGGGATGGGTCCGAAAGCTGAACAAAAACAAGTGCTTTGACCCAGAGAGCCTTACTTGTGGTTTTCTGGTGTAACACAAACCATGTGTGACTCGGCGTTACACAAACTCAACTATCAGTCGCCATCAGCCTCGTTAAAGACGTGCACAAACTCCTCCCTTACAACCATCCTAACCAATCAAATGATTCAACTTCGTGGCATTCGCCATGTAGAAGATATTGAATGAAGCCATTGTATTTATAATAGCTTTTGTGACTCATTTCTACACTACCATTCAAAAGTTTGGAGTTGGTAGTGTAAGATGTGTTTTGAAAGTCTCTTCTGCCCAGCGGGGACGCTTTTACTTGATACAGTAAAAACTAAGCTAAAATGACTCTTTTGCTATCCAAATAGATTTTATTCCTGTGATCAAAGCTGAAATTTCAGCATAATTTTTCCAGTCTTCGGTGTGACATGACCCTTCAGAAATTAGGAAAAAAATATCAATGTCGAAACACTTAGTGGTGTTTTCAGTATAGAGGGAATGCATTGACGTCACTTTCCCGCCGGAACAAGCCTGACTGAGTGGCAAAAGATCTGCTGCGTGACTGGATTTAATAGGGGAAACTGCGAAAATGCGACTAAAACGAACAATTTGATCAATTTAAATTAGGGCTGTGCAAAAAATTAATTGCGATTAATCGCATCCAAAATGAAAGTCTGTGTTTACATAATATATTTGTGTGTGCTGTATATAATTATTTTGTATATATAAATACCTATGCATGCATGTATATATTTAAGAATTATTTGCGCTTAAATTCTGTATATATATATATATATATATATATATATATATATATATAAAAATAATCTATATTATATAAATATAAATATTTTATATATGAATAGCACATTTTCTTAAATATATAGATGCATGTGTGTGTATTTATATATACAAAATAATAATCTATATTATATAAATATAAATATTTTATATATGAATAACACATTTTCTTAAATATATAGATGCATGTGTGTGTATTTATATATACAAAATAATAATCTATATTATATAAATATAAATATTTTATATATGAATAACACATTTTCTTAAATATATAGATGCATGTGTGTGTATTTATATATACAAAATAATTATATACAGCACACACAAATATATTATGTAAACACAGACTTTTATTTTGGATGCCATTAATCGCAATTAATTTTTGCACCGCCCTAATTTAAACTAAATGTTGGACTCAATATAGTGTTCCTTACAACTTACTAAAGATCCAGTGATCCATGGATATTGACATGCAGCCAGGAATCGTGTTGCCTGAAATTTATGTTTGCCTGATTTCGACACCGAGGAAATAAAAGCAATATAGACCTAAACATAAAGCTAATTTGCTTGTGAATGCTTTCAATAAATACAATATAGGTAGGTCTAAATCCGGGTGATCACTTATATCAGTGTTATATATAGCTTATATATATCATCATATCGTCCAGCCCTAAAACGTATAGTTTTTTTTTTGGTCAGTGTTTATTAAAAACATCCAATAATGCAGAATATCCAATGATAAATATTTAATTGAGTTGTTAATATATATAACGGTATGGTGTAGCATATTGACACAAAATGATAACTGCAAATCCACCTTTGGCTGACTGGAGTCCAGTTATTTCTGTGAATTGCAGCGATCCATTTGCTCCTCTTTCTATCGCAGTCTGTACAAATATGCCTCCGATTTTCTGTCAAATCTAGTTGTACAGTCAATCGCAAAGCTCTTTCACACTTTATATGTGTTGTGTTTGTTTTTCGCAGCATTCACGCTGATACCAAATACAGCCGCTCAGTCTTTTTGCCACTCACTGTGAGGAACTGCAGGCACTCCGAGTCCGGCCGACGGTGACGTCACGCCCCTTCAACTCTATTCTTTAATAAATAGAAAGTCAAAACAACAGCATTTATTTTGAATAAAAATCTTTTAACATTTTAAAACGTCTTTGCTCTCACACATTCATTGAATCCATTAAATGAAAACTTCCTTTTGATTTGTAGTGTGTTCGAGCAGTTTGTGCGAAACACTGCATTGATTTCTTAAAATAACATTCAAAATGCAGCACTACAGTAATAAGTCATGACGTAAAAGTCTAAGAACGCAGAAAGCAGGTTCAAATCAGTTTTTCTACCCTACCACAGTAAAATTCGAGATAAAGTGGCAAACATTCAGCGAGCGCTCAAGCGCAGGCGAATCGACCAGCGGCAATGTGTCGTTGAGACTCACAGGGCGAGAGTGATAAACACACAGGTGGAAAATGTGACGTGGCTCAGGCAGAGAGAGGTGAACACAATACCCTGCACCGCGGAGAGGAGAGGGGCCTTTTAAAAGCTCCATGAAAAACAAGAAGCGCAAACAAAGCCACAAAGGCGAGGAAGCCCCTGTATCCATCACCCCGTGGCAGGATCACCTCCTACATTGACGAGGCCTTTGTACGCAGAGTTTCTCTGATACCCGTCACCGAGCTGCTGCCGACGGACCTGCGGGTAAAAAAAGAGCGGACTAATGATCACGAACTCTGAACTCTGGTGATGCGTGTCCGCCTGATAGTGCCGTCCAAATGGCTTGTTGTGCTGTATCACACACACGGTCACTCAACACTGCCGTAGCAACAAACGGAAAACTAATCTGACCTCAGTGTTTTCTGCACTGCTAAATGTACAGAGGTAATGTGAGACAGTGCTCGAATTCAAAGTTATGAGATATATCGATGTGTTTGTGTGTGTGCAAATATATATATATATACACACACACACACATATATATATATATATATATACACACACACATATATATATATATATATATATACACACACACATATATATATATATATTTATTTATTTATACACACACATATACATTATATACACACACTCTATATATATATATATATACTGTATATATATATATATATATATATATATATATATAAAATATAAAAAAATAACCAGATAAAAATAAATGCTGTTCTTTTTTTTTTTTTTACTTTTTTATCTCTATCCAGGGTTCCCACACCTTGGTTAGCTTCAAATTCAAGGACCTTTCAAGGACTTTCCAGGTCCAATACTCTCAAATTCAAGAACCTAAAGTGGGACACCATCGTAGAAGTTTTGTGTGTGTGTGAATGTCATGGCAACGTACAACACAAAGTACCTCACGCAGGAAACACAACGTAACGCGTAAATGTG
Source organism: Pimephales promelas (assembly GCF_016745375.1). The sequence continues at coordinate 1,900,282 of NW_024121543.1, read as the reverse complement.
GATAACTAACGTACATGAAGAAAGCTCGTATGCATGCGCCACGAAGTGTTGGCGAAATAACACATTAACGGACCGGAGGGAATAATATGGATTTTTTTTTTTCCAGAAAATGTTTTGCACAAAATAAATTCAAGTACTTTCAAGGCCATTTATCTATATATGTCTATTTTCAAAGACTTTCCAGGGCCTTGATTTTATTTTTTTCAGATTCACAAAATTTCAAGGATTTCAAGGACCTGTGGGAACCCTGTCTATCTATCTATCTATCTACAATGTGTGTATTTATATATATATATATATATATATATATATATATATATATATAATGTATATGTGTGTGTATAGATAGATAGATAGATAGATAGATAGATAGATAGATAGATAGATAGATAGATAGATAGATAGATAAAGAAGAGATAAAAAAAACTCCTTTTTTGCCCAGGAGTGTATATATAAATAACTTTTTCAGCAAACTTAGTTCCTGAATATTTTTAACGATTATACAAATAAAAAAAAAATGAATGAAGTTAAAATAAATGAGTGTTTAGCACACAATTTTGGAATAAACACTGTAAATGATTAAATATATTTCTTCCCAATTTAGTAATTCATTATATGCATTAAAAATAAAGGTTATTTTAGGTTTTATTGTAAAATCCCATATTATAGATAAATGTACAGTAAGCCTGTCACTGTCTCTAAATAAATAAATAAATAAATACAACATAATCTGTAATAATGACTAGTTATCTACATAACGTACATAACTAAAGAAATACATCTTATGAAAGGGATACATGTACAGGTAGCTGGTCATTATCACAAAACAAACAACCAAACTAAATATGTAATAGTAAATGGTTAACAATAAATAATAACTTAATACATTAATTATTAATCTTATGTAAAGGTTAAATATATATTTAGTTGGTCATTATCACAACACAAACAAACAAACAAAAACGGGTTAACCAACTACCCAACTAACTAACTAAATAAATGAATAAATATAGTGAACAAGGCTTGCTAATCAATAAATAATAAATTGATCAAGAGTATGCTTTGATTGAATTGTCAGTCTTTTCAAAGTGGTTGATGGAAAATAAACAAACTTATTCTTTAAACCCCAATTTCTCTCTTGAGAAAACCGCTTGATTACTTCAACAACACTTTGACTTGTTTCAGAAATAAACATCTCAATTCATTTACTCAAATAAATACATTTTTAAATGAATCGGAAAGAGACTCGTGAGCTGAATCAGTGTAATAAATCGGTCAAAGTCTTTTGACTTTCGGTCACATCCGATGTGATCCACATACTTCCCCTGATGGGTAATCCCCTAACTTCTCTTTCTTTGGTTATAAGAGTTCCTGATACATTTCTGAGCGATGATGCTGGCCTGTAACCTGTGGGCGTGTGTTTGCCTGCTCTTCAGAGGGGCCGTGGAAGCCATTACGGCTCACGCACAACAATGGCCGCTCTCAGTCGCTCTGGCACTCTGGAGGTGCGAGTCGCAGACTTTATCACAGAGTCCATCAGTTTCCAGTGGGCTGACACACACTGTGGCATTCATAAAGCACTGTGTCTTTCTGCAGGAGTCTGAGGAGTGGTCGAGGTCGCTGACCCTGACCGTGACCCCCCAACCCTCGGTCTCCTCATGTCTGAATCACCAGACTCTGAAGACACTTGACAATCATAAACACTATTGTGTCGCCAGACATGTCATACAAAGCGTCTAATGATTCATCTGTTCCCTAGTGAGCTGCCTTCCTAGGCGGCTTGTTTAGTAAGGCTCCGGATGACGGAATAGATGAGCTCACCAGGGTTTGGGAATAAACGAGATACGTTTAGGATGTGTCGCCAGAAAAGAAATCATGCATGTCGAGTCACATTGGATCGTCTCGAGCTGAATGAAATCTTCTCAAAATTCAATCTTATTCTCACCTCGTGTCAAATCAAATCTTCTCCAATATATTCTTCTTGAACGTTCTCAAAATTTGAGTCAAGTCCTCTAAGTCTAAGTCACATAAAATCTCTTTTCATCTATTCTTCTTAAATTTGACATCGTTCAAGAAGTTTTGAGATCATTTGAGACATTTAAGAAGAATAGATTGAAAATCTGATTTGATCTGAGAACATTCAAGACAGTTTGATAACTAGATAAATAGATTAGGAGAAAATCTGCGATTTGATTTGACTCAAAGAGAACAAACATTTAAAGAACAAAATTTAAAACATTTGAAAAGGTACAATTTAATTTGACAAAGAGGACTCAAATTTGAGATCGTTCAAGTCAAGTCCTCTTCGTCAAATTAAATTGTACCTTTTCAAATGTGATTTGTTTTTTAATTTTGTTCTTTAAATATTTGTTCTCTTTGAGTCGAATCAAATCGCAGATTTTCTCTAATCTATTTATCTAGTTATCAAACTGTCTTGAATGTTCTCAAATTGGAGTCACATCAAGTCATCTAAGTCAATTTGAATCTTGTTTCCAAATTCAATAATTTTGTAATCTTCTCAAATGCCCTTGCAATATTCCTTCTCTTCTATTCCCGAGTCATTAGATTCTTTATAAAAGTTCTTGAAGGGATAGTTCACTTTGAAATACATTTACCTCAAGGGCATCCAAGATGTAGTTGTCTTTGTTTTTCTGCAGTAGTTTCAATTTTGATATTTTTAGGTCAAACCGTTCTTGTCTATCAGTCATATAATGGAGGTCTATGGTCACCACCTCAAAGAGCATGCACAGAGAAGTCCAAATTAACTCGTAAATGTAAGTACACATTGCTTGCCTAAGACACCAAACGAGCGGTTTGTGTGAGAAAACGAACAGTATTCATATTGTTTTTACCTCTTGTAATCACAGCCACATCCAAGTGATTTGAAGGCACGGGTGCTTCGGTCTGCACAAGACCGGAAGTGACCTCTTGCGTGGTTGCAAAAAAAAATTCAACATGTGTCTGTTGATTTATCGAAATCGTCTTCCATTGCGAATTCCTGTATATCTAAATATGTTTAGATCTTAACAGTTAAAGGTAACACTTCCGAAATCTCTGTGTAAACAATGAGTGACGTACACACACGAGAGATCACTTCCGACGCTTGCGCAGACCAAAGCGTCCTAATAAAAATGATATAAATACCGTTCGTTTTCTCACACAAACCGCTCGTTTCGTGTGTTAGGCCATCAATGTGTACTTACATTTACGAATCATTAAATCATGTTTAATTTGGACTTCTCTGTGCATGCTCTTTGAGGTGGTGACCATAGACCTCCATTATATGAACGGTTTGACCTAAAAATATCAACATTTAAACTACTTCCGAAACAAAGACACCTACATCTTGGATGCCCTTGAGGTAAGCTAAAACATACCAAACATTAATTTCAAAGTGAACTACCCCTTTAAATTTGAGTCACATTAAATGATCTTGACAATTATCTTCTCTGAATCAGTATTTTCTTCTCAATTTTTTACTTTTTTATTCTTCTCGTGAAATGTTCTTTCAAGGTCCCTCTTCTCTTCGACTTATTACACTAACAGTGGAAACAACAGCGGTTAGTTTACTGACCCCTAGACAGCAACTACAACCCATCCACAACTAGGACAGCTGACACAACCCGGCAGACCTTCGGCTGGGCTAACGTCTCACATATGGTGGCATTAGTCTAAAACGGCCACGCAAAGACTACCGATGATTTAGCTGTTCTGATGCATCATTTACGACAAGATATCTTGGCCGTTCTTTTGCTTTCAGAAGACTTAGCTGTAATTTAATTTCAAATCAACAAAGATTCAAGTCAAAGAAACACAAGCTAAAATTACAGCCAATAAACACACACAATGACCTCTCAATTATCCTCATCAGTATTCCCGACTGAATGTTTTGAACGGAGGAATATCTACAAGACGGACTGCACACTTCAAAACCTTCCCCGAATTAACACGTTCCACTCAATTTCATGTGTAAATTAGAGCCGTGATTGTAGCATGCAGAAGGACGAGAAGCAATGCTTCACATGGACGGGTCACTGACAGATAATGCTCTCGAAGTGGAAGAGACCTTAAACTCAAAACAATTATCTAAAGAATTCATTTCACTGGACGTTTTCGGTTTAAGTCTGTTTATCATTAAGCAAAATTACTCAAATTCGACTTAAATTGGTTCATTTATTGTTCAGTTTGTTCAGTAAATCACTGTTTTGGCAGTTAAAGGTAATGGAGCTCCTTAAAACGCACGCTATGGCATGAAACAATTTATCTTGAAACAATCAGAGGATGAAACGTAAAACCCTTTTAAGACTGTTTAATGCAAATTAAAAAAACTAAAAAAAACTAAAATTCAATGTGTTTTCACAAAATACCCCAAAATATAAAATGGTAAATAGTTTCCAAAAAATAAATAAATAAATCATAGTTACTGTAGTAAATTCCTTGTTTAAAATGTACAAGCATAATAGATGAATATTTAGTCTTCTTCAGTGGTCTTTACACTGCAGTCGGAAGCAGCATTTACACCGAAAAAATTGTAGTTTACACACTTATTAAATGTAGTGGTACACTACTGTTCAAAAGTTTGGGGTCAGTACAATTTTTAAAAAGACATTTGTACCATTAAAAGTTTTTCGTAGAGCTTAAAACGTTATAAACAGTATAAACAGTATAAAATGTTTTCAACATTGATAATAATTGGAAATATTTCTTGAGCTGCAAATCATCATATTCGAATAATTTCTGAAGGATCACGTGACTCTGAAGACTGGAGTAATGATGCTAAAAATCAGATTTGATCACAGGAATAAATTAGTAAAAAAAAAAAAAAAACTTTTTTTTTAACAGTAATCATTTTGCACAATATTACTGTTTTTATTGTATTTTTGATCAAATACATGCAGGACTTTTAAACAAAAAATTAAAATATTTAGAAATCCCAAATTTATTTTGGACAGTAGTGTAAATCAGTTAATGACAGATTCTTACGGAAAAATGTAAGAAAAAAGCGTGCACTTACTGAGGAAAGGAAAAGTCATGAGATGCTATGTCTCTATCTCGGAGAAGCCTTATAGCTGTCACACCCACAAGCAGAAACACGTCAAAAAATTAAAGAATGAAACAGTTATGCAAGTTTAAATTTATAGTAAATCAAATATATTGTTCCAAATTTGAAGTTGATTTCACAAAAAATGAAGTTCCTATGAGAATTTGTTTAGGCGTAGTACCAAAAATAGCCACCGGGTGCCATTGAATTCCATTGAATTTAGTTGTATACATTCTGCCTTAACAAATTATAAATTTCAGTCCAAAATATCACTTCTGTCACAAAATGTGGAACCTTGAGACTAAGACCTTTCTGACAATATGCGTTTTGTCAAGATTAGAAAAGGTTTTGATCATAAATTAAGAAATATAATGATGCCCAAAAGGGGAGGAGCCTGACAAAATAAGTACCGTTGTTCAATTAGGATGAATTTATAAGCTTTCAAATGATACCCAATTTATGATAACTACTAAAATAAGTGATATAATAAAAAAGGCGATAAAGAATAATATTATATTTTTAGAGGATAATATTATACTATAATTTTTTATTTAAAAATACTAGATTATACGTTTTATTGTGAACTTTTAGCATAAAAACAGAGGTTTCAATGATTAAAAGTGGGTGCATCGACGTTCTGTGACAAATGTCAGAACTCCTGTTATGATGCAGATTTTTTTAAGGTGGACTCTTGTCATAAATTCATCAATTACTCTTCCTACATAATTTGTAATACAAAACAGGGGTAGAATATCTATTTAGAAGTCTTAGACCTTTCTAACGATATATAATTTGTCATAATTAGATTAGGATTGAATAGAAATATAGAGAAGTTAGGCGTCCCGGTATCGGGACGGTGACAGTAAAGGGGTTAAGAAATATCTGCCATTTTTTTTGGTGACAACCAAGACTTTAAGTCTTCAGGATCTTTTTGCTTTCTTTCTTTCATTTAAGCCATAATATTATATCTTTTTCAGGACCCCTTTCACTTCGCACTCGCTCTTCATTTCTCGCTCTTCTCAGATCCTACAACTCTCTCTCAGTCCTAATGGCTTTTTGGCTGGCGGTGGGAATTCTAATGGATGTAGAAGGCACGTTATCTGGGTTTTTAGAGAAAGAGTAAATCAAGCTGCGGCCCATGGGAAAAGGTACTCTAAGGAGACTTTCTAAAGACACATCAACAAACCCCAGCCCCTATAAACCCCATCAGATACAGTCAAACACAGAACTGATCTCCCACAACCAGCGAGATTCACTGAAAATTAGCCAGTGCTAAAAGTGTGGCAACAGAAATATTACAAGCAACTCCCGACGACCTTGGTGACTTATCACAGCGCTGTGACCCGGGGATCCAAATAATGCGGATACGTCCTTGAGCTGAGAGGACTAGTCAGCTTTCATCATGGTAGAAGGTTCAAGCAGAACAGAGACCAGATGTGTGCGCCGGCCCATTTCATTAGCATTCTGGAGATAACGCAGAGAAAGAGCTGCTTGACTGAACCCAGACCTAGGAGACAAGGTGCCCATTCTGCAGCCCGGATTACACAATTAAGCACATCATTGAGTTCCTGCCAATCACCTGAGGAAACGCTACACTGGCCGTCCCACACACAGCTGCACGAAACACAAAGCCTCATCCGCCGCTACTCACTCACCACAACGCCAATGCCGTTTCATGCCTACCTGTGCTTTTAAACTTAGTCTTAGATTGGATTCAGCGAATTTTACACTCATCAATCTTGTAAATCCATCCGTCTCCCATACATTGTAATGACACATTCTGCCGACTCGTCAACAAGATAACGTTATAAACAGAGCAAAACTGCAAAGATGACTGTAAAAACAACTTCATCCCTTGATGCTTGATATTTATCTCAGATAGGGGTATTACTTTATTTTATTTTTACTCTAAACTGTTTTAATTATTCTTATTTGAATTGATTGTTTTAATTCCTTCTATGTAAAGCACTTTGAATTTCCATTGTATGAAATGTGCTATATAAATAAACATGCCTTGCCTAATAGTTACGTTATAGCTGTATAATTTGCAGCTTGTTTTTATTTGTAATAAATAACTGAACAAAAAAAACAAACAAATATGTTTTAGTGTTTTTGGTGTTTAAAGATTAAAAATATGCAGCTAAAAATAAAAAAAAATGCTCAGTCTATTTTGGTGTGGCAGCACGGTGTGTGTTCTGTACACTAATATTAAATTAAAGTGACAGGGATCAAAAAACAACAACTGGACCAGCAAAAAACCTTTTGAAAAAGTAAAAAAAAAAAAAAAGTCTTGTTTTTTGATCCCTGTCACTTTAATTTAATATCAGTGTGTAGAGCACAGACTGTGCTGCCCCCTACTGGTACATACATCTAATAATCCTATTTTAAAATATGCATGACTGATTTTTTTAACAGAATTCATGACCGATTTGTTTTTTCTTTTTTTTCCCGTTTTCTGAGCTATTTTAAAGAAAAACTGTGGAATAGACTTAAACATGTTATAAATGGAACTGAGAATACGGATGCAAATGAACCAAATTAGTCACGATATTTGAAATACATGCATAGAGAATGCAATTTTGTTTGTGAGCTTGTTGGCCATGTAGTGTATGAGTGGTCAAGGTTTTGCATGTCCAGTGTTGTGTTCATTTTTTGGGTGAACGTGAACTGAACGTACTGTATTACTGCCGGATGAACGTTACTGTGAACTCGTTCATTCTGGTGTCTGTGAACGCACGCTCTCTTAGTTTAACTTGGTACAATAGGTTGCCTTCCAGGCGATAACCCGGCTAAAAAAACACACGTAAACAGGCCTTAATATGTAGCAAAAAAACACCCAATCTGGCAACACAAGACACCAGTGTCACACCGCGGCCACCATCAACAAAGCAGCGAGTGATGAGGCGTCGTATGATCATTTAAACGGGTTATGACGAGGTCGGTGAGGATAGGAAAAATCTTATTTCTGTGCAAACTTTGATAAAAACCCGTTGATAAAATAATTGACTGAGATTGTATATGGGCTATGGCAAAAAAACAAACAAACTATGACCTAGTTCATTTTGAACTATGAACTGAACTAGTTCATTTTTAAATGTGAGAACTGATCTTTGAACTAGTTCATGTAGAAAGTGCATCTTACAAGCTTGTCCTGGTACACCATGTGACGCAGCCATTTGAAGTCCATGGGTTTGAAGGCGGAGAAGACGAAAAGCGAGCTCTTCTCGTAGCGCTCCGGCTTCTGGATGGCTCCTTCAGGGTAGGTGATGCGCATGGTGGTCTTCTGGCCCACGTCCTTCTCGAACCCGGCGACTGGAGCCTCGTTCAGTCTGAACCATGAGGACAAATACCAACATGAAATCCATCAGTGAACATTATTAAATGTTAATGCTTATTTACATTACAATATTAACTTGTTATCCTTCTGAAACGACAACTGCTTTCTGTTAATATGCCAAATATCAAGTGGTGAAAGGCAAAAATAACTTACCGTACAACAACATCATATTGATCAATTTTGGAGCCCAAGGACTTATTGAACAGAATGCCTCCATTGCCAATAATAATACACTTCTTACAACTAAGACTGGAAGAGAAAAATACAAAACACGATTATAGCAACTGATCAACTCTACAGTATTACAAGTTGAAGGCATGAAAACAGAAAGTGTTAATATACAAGATATTGTATATCATGTAATGACGTGTTTGGTGGATAGATCATGTAATAGAAAAAAAGGAGTGTGTGCTGTTGTGTTTTGGTGTTTATGTGGAAGTTTATTACCTGTCTAGTTCTGAACCCAGCGAATAGCTATTCGTAGCTGATAAAATATGATCGATGATCTTTTCTGGGGACAGAGATCACAGATATTAACTCATTTAGATAGAAAGACTATAAAAAATCATCAAGAGCTGTGCCAAATGACAGAGAAATAACACGTCGCAGATTCACCTATTTAACAGTAGCCATTTACTTTTATACAACTAAACTCAATTGAAAATAAAATATGCAAGTAAAACCCCAAAAAAGCAGAAGATCATAGAAAATAGTGCTAAATTATATAAAAAAGGAGGCTTTGAAGCACTATGAGTTACTGTAATAGCCGATGTGTGTGTAGTTGATGCAGACAAATGGCTCAAATAAAATTAGCAGTCTTTAGGCTTGGTCTGAGACACTTATTATTATTATTTTGCACAAACAGAGTTGCCAGATCTGCTGATGGTCAGCTTGACTGTCGGACGCCCTAAAAAGCCAATAAGTCGAGTCTATTTTCTTTACCGTGAATGCATAGGCCTATATCATTACCAGCCAAAACGGTAATTTTATTTTTCGCCCGAAATGGTTTTGGAGAACCGAAATCAGTGAGGTTTAGTAGAGCTTCTCCGGTGGCACGCTTTGACTGAATTTTATTTTGTGCATATCATTTGATAAACCAAATTTTCTGAGATTTTAACAGAGGTACACTCTTAGAAGAAATGGTTCTATTTAGAACCAGAAATGGTTCCATCCCCCGCTTCATATATGGAACTCCAAAATGGTTCTATATAGAACCAATTTTTTTTGTAAAAGGTTCTATTGGCCAAGTATGGAACCCCAGGGTTCTATATAGAACCCAGAGGAACCCTTTTTTAAGAGTGTATAGAACCTTTTAGGGGTTCCAAATACGTAGCACTGATAGAACCTTTTAAGGTTCTATATAGAACCTTTTCTTCTAAGAGTGTATGTGTGTTGAACACCATTGAAGACAATGTTATCATCTGTTAGGTTTAATAGTAGGGTTAAAAAGAGTTTTTTCCGCTTTTATCGTCTTCCGGGTTTAAAATCTTTGTCACACGCTGTGACGTAGCCATGCACTGTGAGACGCCCAACATTCAACCCGGAAGTAGTCATATAACCATTGCAATAACTCAGAGTCCGAAGCTATTCAGTTAAGGTAATAAAACTGCATAGTGCTGCTTTAATGTGAAAAAGCCTGTCTCAAGTTTAAAATTCCTTCAATTTTAATATACAATTCAAACAATAGGATAAATGTAGCTTTGGTGCTCTTATCAAGCGACACAGCGTCTCAAGCGTATACCGATCATCCCATTTCCTCTATTACAGAACTAATTAAAGATGAATGAACAGAAGGAAGGTTAAAAGATCTCGTCTCATGTAACTGCTCAAGTGCCTCAACCGCGGAAAGATGTTCATAAAACGGCTTGAGAACAATATGGTCATGTAATGTTACATTTACCACAGAAAAGCCATTCAATGACTACAAACTGAAAAAACATTAACCATAGAAAAGCATATGCAGCACTGTACATATACATCATATTTTGACTTAACCTGTTAGACTTATGTTCCTTATTTAATGTATATTTTGAATACGTCTGTCATGAAAAAGTTATTACATACAGTGACCCAGTAGTGCACAACACAACAAAATGTAAAAAGCAAACACAAATTCACAACACAACGGAAATGAGCCACAACACAGCGGAAAATCTGCGACTGCAACACAACGAAATAAAGCCGCAGCACAACGGAAATGCTCTGACCACTAGAGGGCTATCGGAGCGCGTTAAAGTTGGTTTTCCTTGCCATTGCTCTATAGTCGGTAGACTTAATATACCAATACCACGATTAGCCTAGTTTAACAGTACGTAACCATTGTATAGCGACATAAAATATACTTCAAAGTCACCTACATGAATTATAGCTGCGTATTTATATTTGAGAATAATTTGACGCGCCACCACAGCGCATGATCCCTAAGAGAACATCTGGCAATTCCACCAAGTGGTTAAAACTTACAATTTATTATAAAATAATTTGAAAAAGAAAAACCATTTGGTGAACTGCAGAAGTACAGGAAGGTATTGGCACAGTTTCACCTGTAATAAGTCAGGCTGGTTACTAAGAACATGAAAAAAAAAAAACCTTTAGGTGAATTGCAGTAGTCCTAATGTTTAAAAACAAAAACAAATTGCAAGCAGTGAGCTATTGGCACAATAGCGGGACGGGTGGTCACCCTATTTATGTGGTATTATTTAAAGGGAAAGATGTAGGTGTCTTTGTTTCCGCAGTAGTTTCAATTTTGATATTTTTAGGTCAAACCATTCTTGTCTGTCAGTCACCCACAGCCACATCCAAGTGATTTGAGGCCGCAAGAGGTAACAAGAGGTAAAAACGACATAAATACTGTTGGTTTTCTCACACAAACCGCTTGTTTCGTGTCTTAGGCCATGAATACTTACATTTACGAATCATTAAATCATGTTTAATTTGGACTTTTCTTTGCAACCATAGACCTCCATTATATGACTGAAAGACAAGAACGGTTTGACCTAAAAATATCAAAATTGAAACTACTGCGGAAACAAAGACACCTACATCTTGGATGCGCTGAGGTAAGCTAAAACATACCAAACATTAATTCCAAAGTAAACTATCCCTTTAAGACAATATTAATCTAGTCATACATGCTATTTAGGGTTGAAGATCTACGTGATTTGAAGGGACATCTCAAAAGCAGCAGTCTCACGCTAACAAGAACAATGCTGTAGCCTCCTGGGAAAGATCCTACATCACACACTCAGGAATGAGGAAAAACCCTACGTTTAAAAAGCCATTTATCTTTCGCACAATCCATTGTGTTATTTTTAGTCAAACCGACAGGCTTTCCACTGGGAAACAAGCTCCTTATGCTAAAGATAATAGAACAGGTTTTGAATGTCAAGTCCACAACAACAAAACCACTGATCCACGTCATTTGTAGATCCTTTTATTAGTCCGCCTGCCTAGATCACTTGGAAAAGTAACAGTACACCTTGCCTTAAAAAGCCATGCTATTTAGCGCATCATTCATGTCGGCAGCACAACAAGTTTAAGGAGTCTGTTCAAAGGAATGAGCAGTATTTTTAAGTATTTAATACATTAGATACACACACACACACACGTTTCTGCTGAAAGACACGGCTTGAGAAATGTCAGCAGAAGGGATGAAGAGACGCTGACAGTTTTGCTCTGAACATCTCACACCATCTGCCAAAGCAAATAAACTGAGGAAAACTCGTCACTAACGAGCACATTTGTGATTTAATCAGGCTGGAAGGTAATTACACACAAACCCTCAAGGCCAGAGATGAATGAAGGCCAGTGGAGAGGTTTCTGCTTTAAACGTCTGTAAGGAACCGTGATTGAATAGATGGCTTCCACCTTAAAAGAGCCTCTGGTGACTAGTTATGTGGACATTAGTTTAACATCTCCCTAATATTTATTTTTTCTCATTTGTAAGTCATGTGCAAATGTTAATCTACATGAAAATACAGACATTTGTTTGTAAAGCTATATGAATTAATCTGGACTGAACATAAACTACCAGTCAAAGGTTGGGAAAAATTAAGACCTTTTAATGCTGTTCATCTCTTATCCTCAACAAATATAGAAATAATATTGGGGGATATTATTACAATTTTTGAAAACATTTTACAATGTAATTTATTGTTTATTGTGTTTATTCTGCCGGAGTCTCTTCGTCATCTGGGTCTGATCAGAGACTATTTATATATTCCGATTCAAACGTGTACGGCTGAATGACATACAAAACAGCGCTTTCTCTCACTCTCTCAGCCCTTCTGCTTACACCGACTGCCATAGGTCTGCAAGTGACGCCCTCACCCACAGGCAGGGCGGGGATATGCAGCTCATTTGCATTTAAGGTGGTATACACCAAAACAGCTGTTTTTAAAACAGGCCCCAAAAATTTCATTTTCAAATGGTTAAAATAAATTAACTGTGGGGTATTTTGAGCTGAAACTTCACAAATACATTCTGGGGACAGCTGAGACCAATATTACATCTTGTAAAAAGGGGCATAATAGGTGCCCTTTAACATTGATAAAGATATCTAATTATCGAGTATCAAATGAAGGATCTGAAGGATCATGTGACACTGAAGACAGGACTAAACCACAATGTAATAGACGGCTTCAAGTTCAGAACGACGATGAACAGCAGGAGTGTAAAAGACATCCTGATAAATCAAGGATCATCGTCATAACCCTTATCATCATAAAAACTGATTTTAAACAAAGAAAGAAATACCTTGTGTTCTCACTCCAAAAGGGGGAGGGTAAATGCTGATCTTTGATAGCCGCTTAAAATTCGGATCAAGGAACATGGGAACTGGTTTTAAAAACCTAAAAGAACAAGTAAAAGACAAAGAGAGAGAAAACAAGTTAAAACAAGCACGAGTCTCACACTAATCACTCCACAGCCCACATGAGAAAACGGGTGCGATACCGATAACCGGGGGAATATTTGATAGGATTAGACGGCTCGCATAACCCATAATCCACCGGCTACCAGTGTGTTTATCAGCTCGTAAGAGATGAGCACTGGAATGTCTGAAGAAGTCCAGCCTAAACTTGACCTTTTCTCAAAACAAGCCGAGACTTATAAGGAGCTGAGCTCGCCAAGATACTCATCATCTACAGACGTTAGACTACAGTCAAGATACACTTTTGGAAAAGTAGTTACCTATACAATATACAGGTTATTCAATGGCTAGGCCACACGTGATTGAACATTTCAGTTGAATTTGACCCGCAAATTAATTTGTCAATTTAAAAAAAATGTTCTCTTAGTCCAAATGGTGTGAAAACTTCTACGCCTCTTAACACTGTCTAAATCTACCAAAAAATATATATATTGGAACGATTATCTGTTTTTATGTTAGCGTGAAAAAAATGCAGACACTTGTTATCTTCGAGTAAAATTGTAGAATTAAAATTGTAAAATTATATTAAAAACAGATGATTGAAATAAATTATAAAATCTAAAGACTCCAACATTTGGAGTCTTCCTCAGGTTTGGATTCTAAGTATAATGTAACATAATTGAAAAACATTTGTCAGTACAAAAAATGCTAAACTTTGACAAAAGTTTTTTTTGTGTGTGTGTTAATTGTGATTTTATAATATTTAGATGTGAATCGAATCCAGCTGGAAAAACTTGTGAAAAGATATGTAGTTTGGTTAATCATAACAAATAGCTTATGGTGGAGGTCTATGGCCATCTAGTGGTGAAAGTGAGTTTTTTTATTTATTTCAAAACTGCATTTTCCAAAAACAAATGGGCAAAAATCTTACATTAAATCATTTAAAATGATCCATGTTATATATTTCCCATAAATGAAAGTTAGAAAGCTGGGTCTTTTATAAAGTAAATTTGATATAAAATGCTGTTTTTTGTAAAAAAATAAAAAAAAAAAAAAAAAGCCTATTTAAATAAATATTTATTTATTTATAGAAATTTAAGATATCAAAAATCCTTCAAAAACTGCACAAATGTTGAGTAAAAACATTAATAAACAGACTAAAATTACTTTTGTAAATATATATATATATATATGAAGAGTTCAGATGCAAAAGCCTCTAAATGCCATTTGAAATTTTCTTCTTTAATGATGATTTTTATCAAACTTGTATATTTAAGTTCAGTAATTTCACTTAAATAACAATTAATAGGTAATTATCATTGCCATTTAAGTGAATTTACTGAACTTAAATATACAAGTTTGATAAAAATCATCATTAAAGAAGAAAATTTCAAATGGCATTTAGAGGCTTTTGCATCTGAACTCTTCATATATATATATATATATATATATATATATATATATATATATATATATATATATATATATATTATTCTGTTTATATATTATATAATATATATTATTCTGTACAAAATTAAATGTTATTGTCTGGGGTCCCCCCTGGAGACCCCAAAGATAATGGGTGTAGACACAAAGGAAGATAATCAGAGGGCTAGAGTGCACGCTAGAGTAAATGAAACCACAACCAAAATATGGGTTAAATGTTTTATTTAAGTTTGTTTGTACATCATTCCGCCGGGATCCATGACTACAGCACAAAGGTTTGTAATTGAAAAGGGTGTGGCCTTTCCTGGTGTCCTTCATGTATCCGATGGGGAATTATGGGAATTGTAGTTTTTGGGGACAATATGGTTTAGGGTCGTGTGTTAATTCGAATGTGTTTGTGTGTGTATATTTAAGTGTATTTGCATTATTGTTTCATGGTAAATGTGATTTGTTTATTCGAGTTTGTGTATTTATATACATTTCCCTTTTTGTGCTTGATGTAAGAAAATGGGAATTTTGTAAGACCACTGTAATTTATAAAATGGTTTGGTTTGGTTTTGTTAAAAGGGCTGAGTTCGTTCTGGTGAGCGATGCCTGAGAAACATCTGAGACCCAGAACTGTAATGTGCTGATGTCCCATTTATTAGTCAGTCTTATATTTTCTTTCTTTGTTTTGCACAATGTGTGTCAGTACTTAAGTGTTACAGTCAATAAACCGACCCTTTGTTGACTCCATGAATGTCTCCTGAAAATTTTATGGAAGAACACTTACATTAAAGCATTACAGTTCCCTAATATAAACAACATTTTAGAAGAGAATATAGAAGGAATACAAGAAAAACTGCGACCAACAGACTATAACAGGTCTTTTTTTTTCTTGTCTTTATATTTCTGTGCGATATTATATAGCAACACCAACACCTGACATGTTACACAATCAATCATTTACAGCTAATCTCGCTCCAGACATGAGCTGTGTTTCATGGAGAAACCAGATTTTGGTCAACATCGTCCACCTGATACAACTATCCACAGCCCAAAACTACGCTGAACATTTCACTGGCTGACAGAACAACACCTGAACACTTGTGTCACGTCGTTCGCAGCTGCTCGACCCCTGGTGTAATGCACTAATGACACAGGTGGTGCTCTGTATTCCAGTTCCCATGACCACAACACTCTGCGCTTCTTCACATCCCAGCCGCCTAAGTGAAGGTGACACACACTGCCGCTGTTTCTCACCGGCTACAACTTCCAAAGCGAACGCTTGTGAGAAAAGTTAGCGAACCCTTCATTAGTATCAGGATTAATGCATACAAAATGCCTAAACTATTCAAGCCATAAAAGCAATATTTATGGGTCATATTTTCACAGAACTAATGTTGAAAATGAACAGGCGTTTCATCTTATTCAGACGCAGCTCACAACAAACAACAAAGCAGACGGAAAGTGTTTCTTCGGGGCTTGATGTTTAGTTGAAAACTTCAGGAGCGCAATGAATATGTGTCAAATAATGTGTTTGTCCTTATTTAAAGGAGATATTTACAAGCAAAATATTTCTATTTTTTGAGGTATATAAACTTTAATAAGCTGATTAATAAATAATGTGTTCAATAACGTTCAGGAGCCTTTCCCTCCAGTGACCGGCAGGCAAATAAATAAGAAAACTTGCAGGACTTTTATTTATAACCAAGCTTGAGATTCACATGGACTCTTATTTTGAAATGTCTATGCTTTACCCTTGCATGCGTCTCATTCCAAAAGATGATGGAGATAAAATATGTACTCTTACAACCAAAATATTGAAAAAATTGTCCAATATTTTACAAAATAAACACCCTTAAGTAATCACTGTCATAATCCATCATAATTTTTCGTCTCGGAGATCCGAATCGGAAGACAGACGTTGCCTAGCAACACGCCACCTTTCCTCAGATTTCTCCTCTCGGACGTCGGACAACCGTGAGGACACTGAGCAAGAATTCCGTTTCGGAATTCAAGATGGCTGCGCCCTGTTTGATTGTAAGTATTAGAGCCAGACCGATATTATCGGCCGATATTAGGCATTTTCCAAAATATCGGTATCAGCAGTCATAATGGCCGATAAATGAATATTTAAAAAATAAAATAAAAATGGACGAAACACCCTTCAATTATCTCTCCTTGGCCTGTTATATTGAAAATGTATGTTTTACAATTTGCAGTATGATGTTATCTATTGCTAAATTATGGCTCATCATAGACTAGCTAACCACAAAGCTAGCTAATGCCACTATTATCAGTGGAAGACTGCTAACGTTAACATTAATGAGCTTGGAAACCACAATTAACTTTTTCTGCCTAAATAAAGTAATTATTACTGTATTTATAACTCGCATATCTCTAGTTACAGCCCCTGCATTGTAAAATGTAAGTCATACTTGCGAGGAGTGAACATTTAGACAGAGAAAAAGTTTCAAACATATCTTGTGCAGAAAAGTTAGCTTTTCTTTTACACGTGTGTGAAATCCAACAATATTTAATAAAAAAAAAATATCGGCGATATATCGGAATATATACAAAAAATATTTGTATCGGTATCGGCCTTCAAAAATCAAAATCATTTATCGGTCGGGCTTTAGTAAGTATGAATTGTTTTTGAACCGCTTTGGTATTTTAAATGACGATTATATTCACTCGTATTACTGCGTCAATCGGTTGTTGTAAGTTCAATTACTAACGTTGCTAGCATTGCTAACAAGATTAACATGAAAAACATAAAATAAAGTGAACATTTTCAAGTCCAAATGGCTGCGTTTTGATAAGGTGTAGTCATAATATATTTTTTTTAATGTAAGTGCCTGGTACTCGGCCAGTGCTACCATTACAACAGCTTTCCGGGTGGCGTCCATTTTTTTCTCCGACTCGGACGCGCAAAACATAATAGAACGCTTGAAGTGTGGACGTGACGTCATATCCGAGGTCCGAGTCGATTCGATGGCTATAAGACAATGCATCATAAGTGTCTTGCTCAGGGACACATTGGTGTCTCACAGTGGATTCAAACCCTGGTTTCTCACACCAAAGGCATGTGTCTTATCCACTGCGCCATCACCACTACACTTCGTTCTTATGCTCTCAAATCCAACCTCAATGGCAGGAAGGATTCTGATGATCCATAACCTGTGGTTTATAATATCTCAGAGGTTCTTGCGGCAAAACGAAAGCTTTGCGTGTCAGTCGTGTGAATCAGAAGCGCGGCTCTCTCACGCACTGGGAACCCAGAGGAACACAACACACCCAAAAAAAGATCCCGATGCTAGTGATGCGCTCTGTGGAGTGAAATATGCCTTAAATCAACACATAAAGAGCATTCACTGTGGGGAATCTTCTCAAACACTCAATTATTTAAAAGCGAATGAAATATTTCATTTATGCCACTCTGAGCTCCTCCCAAGAGCATTGCATGGCAAAACATCCTCACTGTGTAATGGGTTTAAAACAAACTACACAACACAAATGCAGTAATGCTTATAAAAAGAAAGGACTAGTCTAACACACACACAAAACATGATAAGTGTCTTTCTTTGTTCTCACTCTTGAAAAGCTGGTTAACCCTAAAACCGTATTCTGGACAAATGTGGGCAAAATAGTTTGGATTTATTTTTAAAAAAATACTTCCCTTGATCTGAGCGGTACAAGACTTGGCTCCTGAACACACACAATTTTTTTTTTGACTCAATTTTACAATGTTAAGTGGGTGAAAAAAACCTCCTTAATCTTGTATTTGGGTCAAAAATGGGCACCCATAGAAATGAATGGGGAAAACTGTAATTTAGAGCATTCTAAAATAAGCCAAAATAAGACACCAGGTGACAGCAAAGTCACTTCATCTTTAGGTTTTAGCTCTAAGAACTTATTGGAATGATATTTTAATGTAGTTAAAAAAAAATAAAGAAATAAAACTACATAGCAATTCATTTACATAGAAAATATGGTACTTTTTGAAGTAAATAAATTCAAAAATACACCCAAAATAAAAACTAAACACCATAAATGGTTAGACAAAACTTTATCGAAGACAGTGATATAACATTTATAATAAATAAAAATAAGGATCACACCTGAGTCCTCTGTGCCCACATTTGTCCACAATTACAGGACTAAGGGCTATAAAGTGAATACAGTTTAAGGGCTACAACCAGAAATGCCAATTGCATCACTGGTTACCAGTAGAACTGTTTTGTCTTTCAAGATGATTTAATGGTTTATCTGCAACAAAAACCAGTAACTGACCAGCATTGCCAGTGCAGAACCAATAAAGAAATCTTGCAATTGCTCCGAAAGGTCAACATGAAATCAAATGGACTCTTTTCACTTCCATGTTCCATCTAAGTCTAAACTATTTTGTTAATAGCAGAAGAATGAGGTGCGTGTCTGCATAATACTAAGATCTGATATTGTCAGCTTCCTGTTTTTCATAATGTATGGTGAGATCAGCTTACTTTGGATATATTAAAGTCATCTTGGCCTCTGTATAACCCGGTTTACACTCTCCTTTACTGAGGTTACCATATTTATACTGCAGCTCCAGGGGCCTGTGAACCAACAGAAGAACAACTTCAATGCAAAGGACAAGATAAGAGGATAAAACAGCAAATCCTTGAACCTTTAGGATCAGGTTTATGGTGTCCCCAAAAATATTTGGACCCCATGTCATTGGATAATCACAATGCACAACGTCACAAAAAAGTGGCAATTGCAACGAAATGTTGCACAAGACCAACCAACAGATGTTTTTGCACAGTGACCACCACATGTGTAGTTAATCACATTTACTATGAACCCGTTCCGTCTTCATTTTCAACACTACAATGCTTTGCCACTTTAAATCTAACAAACTTTCTTTTGTGAATTGTCTTCAATCACAATAAATGCGTGACTTAAGTGTCCAAATATTTCTGTGGCCATCAAAATATTCACAGTGACAGGAGGGTTGTATTTCCCAACAAGTACTTTAGGGCCTCACGATTAAAAAAATAAAATAATAATAATGTTTTTATTCAGCAAGGGTGCTTTACATTGATCAAAAATGATAGTAAAGACTTTCTATTAAAAAAAAAAAATAATGAAGCACCACAAGTTTAAATCAGCATGATTTAAGTTATTTTAAATTTTAATAATACTATACTGTACAATATTATTGTTTTGACTGTATTTTTGATCAATGTTTTTCAAAAACATTCAAAATCTTTTTAAAGTCCCCAAACTTTATAAAATTATAGTGGAAAAATCTTAACTGGACCTAGTTATCAAAAACAGGATTTTGTGAAATCTAAAATATGCACAATACAGATTTAGCTCCAAAGAGGGATGCAAGCTGATTTAACATCAGTGGAATTAATTTAAAATGCTCCAAAGTAGGGCTGCACGATTATAACAAAAATCATAATTGTCGATTATTGCCTTGAAATTATAATTGCGATTATCAATTACGATTATCACAATTTACATTGAATGATGTTTTGAACAGCTTTATGCCATTGTTCGAAGTGACAGCATGCAAATAATTGTTATATCAAAATAAAACGGCTGAAAACTCGTGAAAAATTTTCAATGCTTTTCTATGGTTTAAAGTAACACCAAGTAACTTTTCCTCTTCGGTCGCCCCACTGGTTGGAAACGAAATTGTCCATTGCTGCTGTCGTGAAATAATTTAGCCTGCCGTCGCACGCACGCTCGCTGTTTATCCAGCATTGGCTTTAGAATGAACGATATTCACAGACAAGGTAGAGTATGTTACATGATTTCATGAAAGAATGATGTATTGCGACATCAGAAACGAAGAAAAACGCAATAATGGCTATTGTAGTGCTTGATGTAAAGCAGTCGAATTTTGTAGTTCTTTTTGTGGTCGGGTTCCTACCCGAACCCCGAAGTTACATAGTGCCAGTAAAAGCGATACAGACCCCGTCAGGCGACGGCAGAAGTGCCTTTCACCCTGTTACGACTTGATGAACCACTGATAAGATTTTGGAAACATTATTTTAAGTAAACAATGTTAGATAGTGTTGCTTTAATGCTAATTATAATTATAATGTTACACTAACTAAAATTAAAACAATGGGGAAAAAACCCTTAAGATAAGCTGTAGAAAAAAACATTTTAAGTACACAGAATAATGTAAGTGGACTTTTTATAATTGTGCCTTTGAACGATTACATAATTGTGGCATCCATAATTGTAATCGCAATTACAAATTCGATTAATTGTGCAGCCCTATTTCAAATCATATTTATTTGAAGATAATTAATTTTCCTGGGAATGAATTAACTTCATATTGGTAACATCCGTAAAACGAAACTCTTAGACGAATCTCGCTCTATGCTTTGGGGTCTGGAGAGAAGGGAAAGCAGCTGTAGGGGATGTACGGCGATAAAGGCTGCTCGACGACCTGTTTGAGGAGTAGTTTATTTTATATAAGCGCCAGTATAAACCCACTAATTCACAGGCCGGCAAATGGAAACTTTCTAGTACGTTTACATCAATACCGAGAGCGCTGGACACATAAAGATGACCTGTTGACAGTGCCATTTATACAGGTGGGCGTTAATGGTAATAAGAGAGGTCGAGCCATGTTTTATTTCGGGTAAACGGACCTCCCATATAGACACAATCAGGACTGTTAAATCAGACAAGACTGGATGAGAGCCAAGACATCATTCTTTAAAAAATGCTTTAGGGCGCCATTAAATATCCTTCCAAAGTAAAACTCAAATAAACAACAGGCCAAGTTATTAAGAGAGACAAATTGCTGGACAGTCAAGGCCAAAGTGAACTCAAACATACATGCATGCTTTAAAGATCCGTTACAAAACCCAGTGAGCAGCCTTGCCCTACATAGGCAACACCCTAACCAACTGAAATGAAATGTTTTGGAGCACTCTTTATAGACAACTATTCTGTGCATCTTCATGAGTTCACACATGTTAAAACACACAGGCTTCAACTCCATAAATGATTATATGAAACATGCAAGCATCATTACCACATTAGTTCAATTTGAAATTAATTTTTGATACGTCTTGCCTCAAGTGCATCCAAAATGTATGTCTCTTTTTTTCCGCAGTAGTTTCAATTTTGATATTTTTAGGTCAAACCGTTCTTGTCTGTCAGTCATATAATGGAGGTCTATGGTCACCACCTCAAAGAGCATGCACAGAGAAGTCCAAATTAAACATGATTTAATGACTCGTAAATGTAAGTACACATCGATGGCCTAAGATACGAAACGAGCGCTTTGTGTGAGAAAACGAACAGTATTTATATCGTTTTTACCTCTTGTAATCACAGCCACGTCCAAGTGATCTGAGGGCACGGGCGCTTTGTGGCGTAAAAACGATATAAATACTGTTCGTTTTCTCACACAAACCGCTCGTTTTGTGTCTTAGGCCATCAATGTGTACTTACATTTACGAGTCATTAAATCATGTTTAATTTGGACTTCTCTGTGCATGCTCTTTGAGGTGGTGACCATAGACCTCCATTATATGACTGATACACAAGAACGGTTTGACCTAAAAATATCAACATTGAAAATACTGCGGAAACAAAGACACCTACATCTCAGATGCCCTTGAGGTAAGCTAAAACATACCAAAAATTAATCTCAAAGTGAACTATCCCTTTAACACATAAGCATTTACAAGTGAAGCACTTTTTCCCCCACCAAAACTAAGGTTTAATAATCAACTTAATTTATTTAATAAATCAACACTTGAGTGTTTCAATTGCATGTTTTACACTAATGTTTCTACTCCAATTCGTTGTTGAAATATAAACATATGAACTGTGGCTATGATAAAAAAAAAGATGCATAAAAATGCATTTCATACAAATTTGGGGTGAAATACTCCATTTTAATTAGACTAAACATTTTTTTCATTGCTTTTTGGTATTTAATGAATTATAAGTAAAACCAATGGATTTTGTGTTTAAGCAGACTTTCTGGGATTGCCTTAGCAAAATATGTGATGCTATTTTAAATAGCAGCGTAATTTTACTAACAGCTTTTCTCGTTAGGAGTGTGTGTAGAAATGCTGCCTATGTAGAAAACTCACTCGGTTTTGCAACGGCCCCTTACGCTCATGTAGAACCCAACTACACACTCAATGTGTTACTTACAGTTTTCTGTCGAGCTTGGTAACGAATCCCTGCTTGTCGTACTCTAAAGAGAGAGAAATACAATAAATCATCAGTTTATAACCGAGAGAGAGAGAGAGAGAGAGAGAGGCAGCGTGTTGATGCCAATAGGAAGGGATGGAAATATTTTGGCAGAAATGAATATCTGTTAAGGAAAGGGAGAGATTATAGATCACCTGTATAGACCAACATAGGTACGTTTTTTGACAGTTAGTAGCACAAGTAACAATATTAACAAAATTTAATATGTATCTTCAGCTGTCTGCATTTACTCTGAACAGCTCGTAAGCAAAGACACAAATAAAAAGCGTAAATGCAAACGCTCCACATTTGTTTGCACAATGCAAGTAGGCATAGCAATTTAGCCTTAGTAGAGCGATAGTTTTAAAAGAATCAAAGCATTGGTCAAACATTTGCGTCCTTGCATTAAGTATGTTTCAGGCCAAACACTTTATAAACTTTAAAGGGGACCTATTATGCAAAATTCACTTTTACATGGTGTTTGAACACAATCAACACATTTTATCAATGAACACAGGATGCATTTTTCCATTCCACTGTGCTACTTTACTTTTCCATTGCTTTTACGCAAACGCGCTAAACGGATGTGTTTGACCGTCACACTCAACGCTCAAGTGAAAAGAAGATTAACTTAAAAAAAACGCATCTTGACGCCTTGCATTTTACTCTTATGTTTTTAAACGCAAAGACGCAATGGGTCTCATTCATGAAACACGAGCAGAACGAATTTGTGTGTAAATCGTAAATCGGCGTAAATTTTCGGATTCGTTAAAATGTTCGTATTTTCCAAATGTTAGTTGGTACGCAAGAAATCGACACGTTTTGCTCATTAATAACGCTGCATTTTAATTCACCTTAATCGGGTACATATTTAAACAGCATTTTGAAAAAAATATTTTCTATAGTAATTACATACGTTTTTTCTTTTTACTTCTATTATGAGTTGCAGTAATAGCAGATCTGGTGATCGATAGCGGTTCTTCTCCAGTTTGAATACGATTTTTCCGAACTGAACTAATTCGTTTTTTACTACGTCGAGCTATTTTCTTCTCACTTTGGAACTGTTCGATTAACATAAAAAACTCCATTAACTGCATCTGTAATATGCTGCCAAGCTTCCTTTTTTTAGGACCTGATATGTACGCTTGAAAATTAAATGTGGCGTTTTAAATGAACTTCTGATAATTAAACTTCAATTTCTGCATCTGAGAAATCTTTCTTTTTCATTCGCATTCATGTTATTATATAGATGTCAGTCGGATATATAATGGGCGGGATTTATGGTAATTGAGAATGAACGTGCACGCGCATCCCATTTACGACTGGTTGGAATTCATTAACACACACACACATTTCACTATCACAGCTGACGAAGTATTTGTGAATCAGGAGAAGAGTTTTCAGGAAGGTCTCTATACGCGCAAATCACTCTCATATTTACTCGTATATTTACAAATGAAGAGTTCAGATGCAAAAGCCTCAAAGTGCCATTTGAAATTTTCTTCTAGAATGATAATTTTGATCAAGCTTGTATATTTAAGTTCAGTGATTTCACTTAAATGGCAATGATAATTGCCTATTAATTGTTATTCAAGTTAAATTACTGAACTTAAATATACAAGTTTGATAAAAATCATCATTAAAGAAGAAAATTTCAAATGGCATTTAGAGGCTGTTGCATCTGAACTCTTCAAATGTTTCTGTGTAAATGGTACAAGGTCCGTGGTGCACGTTTACATAGAAAATAACGGACAATTACAACAAAATGTCAAGTTTTTTTTACAGCACTTTGGCATCCATTGTGGTTTTGGAAAGTGCTCTAGAAATAAAGTTGAGCCGAGCCGAGGCAAGAGATGTAAAGGCACAGCCCACTTCTGGAAGAGGGGGGCAGCAGCTGCTCATTTGCATTTAAAGGGATAGTTCACCCAAAAATAAAAATTCTGTCATCATGTAATCACCCAATAGCGGTGGAGCACCTTCCATGGAAGTCAGTGGGGAACAGAAACTTATATCTTCTGTGTTCAACAGAGAAAAGGAAATTCGTACAGCTTTGGAACAACATGAAGGTTGGTAAATGACAGAATTTTAATTTTTGAGTGAACTACTGTAATCCTTTAAGAGACACACATGAAAACAGTGTGTTTTTGCTTCCACCCAAAAAGGGTCATTTTGGGCTTTGTATAATAATGAGCTGAAACTTCAGACACATTCTGTGAATAGCTAAGACTTCTATCTATTACATCTTGTAAAAAGAGGCATAATAGGTCCCATTTAAATGAAACTACGTACATTCAGATAACCATTAAAAATACATAAAATATTGGAATTTACTGTGCGAGAATATATTCCATAACAGAATGACAACTATGACATGCAATCAAAAAAACATCTTTATACATTTGCGTAAGCTGATAAAATGAAATCATGTTTATAAAGGCCTGACTGCCATCAAGCGCTGCAGACAAGCAACATTATACTGTTCACTGAACCAAGTAATAATGTTTCATAGAACAGTGACGTGATGCCATCATGTTGAGCTCAAGAAAGTAGGATATTACAGATGTTACTTCCCAACAAATGGAAACCCTGAAAAAAAAAAAACAAGTCAGGTCATTTTTGCTAAAATAACCTTAGAAAGAAAGAGTGGGACAGGTTTCAGCACATTAGTGAGGCTGAGATAGCAGAGCTGTTGCATTAGAGGTCGCAGCAAGTGTTAGTTCACAGCACAAAGAGCCTTACAAACATCACAGCGCTTGTGTCAGCCGCCGGGTATCACTGCGTGCGTGCGTGAAGGAGTATTCTGGGTCAAAGGCGGCTTAAGCTCTACTGAAGGCATCTGTGACATGTGGACACATCTAATGGCTGTCTTTGTATATTTTCAATGTTTATACCTGTATTACTGTGAATATATTTGTTTAAAACAACAAGAAAGTATTTGCAGGTCACAGATTTAGTTGATAGATCTTAAAGGGGTAGTTGATTATGATTTCACTTTTTTTATTTAGTTGGTGTGTAATGTTGCTGGTGTGTAAAGTTACAACGCTCAAAGTTCAAAGCAAACGAAAAGAAATTGTTTTTTAAGGACTACAACAAACGACTGGTAAGGGACTACACGGCATTCCTCCCAGGTTAGTGACATCACTAACCCTAAAATTTACATAAACCCCGCCCCCGCGGTTTATAGACTATCATAACAGAATATGCTTATCAATGACTTGAAGATACTACATAGATTCATCAACTACCATTCAGAAAATAATCACTTCTTGAGTCATATCATTGTCTGAACATAAACATTGACATTTTAGTGCAAGTCTGTGTGAGCTACAGGGACACAAACTGTTGTAGCTCCGCCCCCTGTGCCGGGAGCAGCAGCTCATTTGCATTTAAAGGGACAGGCACAAAAACAGTGCGTTTTTGCTCACCCTCAAAAATTGACAATTTTAACACGCTTTATTAAAATATCCGTGGGGTATTTTGAGCTAAAACTTCACATACACACACTCTGGGGACATTAATTTTTACATCTGTTTGGAAAAAGTGCATTATACCACCCCTTTAAGTCATATCTTATTGGAAACATGAATTTTAATCATGATTTAGTCATTACCAGTACATTTATCGTTATTTCAACATTAGTTGTAGTAGTATCATTACTGTAATCTTTTTTTTTTTAGATTTTA
Organism: Pimephales promelas; assembly: GCF_016745375.1. The sequence goes on along the minus strand of NW_024121543.1, from coordinate 1,873,703 downwards.
ACATGGGAAACATTGTAATAATGGTATTTACAAAAGATAAATGTTTCGGAGAAATCATAAAACATTCCACGCAATGGAGAAGCTTCATAATGTTGGGAGATTGAATCCTTTATTAAGTTTTGGACTAGGTTGCTTTAGAAAATAAGCATTTTTATCAAAAATATATAGTTCTGTGTGTGTGTGTGTATATTTATATATATAAGTTTTACATAAATGTTCTAATGTTTGGAGTCAGTAAGATTTTTTTTAAAGAAATGAATAATTTTATTCAGTAATTCAGTAAATTATTTCAACTCTAAATAAATGTGCATTCTTTGCAAAACTTTCTATTAAATCAAAGAATCCTGAAAAAAAGTATCAGTTTCCACAAAAATATGAAGCAGCACAACTCTTTTCAACATCGATAATAATCAGAAATGTTGAATCTTGATAAAAAATTAAAATTGTAAAATATATTAAACTGGTGAATGGTTATTTTAAATAAACAATACAATATTACTTACAATACAAAATATTTTGTTCAAATAAATACATAAGACTCTTCTTTAAAAATCGTACTGACCCCAAACTACTGAACACGCATGTACATAAAAATTAGGGCTGGGTAAAAAAAAAAAAAAAAAAAAATTGATTTCTTGATTTTAATCGATTCTTAATTTAGTCTGTTATCAGTTGATAAATGAATGAAAGCCTCCCATCCGGTAAATCGCAATAATCTTTGAGCTTTGTTAGTTTTGATATGAAAAAGGTAGCAGATTTTCAATTCTGTCCATTTTTTTATGGAATTCAAATAATAAATAGCATTTTGGCGCTGACAGATCGCTGTAGCGCCTCAGTTCAAGAGAACAACAGCATGATTTCACTTTAGTTAGTGTGTAATGTTGCTGTTTGAGGATAAAAAACACCTGCAAAGTTACAACGATCACAGTTCAAAGCAATTTTTTAATTTTGCAGCTAATTTGCATTTAAAGGGTTTTTGCTAACCCTCAACAAGTGGCAACTTTAACATGCTATATAAAACATCTGTGGTGTATTTTGAGGTAAAACTTCACATACACACTCTAGGGACATCAGAGATTTTATTTATTTTACATCTTGTGAAAAGGTCTTTATACCAGAATGTATGGTGAAAGATACAGTACGACTGCATCATGTAATCGTTCAATCAGCGTTTCAACCGGCGATCAATAAAACAGCTTTTTAATGCCACGTTTACCTCACAGAAGCCACTGAATGACCATAAATGAACATTTTACTAAATATATGCACTATTATTACAGGATGTAACGGTTACCAGCTGGAGTGCCCTCTTGAGCCACCAGAGGGCACTCCAGATAAGACTATGTTTCACACAAACTACATTTCCCAGAACTCACTGCCCGGACTCATCATCACTGATCACATTCACCTGTACCTCATTCACTGATTGCATTCACCTGTGTCTCATCCTGTTAGTGTGTCTATATATACCTTGTGTTCACGTTCAGTGTTTGCGAAGTCTTGTTTAAGTGTTACACTGCATTTCTGAGCGTTTTCCGTGTTTGTTTTCTGGTTTTTGACGTTGGATTGTTCTTGGATTTTGATTACTGCTGCCTGCCCTGACCTCTGCCTGTTTCCCGGATTCCCACTGTGTATTCTCCATTGTCCTGTCTGCTATTCTCGACCCTGCCTGTACGACTAATCTTAAATAAAGCTGCATTTGGATCTCAACCCTCTTCTCAGAGCAGTTTCGTAACACAGGATCTATTTTTTTGTGTTCTTCAATTTGTTCAAAAAATGTTTGAATAAATCCTGCAATTGTTTATATTTCAAAAAATGAATTGGAGTAGAAAAATAATTATGTAATTATACAATATTATAAGTTTATTAAACTTCCTGGTGTGTAGTTTAAGTGTTTGCAAACAAATCAGTTAATTAATCTGTTAATGTACCAGCTGACTCCCTATATAGCTCACAGCACTATTTGAGATTTTTTTTTGAACATGATATATATATCCGGATGAATTGATGTTGAATCGTGAAAATTGTCTCAATCAATACCCAGCCATAATAATATATATATATATATATAATATTTATATACGCACACAGGCATAAAAATATAAAATAAAAGCATGCACAAAGACTTTGACAACTAACCCCACTCTTCATCATAATGCAATAATACAGAGTATACATAATCTCCCAACATTAATGTAAGGTATGATATAGGATGAACCTCTACCTGAAACTACTATACGTCCCACGGAGAGTAACCTATCCAAAGGAGCCTCTGAAACACAAGAGTGTGAGTTCAGCATACAGAAGGCATGTCATCACCTCAGCAGTGGCGCAAAAAGTGCGTATGCGCTATATGCGGCGCAGCACAATGGGGGGCGCCAAAAAAAAAATTATATATAGGCTATATTGTATTTCTATATGTAACTGCCGTTGTGCGTTTCTAAATCATTTCTGCATTCCTTCAATGTTATATAAAATTTTAGAGGACTAACAGCCAGGCTAGAGTAGGCGCCCTCATGGAGAAGGGTTGGCGGGTAATATCGCGAGCGGGCGGGGGCGCCGTGAGCGCTGAGCGAGCAGGTACGAGTAGTGAGTTGTCGTCGAAAAAGATGGATAAAACAAAATGCTGCGGGGCTAAAAATAGAAAAAGAAAGAGAGAAAAGGAGATGGCATGTCAATTGATGCGACAGCAGCTAAATAACTGCATGCATTGCTGAAAGCCAACAGGTAGGATTTAAAATGTGACATCCAGGCATGTAGGCGATATCTCTGTGGCCATCGGGACTACCGGGAGATTCCCGTTGGGCCGACGTGCTTTTCGGCCCACAAAACTCATACATCTGTGCATTTGTTTTACAATAGCCTTTATGGCTATTACTATCATGGGATTAATATTATAACTATTATTATGTAGTAGTGTAATGTAGACAGACACTAACTAAAAGAGGTTCAAATTTTTCTTTGTTTAATTTGCACCCTGAATATGGGTTGGAGCTTTTAATTTTGAACTCTCAAAGTGCACCAGACTGCTGAATTTAACATTACAGAACACAACATTTTCTTACGGGGGAGCATGCCCCCGAACCCCCCTAGAGAAGGAGGGGGGTTCATCAAGGTGGAGTAGCTATAGTTTAATTGTGTTAATAAACGACAATTTTGCACTTATTTTTTTCTGTTAGCTCTCATTTCTTCCTACTCACTTATTACACAGCACACTTACATTACATTTAATGTTAAATGCTAAAATTGTTGCTGCATACCCCTCTGAAACTGGGTAGTTGCGCCCCTGCACCTCAGATGCTGTTAGTATCTCTGTAGCTGTTAGTATCCATTAGCATCTCACACACGGGTTAGCAGTTTAAAAAAAAAACACACTGCAACTAAACCAAACAAACAGGTCTGCAAACAGAGCAATACATTCATTTGTAAAGCAATCAGGTCCATAAAGGAACTGGACAAAGGCCCCAACCAGCATTTATAGTTCCTTGAAAAAATATGAAAATGCACACATTTAAAAAGTCACAAATTTACCAACCAGCTAATAAACCGATTTAGCTGTAACATGGTTTTATGATACATGACTTCTGCTAAATACAACAGTTAAAATGAGATGGATATGACACAGCTTGTAAACTTCATGAACCTCAAGACAGATATAAATATAAATAAAGCAGCTCAAATAAATAAAGCAGCTCAAAAAAATAAATATAAGCAGCTCAAATATAAAGAAGCTTTGATTTGGATATTATTCTAAAATATGGAAAATAGTAATAATCATAAATATCTTCTGTAGAGTAGGAGATTGACAGGCTGCAAGAGAAGAGTTGATAAACAGTTGCATCTGTTGGACAAATCTGGTAAAATAGTTTGAAAGTTGTGCCAAACATCCAGAATAAAACAGCAAAGAACAAATTCAATTCTGACACACAGTCGACTGTTTCTGCCAGGTGGGAGGGAAGGAAGAAAATTCTCAGAAAAACACACCATATTCGGAAGAGGAATATGCAAAAAACTGCAGCTGCGCTAGGCTAGCAAACCCTGGGTGTGAGTGTGAGCAGAGAAAAGCCGATTTCCTGTTCTTGCACAAGTGAGATTATATATTAGACAAGTTACACGGTAAGCAATATGGTAGCATTTTGTGGTTCAACTTCAGAGTGACGCAGCATGGTTAAAGAGAAAATATCCTGAAGCTTGTGTCTGTTGTTTGAGCCAAAAAGCAAAATGGAACAGAATCACAAACAAATGCTGATCAGTCTTAGTGAAAGAGATTATTCCCAGTTCCACTTTATGTTTAAACACAAAGGTACTTGCCATTACTTTGTTACCCAAACTCCATAAATGGTTATACAAAACACAAAGTGCATTTATATGGTAACAACTACATTAACAGGTTTCATGTGCCAAGATATAATGGAATAATGATGTAATAACGGCACATTTTTACTTGTGCCTGTTAGTCAAACCAAATGCTGGTCATGTACACGTGTCTGGTTTTTCATTATCACAAACATGAGCGATATCTGCCATTTCATCTTGGCAGATTCTCTTATTTATTTATAAATATAATATGTGACAATATACACTAATATTCAAACGTTTGGGGTAATAGGGATGGGCAACGATTAATCGCGATTAATCACATCCAAAATAAAAGTTTGTGTTTACATAAATATATGTGTGTGTACTGTGTACAATTAATTTGTATATATAAATACCCACACATGCATGTATATATTTAAGAAAAATGTGTTATTAATATATCAAATATTTATATTTATATATAATATTAATTGTGAATAAATATATATAAAATATACTGTATACATGCAGATTTTTCTTAAATATATACATGCATGTGTACACTACACAAACATATATTATGTAAACACAAACTTTTATTTTGGATGCGATTAATCGCAATTAATCATTGCCCATCCCTAAGTAAGATGTTTAATGAATACTATCATTCTGCCAAAAAAAAATTCCAATACGCGAGAGTAGATGTTAAAAAAAGATAAGCACCAGCTTTACACAGTAACCTATTTCTGAAGGATCATGTGACACTGAAGACTGGAGTAATGATGCTGATCAGAGAAATAAATATAAATGTTTTATTTTAAATAAATTTGACAATAAAGGGAATGCATTGACGTCACTTTCCCGCCGGAACAAGCCTGACTGAGTGGCAAAAGATCTGCTGCGTGACTGGATTTAATAGGGGAAACCACGAAAATGTGATTAAAATGAACAATTATTAAAAATTAATTATTAATTTAAAAAAAAAAAAAAAAAAAAAAAAATGAACAATTTTATCAATTTAAACTAAATGTTGGACACAATATTGTGTTCCTTACAACTTACTAAAGATCCAGTGATCCATGGATATGGACATGCAGCCAGGAATCGTGTTGCCTGACATTTATGTTTGCCTGATTTCGACACCGGGGAAATAAAAGCAATATAGACCTAAACATAAAGCAAATTTGCTTGTGAACGCTTTAGGTAGGTCTAAATCCGGGTGATCACTTATATCAGTGTTATATATAGCGTATATATATAGTATATCATATCGTCCAGCCCTAAAACTTTATAGTTTTTTTTGGTCAGTGTTTATTAAAAAAAATCCAATAATGTAGAATATCCAATGATAAATATTTAATTGATGAGTTGTTAATATATATAACGGTATTTTTTTACACCTTAATTCAGCATATTGACACAAAATGATAACTGCAAATCCACCTTTGGCTGACTGGAGTCCAGTTATTTCTGTGAATTGCAGCGATCCATTTGCTCCTCTTTCTATCGCAGTCTGTAAAAATATGCCTCCGATTTTCTGTCAAATCTAGTTGTACAGTCAATCGCAAAGCTCTTTCCCACTTTATATGTGTTGTGTTTGTTTTTCGCAGCATTCACGCTAATAACAAATACAGCCGCTCAGTCTTTTTGCCACTCACTGTGAGTCACTGCAGGCACTGTTATATAATGAATCTCATTTGAGATTTGAGGTGGTGATGACTTTAGATACCACAGCTTCTGTTTTACAGAAGGGGTAGTGCTGCATCACAACTGAGAAAATACAGTTGGGGCGAAACCAAAAACAGTTTACAAAGTGGTTAACAGCAGCAAATCTACAGTACAAGGTTCCTTTGGGAATACAAAATATGAGAAGAAACAAAAATAGATCTTTTAAAACAAACACATGGGCTGGGTAATATTAAGCATGTCATATTGTCATCATTTTGCCTTCAAAGATGACCATTTTTGGCCTGGAGGTGAATATGGCTGGCCAGTGATGACGGGGTCTTTAGCTCCCTCCTCTGGCCATCATAGCAAACTTTTTTATTTCTCAGGGTCTTTTCAGTTTAAGGTCATGACTTCACCAGTAACTTGAAGCCAAACAGGAAGAAGAGTTGCTGAACAGACAGACCTAATTTTAGTCATGATATATGGGGGAAATCCAGTCATGATCGAAAACTACCCAATCTAGAGAAGGGAAAAATTTGTGACAATTCACAGTTTAGAGAAATGAAAAAGCTGTCGGCATTATAGAAACAACCTCGCACAGAAGCCTTTTGTTCAAACATTTACTCTAAAACACACTCATAAGGGGATTCGGTCATGTGACTAACAAACTAGAGCTCCTTCGAGATCCACTCATGAAAGTAAGGATCCATGCTGTAACCACACACACCCTGAGAATCACTTTAAAGGGATAGTTCACTTGGAAATACATTTTTGGTATGTTTTAGCTTACCTCAAGGGCATCCAAGATGTAGGGGTCTTTGTTTCCGCAGTGGATTCAATTTTGAAATGTAATGTTTTTAGGTCAAACCGTTCTTGTGTATCAGTCATATAATGGAGGTCTATGGTCACCACCTCAAAGAGCATGCACAGAGAAGTCCAAATTAAACATGATTTAATGACTCGTAAATGTAAGTACACATTGATTGCCTAAGACACCAAACGAGCGGTTTGTGTGAGAAAACAAACAGTATTTATATCGTTTTTACCTCTTGTAACAACAGCCACTTCCAAGTGATCTGAGGGCACGGGCGCTTTGTGGCTGTGACTGTTAGTTTTCTCACCCAAACCACTCGTTTGGTGTCTTAGGCCATCAATGTGTGCTTACATTTACGAGTCATTAAATCATGTTTAATTTGGACTTCTCTGTGCATGCTCTTTGAGGTGGTGACCATAGACCTCCATTATATGACTGCCAGACAAGAACGGTTTGACCTAAAAATCTCAAAATTGAAAGTACTGTGGAAACAAAGACCTTGGAAGCCCTTGAGGTAAGCTAAAACATACCAAAAATGAATTTTAAAGTGAACTATCCCTTTAATTCATCTAAAGCCATGTATCTGCTTCAACATGCTAACCTGCTAATCAAAGTATTGAGGATTACTAGAAACATCCAGGCGTGTGTGTCACATTTGAAAACATATACACTCACGAGATTTCTGCACTGAGGTCCGTAGGTGCAGTCTGCCAGAGGAATAGTAGAGGAATATCAGCACCATGATAGGACAGATCAAAAACATGAAGCTCCGCGTGGACTTCATCCTGATCATCTCACACGAGGCTTCATCTGGTCCGAGGCACCTGAAAACACAAGCACGCAACACATTGGTAAAACTTGAGTTCATCACAGGCCAAAAACAATAGAAGTTTGTTAATGTGTTTGTGTCAGACCTTCATAACATGCAGTGACAGGCCTGAAAGTGAAATCAAGCTCTTTCACAATCAGCTCACAATACTTTTGGAGAAGCGTCTACCAAACCACCCTAAGTTAGTTGCTATAGTCAACTATTGTTCTTCTGACCCTTTTAAATTATATATTTTTAATGATTCTGGAAGTTGCTTAACACCTTTTACCTGATCTATCCATGTTGCCTGTACCAGTCACATTAAATCATATTTTTGACTTAAATAAAACCAGTTCATACAAATGTTGCGACTTGAAGCCCATTTTTAGGTAACCAAACAAAACATTGTACAGCTACAGCATTGGAAAGGCTATGAACTAGGCTAAATCTGTGACATTTTGGTGAAAACTGCAGATGTTGTGGTAAATTCAGAATGAATATTTCAGCTTTTTCATTAAAAAATCCAGCTTTTAATGTTGTTTATATGGTCTATGTTGTGTTTTTTTAATATGCTTTAAAACAAACCATGTGTAAATTCACAAGTCAACAACATCATTGCTGAGTATTCTCTCCTTAAAACTGCGCTGCAGTGAACCAAAGACAAACTCAGTTTAAATTCACTGTCACAAACTTGTAACCAAGATATTCATAGAACCAACCGCATACACTAAATGAGGCAATGGTGTAGTGTTACATTCGAGCTATTTTAAGGCATGAAGATTTTCAAGGATAAAATGTTTAAATGTGTCATCAAACATCAACAAAATGATCTTTTAAGGGATAAAATTAGAGTACATGGGGACTTTAATAAATATTAAAATACACTGAAGCCTAAATCAACACCTAAACCTTTATAGGGTTGTGGACCATATCTTTCTTTCTTCAGTCGAAAAGAAATGAAGGTTTTTGATGAAAACATTCCAGCATTTTTCTCCATATAATGGACTTCAATGGGAACCAAACGGTTCAAAGAAAGTTTAAGTTTTATAAGCTCAAATGGTCGCCTTGCTCTGTTCTGTGATGCGCGTTCGTGAATCTCCTGTTCGAACTCGTTCATCAAAATAAACGAATCTTTTTTCGTGTCATTCAACCAACGAAATGAACGAGTTGACTCGAAATGTTCATTTTGATGAACTAGTTCAAATAGGAGAGTCACGAATGCGCATCACAGAACAGATGTTGTGGATAAATTAAAGTAGTTGTTGTGGAGTTATTCATTGGTCACAGTCATGGCTAGCCTGACTTTGTCCTACTCATATTCTTGTCAGAATGTGAGTCTGATACTGCTCAATAGGGCTTTGATTATGAAGCGTGTCTTAACCGAACAAGTAAAAAATAAACTCTGCACTCAATTGGATAGTCGGTAAACCTACAACCAATCAGAGCAACACAGTAAGCAAACTACTTTGCATAAAGTTGTCAACTAGAACTTACTTATTTTAGAAGTTAAATAACGAGTGGTGCTTCTTTTGCTTGATCCTCCATGAGTGCGACCAAAGGAAAAACCACAACGACCACAGGCTTTTCATTATGTCCCATCTTCTTAGCGACCGTCAGAGCCAGCTGATAAGTTAAACCGAATCATGTAGGAAGGACGGCAGTTCTCTGTTTGTCTATTAAAATGAATGCGCTGTCGATTTATTTTACAACAGACGCGACAGCAGAATACATCTCAATTCTCCAGCTGCAGTCATCGAGTTTGGGCTGGCATCCAGGCTAAGTCATGGCGACTCTGAATAAATAAATGTTTTTGCAATTCAAAATTGTTTATTTGTTTTTCAGTGAAAACTATACAGTATATATATTTATAACAACACCATGGTCCAGAAATGGAATAAGATACCAGGTATCTAGTTTTAAAAATAAAACATGGGACTTATTGGATATATATTATTACATTTTAATTACATAAATTGTATTGTATACAGAACCGGTCAAAAGAGTTTGGAAAGGTTTTTGAAAGAAGTCTCTTCTACTCATCAAGCCTGTATTTATTTGATCAAAAATACAGGAAAAAATATTAAAATATTATTATAATTTGAAATAATAGTTTTCTACTTGAACACAGTATATTGTAAAATGTAATTTATTCCTGTGATCAAATCTGAATTTTCAATATACGTACACTACCGTTCAAAAGTTTGGGTCAGTAATTTTTTTCTTTCTAATTTTTAACCTGATAAAGAACTCCCACACACTATCAGTACTTGCAAGTAAAATAAAAATGGTTTATTAGCAACGTTCTGTCTTTTTATATTATTTGCAATTACTGATAGTGTGGGGGAGTTCTTTATTTGCAGATTTGTTGACCTACCTATTTGGTCTTTTTCTACGCACCCAAGTTAATTTTCTAATACTTTTATTCAGCAATGTCTTAAATAAAAGGTGATAGTAAAGATTTATATTGTCAGCAAGGATTTATATTTTGAATAAATGTTGTTCTTTTTTAACTGTATATATTCATCAATGAATCCTGAAAAAAAAGCATCTCAGGTTCCCCAAAAAATATTGAGCAGTACAAATTTTGATGCTGAAAATTCAGCTTTAATCACAGATATAAATTATATTTTAAAGTCTATTTTAAAAAAAATAGTAATGCATCCAAACTTATGTCCGGTAACTTACTGTATATTATACAATAATTACAATACAATAAAATATTACATTATGTTAATTATAAAATACTAAATAATATTATATAATACCTGTTGTTTTCTAATTATAATAAAATATATCTCATGTAATTATTGTGATGCATTTCCAAACACATGGTAACATTATTTTTTGGGTATATTACCATTACTTTTTGGGTAATTTTGTTAGTATAATCGTTTCACACTGCGTCAAAGACCTCAAAACCCAAAACACACACACACACACACACACACACACACACACACACACACACACACACACACACCACTTTAATAAGTCATAGATAAACCACATTTTTAAACAACAAACCATGTAACCAATGGAAACAGCACGGCGACCGCTCGCTCTTATGTCTTGCAGTTATAACGGTAACAGACACATCCGGTTAGCGCATTAGCTGCCTCGAACCTCTAAGACTTATTACCTTTAGTCCAACAACTCCCGTCCAACACATATGAATTTCACTATCACACGGTTACACGCAGTCCCAATAAGATACACCTGACACCACGGCTGTTAAAAAACACAACATGTCAATAAAACGTTTAACGTGTGTGTGTTGTCACGAGAGGCTGGCTAACTCCTACCTCACAGAAACGGAGCGATGATGAAAACATGTCCACAAACACACCGCTGTCTCAGGCGACGCTCGCTATGCTTCTTCTGAGGGAACGGGAAAAAACATTTCTTTTATCTCTCGGCTGCATTTATCAGCTCGCTTCCCAAAGTGCAGTGAAGTGGAGTGAGGGAAACAAACGGACAGGTTGAGAGAAGGTTTAAGGTTCAGGAGGCGGAGGAGGGTCTCTTCTCTGGGTTCTGAACAGCTATTGGCTTGAGCACACGTTATTCAAACCTGATTCACTATTACCATGTATTTTACCGTCGGGTCGGGTGATGTTGTTGGTCAGAAGCTCAGAACCCGACTAAGGTTTCTGACGTCAATTCGATTTTCACTTTCAAACACAATAGCCTACAATGTCCAACACTATTTTGGTCCAACATAGGAGATTAACCGTTAATCTGACGTTTCTTTTTTCAATGTTAGGTTTGGTCTTCTAAATGCGAATTTTGTCATTTTTTTTGGCGCACACAAGCTATAAGGCTACTAAATGCTCTATTTGAGGGAACCACCATTTGGGTGTCCGGAACCATTGTGGATGTTATTAAAATGCACTTATTTAATCTCACATTCAATCCCACTAATGGAACTGTGTTCTAGAAATAAATGTGATATTGATATGAGGGCAAGTAGGGCCGGATTGAATTCAGAGGCACCTGGGCACAATGTCGATGTGGTTTGGCTAAGGACTTTTTAATTTGGCATTAACCATTTTACTGACTTGAAAGGAACTTTTTTGTATGTTGGAGTAAACTAAAGTTCATAAATGATTGTTCTTTCCCATCAGACTTTGTAAAACATGCCAAAAGCTACTTTCAAGCTACTTTTCAAAGCTAACCTACGACCTATGCCACTGTAGATATTTAGTGGCGGGCGACTTTTTTGTCAAAAAGACAGGTATACGCTGTTATCGGAAATGTTAAAAAACAATTCTTTCACTCTTGGGCACCAAAATGCCCATTGGATAATCCGGCCCTTGGTGCCCCCCTATTGGCTGAATCGCCCAATCCCATCTCTGGATAATCCGGCCCTGGTAGGCAGGCAAAGATTCAGAGGCATAAGGTGCTGTAGTATTACATAGAACAATGTGTTATGTGGGAGTGTTCTAATCTGTGTTTCATTGCAGTTTCCCTGGTAGCTCACCTCCAATCAACCGGTTAATTCATGCACTTTAAAACTTGGACACATTTGCTATCTCTCGTCTTGCAGCCAACACTGCAGTGTTTCTGCCTCTACAGTCCTTTTTTTTTTCTTTAATATTAAATAAACTTTCTTTAGATTGGCAGATTTCTGTTTTTGTGTCCTTTTGAGCCAGGGTTGTAACGCAATGCAACAATAATAAAACAATTACATTTACTTTTTAATTTTGATACTTTTAAAAATGAGTAGCATAGTTATGTACTTTTACAGTAAAAAGTAAAGTAAAACAAGTAAAATTCGGTCTTTACAACTTTTACTTGTAATGGAGTACTAGTATACTATCTAACCTCTGGTTATATTTAATAGTTTTGACATAAAAAGTCAAAATTCTTATTTAAAGTCATAAATATGAAACAGCCTACCAAGTAATAAAATAAAAAGTCAAAATTGTATTGTGAGAATAATTGTGACTTTCTACATCATAATTATAGTTTCCATTATTGTTTAAAGTATGACTTGTATGCCATAATTTCTATCCCCTAAGGGACTTTTTTAATAATTAACTTGACTTTTTATTATCACAAAATGACTTACCAAAGGACAGAAGTGCCATATTTATATGATGTTTTGGAAATACCAACCATTGTATTCATTAAAGTACTGCCATGGCATACATGATAATTATTTACTACCATGATATTCCCTTTATTATGCCACATTAGTTTTTATAGCACTAATCACTCAGTTTTATTGGGCTATTATACAGAAGTCAAGTGTTTATCATTCGTGTTATGTCTGTGTTCACATGATGGTGACGCCAAGCACGTATCTCAACTTTTATGAAAGTATGAAACTAACTTGCATAACTTTAGCTCTACATAACTTTGTATGTCTTGCACACAAAATTAAATGCTGACATTTTTTAGTCTTTTTTTTCAAGGGTGAAAAGTCCTTTATGATGACATCCAGAGAAGTCTCTCTTTTTTTCTTCATTATTGTTGAGCAACACTGACTGTTCTTAACCAATTTCTTATTTCAGAGATTTCCCGTGGACATAAGCTGAGCTTTACTGTGTAAATACCTCAGGAAACACATTAAACCCACACTTGTCTCTGAGCAATGAACTCATTCAGGCAGCAAGAAATACATGTAGCAAATAAAAAAAATACATGAGATCCTTACCCTTCGGCTTTCTATAGCAGACAGATCGGCAAACTTTTGCTCTTCTGCATCAAAGCGAAACATGCTGTCTAAAATCAATGAATGTTTTAGGCTTCCCTTCAAAACAATTCCTGTTTTTCAGCTTTTGTGGTATCATATTCATGCAAATACTCAAAACTGACGTCACTGATACCATGCAACATCATAATGCATTTAATTGACTATTATTAGTTTTTCACATGGAAATTAATGTAAGTATAACAGAACTAATTCAACGAGTAGAGATTGTTAATAAAAGTTCAAAACAAATACACACACACACACACACACACACACACACACACACACACACACACACACACACACACACACACACACACACAAATATCACATAAAGGATTGTTAGGAGGAACACCATACTAATACTGTGTTTGTATGGTGTTCCTAAACTTTGGCCTTCAGAACTGCCTTAATTATGTGGCATTGATTCAACAAGGTGCTGAAAGCATTCTTTAGAAATGTTGGCCCATATTGATAGGATAGCATCTTGCAGTTTATGGAGATTTGTGGGATGAACATCCAGGGCACGAAGCTCCCGTTCCACCACATCCCAAAGATGCTCTATTGGGTTGAGATCTGGTGACTGTGGGGGCCATTTTAGTACAGTGAACTCATTGTCATGTTCAAGAAACCAATTTGAAAAGATTCGAGAAAAGATTCGAGCTTTGTGACAAATAAAAAAAATACACAATGTGTCCGAGAGCGTCGGATGCCATTAGTTAGGTGATAGTTTATTTATATTTTTTCTTTTTTTCTTATTATTATTTATTTTTATGTATTTTTTTTTTATTATTGAAGATGTATATAAACATAGGTAAATATGTCGGTTTTGTCTTTTGGTGTGTAGAGACAAATAGATCAAAATGTTCTGTCAACCGGTTAATTAGTTAATTAATTATTTAAAAAGTAGTGGAGATGGGGTAGGATTAAATAAGTTTATGCTTCTTCCTACTCCTTTTCGGACATGTATAAGTTAAAATTGTTTTTGTTATTAATTGTTTTTTGTTATTAATTGTTAATATGATAGGGGTTTTTTTAATTGTTTTTTGTACATGTTCGAAATAAAAACTTTTCATTCATTCCTTCATTTGATGATAAATTTGAAACAAAATACTTTTCGATGTATTTGTGGTTATTTCTGACTCTGAAGAGGGATATATCAATCTGGAGTGAAATTGGTCAGCGCAGGGAATGGGGAGTTTTCTTTTTATTACAATCTGATTTAATCGACAAAACAGCTTTTGTTGTGAGAGGGCTTTTATTTTAAAATTATACATGACAGTCACAGTAATTGGCATTTTAAATGACAAGATCCGAACATTCATGTTATCAGACGTTATTTTTTTGTATTAGTATTATTTCATATTTGTTTACTTTTTATGTCATTGTTTGTGTATTTTATTCCTTATTGACATTCTGACTCAACGCGCTAAATGGTTGGCTAATGGCGGGAGACTCGAGCAACGGGATCAGCCGGAATCAGAGCTCGATGTAATAGAAAAACACAACAAGACGTCGTCGGTGAGAGAATGTAAGTAAACTGAATTGTTGGTCTCAACTTTCAACGTGTAACGTGACAGAATAATAATACAACGTTAGGCTTTAGTTAGTTAGGGCCGTGCAGAAACTTGTGGTTGATGCTCTACTACTTAGTGAAGGCAAAAAAAAAGACAACTAATTATATAGCCTTATCTACATTCCTCTCATGGACTTATTGTGGTGACAGGTCATTCTCTCTTGTTTTCAAGTTTTTTAAATCAAAACAATAATCCTAGCTCTGACGCGCTGCTGCTTGACGTCATCGGAATGCATTCTATTCGATACGTCACAGTACTAGACGCTGCAAACCTGTACTGAAACTCACTCGTGACTTGTTGCCTTCAGTGATACAGCTTTTGATTAGTGTGCAGTTTTATATCCGTTTGGATCTGTTTTTTAAAGACAGTTGAATTGCACATTACAGCTGTGTACGGTTTCAGATCATAGATTTTGGATCAGCGTACTATTTTACATCATGAATAGGACAACATTTCGCAGGCAAAAGCCCAGGGAAGATCTCATTCCTGTACAACTACCTGTGTGTGGTTCAGACTCAGACATGCCTAGACTGAGACCACAACCGCCACCGCTTAAACGGAGACCACAACCACCGCCACCGCCTAGACTGAGACCAAAACCACCGCCTCAACGACACCCAGAGGGCATTGTGACGATGAGGGTAAGGCTATCATAAGATTCAATGTTTTTTTTCCAACCATCATTGATCATTATTAACATTAAGCTTGTGTTCATATATCGAGCATTGTATTAAGATGTTTTCTTATGTATCATCAACAGGAGCGCTTTCACCAGAACAGAATTATGATGAGAGAAAAGTCCCCGATGTCCAGCCGAGGGCAGTTTGTCGAGCTTCCTCCTATCCCCAGCTCTTCCCAGCCCACAGCTAAGCCAGTCCAGCAAACTGTTGCACAACAAATGCCCAAGGAAGTAAGGACCATGAACCATTACAAAAAGGAAGAGGAAAAAGCACCGGAGAAGAAGTCGGCGTATTTCAGCCCTATTGCCTTCGGCTGTTCCCAGCCCAGAGGTGAGTTTGTCCAACAATCTCAAACCAGTTTGTTACATTTAAATTCTTAGCATATCTCTTGAATATGAAGTTTCTTCATGATAACCATATTAACATGTGTTGTTTTATACAGGCTTGTATTCACAATCAAAATACGAACCCATAAGAAGACCAAACAAATATGCAACGCTCGAGTCTCCAACATTTCCCTCCATGTTTGATGAGTGCGAAAAGCCGATGCTGTCGCTGCCTGTCCGAAGAAAAGTTGCCTTCGGCTCTACCCAGCCCAGTGGTGAGTTAGTCCAACCATCTTAAACCAGTTTATACATTTGAATTCAGAACATATCACTTGAATGTGACGTTTTTTTCATGAGAACCATATTAACATGTGTTGTTTTATACAGGCAGGTATCCATACCAAATAGACGAGGTCTGGAGAAGAATGGACATTTTTCCAAAGTGCATGCACAGGCCCCAATGTCCTCCTTGGCTGTCTTGTGAGACATGCCTAGACTGAGACCACAACCACCGCCTCAAAAACACCATTGCGACGATGAGGGTAAGGCTATCATAGGATTCAATGGTTTTTTTCAACCATTATTGATCATTATTAACATTAAGCTTGGATGTTTTCTTATTCTTATGTATCATCAACAGGAGCGCTTTCACCAGAACAGAATTATGATGAGAGAAAAGTCCCCGATGTCCAGCCGAGGGCAGTTTGTCAAGCTTCCTCCTATCCCCAGCTCTTCCCAGCCCACAGCTAAGCCAATCCAACAAACACAACAAATGCCCAAGGAAGTAAGTCAATTTAGGATATGCTGATTGTTTCCGTTCAAACGAATATGAAATATAAAATATCTACTGTTTCTAAATTTTAAAGACTAAGTTTTACTTTTGTGTCTTGCATCTGTACTTCCCCTGTACTTTTGTCTTGCTCATTAAATATTTTAATATGGATCAATAGTGTGATGCTAACTTAAAAATCACATCTCTGTTGCAGACCCGTTCTTTGTACCTGGCTTAAAACATCCGAGATCAAATGAGACATCCAAGATAATATCATCAAATATCAAAAAAATATGTTGCCATGAGTTATTGATAAAATTTCCCCCCAGTATCACTTCAATACACTAACACTTTTATGTGTTCCCAAGCAAGTGGCTGAAGCATGTGCAGTAAGTGGACTTTTTCTAATGTTACATCAAAAGGGAAGAAAGTACAACATTTTGTAATGCCCATTTTTCCCCAATGCACAGGACAGTGAAGAAACCCTCTCAGGTATCTTTAAGTGCATACATAGCTTTACTTGATTTACACTTGATTGCATTTATTTTTGAATGCAATATGAGTTGCAGGAGTCCACAAATACAGAAGAGTCTGCACAAAGCAGTGAGGCAGAGGTGGGCAGTGTTTTACTTTTCCTTTTAATTTTTGATGCATAACCCATGTGTTGACAGGTTCACCCCCTACCCGAGTATTTTGAAAATACTTGACAACTTAAAGAAAAAAAAAACTGGCACTAGAGATGGAGTTGCTTCATAGGAACTTCAGAATAAGTGCACACAGAGTACAATATTATTTGCAGGCAAAAGATGACTTGATCACTGGCTTTTCTTTACAAAGAATCATTCAAATAAAACTCAAAGAACTAAGCATATTTGTCTTGTCTTTTATTAAACATTAATGAAATGTTTTATATTTTTTCTGATGGTGCAATGTTGTGTAATATGGCCCATGCAATGTCACATATATATATATATGTATGTGTGTGTGTGTGTGTGTACAGTCATGGTCAGAATTGATGGCACCCCTGGTAAATATGATCAAAACTGGACGTAAAAAAAAAATGAAATTATGACATTATGAAATAAATGTTTTTCTCCAAAACCCGCTGGCCACAATTATTGGCACCCCTAGAATATTTTACGAGTAAAGGATATTCCCATTAATATTCACCTTTATTTAGCACACCAGGGTAACATGAAATCGTCCAGTCATGACTTCTTGTTTCACAGGAGTTTAAATATGAGGTAACACAAACGCCAAATCCCCTTCATCAACCACAACAATGAGTAAAACCAAAGAATATAGTTCTGTGAAAATATCAGAAGCATAGACAGTAAAAGCAGGTCAGAAGCCATGAATAAATGAATGTAAGAGTGTGACAGCAGAGGGCGGCCTTGAGCATGGAGGCCTAATGAGTCTTGTAGTCAGTGTTGCCAAATAATTTTCAGTGGAAGTTGCTAAAGGTAGGTCGATTTTGTTGCTGAAAGTTGCTAAATGAGGCCATACTTAAAAATATTTTGGTTTGCAGTAACAGCCACACAAAAAAGGGTCGGTAGGTAGGTATATTACAAAAAATGCATCTTGTGACGTCACTGACTGGGTCTTCAAACTGCATCCACCGCTAGGTAAATAAATGTTAATAAAAAATAAATAAAAATAAAAATCCACTGCTAGGTGTCAATGCAACCTACAAATCAGAGACAGGTTCTATTTTAGGCCAGTCACTTTTGTGAAAAAAATCGATTTGAGACTAATAATTTTTCATAGAACTATTTATTTGATAAATAAAATCAATCGACAGCTGGGAAAAAAAAGTACTTTGGCTGAAGTGGAAATCATTTATTTTTTTAACCATTTGAAAAGGAACTATTCGCAGTTTTAAAGGGTTAGTTCACCCCAAAATGAAAACATGTAATTAATTACCCACACTCATGTCGTTACAAACCCATAAAACTTTTGTTCATCTTCTGAACTCAAATGATGAAACACTTTATTATGAAATCTGATAGGTTTTTGTCCCCCCATTGACCGTGGGGGGCAGAATGAAACCTATCAGATGAAAAATGAACTATATACGCAAATCCCACTTTCAAGACTCAGAAAGACAGTAAAGACATCATTAAAGTTATCAATGTGACTCTAGTGGTTATTTTACATTACTTTTCTCCCTCTTGGTCCCTGTCATCTATTTTGCACCAGCCATCAAGCAGTTTGACGGAGTCACGGAGCATAAGACCAAATATTTCACCGCTGGCATACGTTACGGAGCCAATGATACTGGCCACTTGATAAAAAATTGGTGATACATTTTTGCATTTTATTTTGACACATTTGATGATCATGTATTTGTAATTTGTAACAATATAATTTTTGTGATATCACTCTGAGGAGTGATACCAGGGTATCAATTTGGAGTGATATATACAGTGTTGGGTAAGTTACTCTAAAAAAGTAATTAATTACTAGTTACTAATTAACTCTTCAACAGTGTAATTAGATTAGCCTACTGTAATAATTACTCTCTCTAAAAAGTATTTAATTACTTTTAATTACTAATTACTTTCAAAATCCCATATCAATCTCAACCAGCTGAATAATACAAGGATAGACATGAATCTGTATTAATTCTTTCAAATAAATACTATAAAAATGCATGAATTATCCTTAAACAGACCAAGGTGGAGAAGGTTACATTATAAAAACATACTTTTTAGCATCAGACAATAAATTTTGATGTTAAACCCACTATTGTATATGTCTGACTCTGATCTTATGACATTTCACACCTTTTTCATACATATTTTACAATAATTCATACGAATTTGTATATACGAAATTAATATTTAGACACCTCATAAAATGCATACGAATCGCTGTGAGATCGGATTGATCTATACACTCTAAAAAATGCTGGGTTGTTTTAACCCAACTTTGGGTCAAATATGGACTAACCCAGCCGTTGGGTTAAATTTTTACATTACATTTTTAACCCAACATTTCGGGTTTGTCCATATTTGACCCAAAATTGGGTTAAAACAACCCAGCATTTTTTAGAGTGTACACAGTATTTACCTCAATTGCATCAGAAGTAACTGTAATTAAATTACAGATAAATTAAGAGTAATCCCTTCCTTTACATTTTCAAGGGAAAAGTTATTAGTAATTACTTAGTAATTAGTTACACCCACCAGTGGATATATATATATATATATATATATATTCTTTCCTTATATATATTCTATATAATATTTTTTGTTGCCAATAGGCTGCTGCCACTGTGACCCAAGTATAGGCCTACTTTTACCTGTAATGCAAATGAACAGAAATGCACTGTACTCAGGCCTGATTTTCTCCCCAAACCTGCTCAGTGAGTGTCTCACCCACAGCCAGTCAAACCGGAGACGCAGACAGACACTCTCACAGCTGGAACATTCACACTGAATCACAGAGTAGCCTTAGGTTCAGCTTTATTTTATTATAGCATTAATTCAAATTTACACCCTCGGAATGAGTGGTCGTGTATGGACAGAGGAGCAGTTTAACTGCCCCGTGTGTCTGGATCTTCCCACTGACCCCGTGACCATCCCGTGCGGCCACAGTTACTGCAAGGCTTGCATCGCAGATTACTGGGATAATGAAGGCAGGAAAAGCGGAACCTACAGCTGTCCTGAATGCCGACAGGCCTTCAACCCTCGTCCCACTCTCTGCCGGAACACAATGCTGGCTGAGGCCGTGGAACAGCTCCGGAGCGGGAACCTGAAGCCCTCCGGGCGCGAGTCCATCAAGAGCGCGCGTCGCGCGGCAACCTCAGCTTCAGAGCGCGCGCGCACACGGAGCAAAGGAGCCCCGAAACGCCTGCCCGCCTCCGCCGTGCCCTGTGACCGGTGTCCGGAGCCCACACCGGCCGTGAAGACGTGTTTGGTCTGCATGGCATCGTTCTGCGAGTCTCACCTGAAACCCCACGACCTGCAGGACAAGCTGAAGAGCCACGAGCTGATCGCGCCCACCGGGAACCTGAGTCAGAAGATCTGCCCTGAGCACAAGTACCTGCAGGAGTTCTTCTGCCGCTCGTGCCAGATGTACGTGTGCTGGCTCTGCACCAGTAACCAGCACAAGGGCCACGAGAGCCTGTCCACACAGGCGGAGCGCTCCGAGAAACAGGTGGCAACCACATTCACATCATTTTCAAGTGTTATGGGGATTTTTCATTGACATAGCCTAATGATTTTTATACCGGACAAAAACTGTTTATTATATCCCCTAACCGCTAACCCCAAAACCATCATAGAAAACTTTCTGCATTTTTATATTTATAAAAAACAACATTTAGAGTGATTTATAAGCTGTTTTCCTCATGGGGACCAAGAAATGTCCCCACAACCTTCGTGGGGACATTTTTCCTCCACAAATAAGGGTTTACCTTACACACGCACGCACGCACACACACACACACACACACACACACACACACACACACACACACACACACACACACACACACACACACACACACACACACACAAATTAGTAAAAGGTTCATAAATGGGAGTCATTTTGGTACATTGATAACCTTAACATGGTGTAAACGTTCATATGTTTTTGGCACTGTTATAAGGATATATATATATATATATATATATATATATATATATATATATATATATATATATATATATACAGTTGTATATATATATACTGTATATATATATATATATATATATATATATATATATATATATATATATATATATATAGGCCTATACACTGTAAAAAATATTGTTGGTTTAACTTAAAATTTAAAAAAAAAAATGTTAAGTTGATTGAAATGGAAAAAGTCAGTTAATACAATGAAGGAGATTAATTTAATCATCAAAAACTCAAAATAATAAGTTATCTCGACTAAATAAATTAAGTTGATTTGACAAAAGAAAAAATGTTGTGATAACAAATCTTGAAAACATTTTTTTACAGTGTGTATATATATATATATATATATATATATATATATATACTATCAAACCATAGTATTATTGGATATAAGTATGGGCAATTAATTATACTATATTATACCTTTATATATGACAGTACTTTTATGCTAAGGAAACGCAGGCTACTTTAGGTCGTCACTTTTATTTCTACATCATAAGCCTGGAAAATGATCATGCATGCAAGGAAGGCAGTGACATCATTCAGAATAATGCTCTTTCACTGCCACTGTATGAAAAACATGACTCACCTTTAACTCATGCATGAAGTGCTGTATTCACGTGTAAGTGTGTTTCAGTATTCATCTTGTTCTACTCCATATTCATTCCAGTCCACATTCCAGTCTTAACACTTGTTTTGTGTGTTGATCATTGTTGTTGAATTAGAAAGAGCTGGGCGCAGTTCTGTCTGAAAACCACCAGAGACTCCAGGACAGAGAGAGAGAACTGAAAGACATGAAAAAAGTCTTAGACACGCTCACGGTAAATATTTAAGAAATCCCTCAAAACAAAACATTATATATGCATATTCTGTTGGTCTTATGAGTTACATCGTGCAAGATCACAGTCTGGAGGACCCTTACAGTGTGTGTGTGTGTAGCGTTCCTCAAACATGGTGCGGGACGAGGCTGATGCGGTTCTGTCGGAGCTCCAGGAGTCAGTGCAGCGGATGCTGGATCTTCTCCAGGACGTGATGCTCTCCGCCGGGCAGGAGAAGCTCAACGAGGCCCAGGACGTGGTGACCAAACTGGAGGCCGAAGTCAAACAGCTGAAGAATAAAGATGGAGAACTCAAAGAGCTCATCAACTGCCAGGACAATATCTACTTCCTGAAGGTCAGATGAGATGATGGCTTAATCCAGTGGATCTCAACCCTTTTGACTTCAAGGCAAACAACAAGATCTGAAATTTGTTGGGAACCACTGGTTTAATCAATTTTGGGGACATGTGGGGTTTTCAAAACTCAATGTTTCCATAAATTTAATAGAAAGAAAGGCCACTTGCCTTAGACCCTGTTTACTCCTGGTATTAATGCGTTTTGGTAGTCGGATCACAAGTAGACGAGGGAGACACATTCCCATTTACACCAGGTGTTTTAATCCGTCTCTTTGTTCCACTTTTAAACATTTCTATATAGAACCATTTTGGAGTTCCATATATGAAGCGGGGGATGGAACCATTTCTGGTTCTAAATAGAACCATTTCTTCTAAGAGTGTGTATTTAGTTTCGTCCACTTCTGATCTGATCTTAATACCAGCTTTAAACAGGACCCAAGAGACGCAAATGAATAATCTCTTCATACTGTCTCTGATGCCGTCTTCTTCTCCTGGTCTCCACAGACGTATCAGTCCCTGTGCTCTCCGCTGGAAGGGGGAGAGCTGGGAGCGGTGACCGCCAACCCTGAAGCCACGTTTGATCCTGTCAGGAGCGTCATTGTCCAGCTCAGGGAGAAAGTGGAGGAGATGTGTGACCAGGAGCTGGACAAGATCAACAAGACAGGTACACACAAACACTGAACAAATGCTGTCAGGTAGAGGGTCACCGGAGGGTCATTATCTGTGTTCCTCCTCAGTGTTCAACACCACATCGTTCACGGTGGCAGAGCGCAACGGCCAGAAAACAGGAGGCTTGATGAAGCGTAAGTCAATTTTTACACTGCTTTTGGGTTATATTCTTTACCCCCCAATTTCAAAGTGTAATGCCAAAGCATAGTGAATGAAGGTATAGATGTCTACACGCCTAAATGTATTGAGTTGCTGCCATGTGATTGACTGATTAGATATTTGCATCAGGGGGTGGAGCTAGGTAGGATTAGAGGTGGGTTTCAGGAGCAGGGGGTGGAGTTGGGTAGGTTTAGGGGGTGGGCTTAGGGATCAGGGGGTGGAGCTGGGTAGGTTTAGGGGTGGGTTTAGGGATCAGGGGTGTGGCTGGGTAGGATTAGGGGTGGGTTTATGGATCAGGGGGTGGAGCTAGGTAGGTTTAGGGGTGGGTTCAGGGTTCAGGGGGTGGAGCTGGGTAGGTTTAGGGGTGGGCTTAGGGATCAGGGGGGTGGAGTTGGGTAGGTTTAGGGATCAGGGGGTGGAGCTGGGTAGGATTAAGGGTGGGGTTAGGGATCAGGGGGTGGAGTTGGGTAGGTTTAGGGATAAGGGGGTGTGGCTGGGTAGGATTAGTGGTGGGTTTATGGATCAGGGGGTGGAGCTGGGTAGGTTTAGGGGTGGGCTTAGGGTTCAGGGGGTGGAGTTGGGTAGGTTTAGGGATCAGGGGGTGGAGCTGGGTAGGTTTAGGGGTGGGTTTAGGGATCAGGGGGTGTGGCTGGGTAGGATTAGGGGTGGGTTTATGGATCAGGGGGTGGAGCTGGGTAGGTTTAGGGGTGGGCTTAGGGATCAGGGGGGTGGAGTTGGGTAGGTTTAGGGATCAGGGGGTGGAGCTGGTAGGATTAAGGGTGGGGTTAGGGATCAGGGGGTGGAGTTGGGTAGGTTTAGGGATCAGGGGGTGGAGCTGGGTAGGATTAGGGGTGGGTTTATGGATCAGGGGGTGGAGTTGGGTAGGTTTAGGGGTGAGCTTAAAGATTAGGGGGTGGAGTTGGGTAGGTTTAGAGATCAGGGGGTGGTGCTGGGTAGGATTAGGGGTGGGGTTAGGGATCAGGGGGTGGAGTTGGGTAGGTTTAGGGGTGGGCTTAGAGATTAGGGGGTGGAGTTGGGTAGGTTTAGAGATCAGGGGGTAGAGCTGGGTAGGTTTAGGGGTGGGCTTAGGGATCAGGGGGTGGAGCTGGGTAGGAATAGATATATGTAAGGTGGGAGGAGTTGGATCTGGATCCGACTCCTCCCCGTGATTATCATGTTCTGCAGTGAGGACCATCTCCACTTTTGCGTCACCGCATGCACGCGGATTTCCCACCCAAAACGCTTGTCTAAACGCAGAATAAAAAGTGATAACGCAACGCCACTTTTGCGTTTTCTCTTCAGAATCGTTTCCGTGTAAACATAGCCTAAATAATATGATCAACACAGTGTTTGGCCGAGTACTAGTTTCGTCTGTCATTTGTCTATAAACCTTTTCAGCACTTTATCTTGTTTTTGCATCACAGTGTTTTCTGGAAAAGGAACCAGAGCTGCTCGTGCACAAGGTATGAAAACAATGAATAAAACCAGCACATTGTTTTCTGTTTTCTAATGTTTGTGAATGTTTCAGGACCCCCACCACTGCCGTCAGTAAGCACACGAGGATCTGGTAAAACCTTTAAGCTCCTAATGTAAATAAATTAGTAGTCAAATATTAGGTGTGCCATAATGTTTTTTGCTCTTCCTTCAGTGAACACGCGTCCACAAGCCGTGAGAAACAGTGAGCCAAGAGGTGAGACCGTTTGCTCACAGAGGGATATGATTTACTCATACAGAAATTAGTTTGACAATGCAGTTTTTATATTTGTACAGCAGTCAACAGAGGTGTTACAAACTCCCAAAGACCAGCCAGACCAGCGAGAGAGGAGAGAGATGACCGTAAGACCCGCGTCTCACACACGCGTACTCGTGCATGTCTGTAATCATCTGTATTTTGTCATTTATAGTTTCTCACTCTGCAGCCGACAGGAGTCGCAGTTCATTGAGACCAAGAGAGACACAAAGAAGAGAGGAAAGAGAAAACCC
The DNA here is from genome assembly GCF_016745375.1 of Pimephales promelas. Next base: position 1,848,432 of record NW_024121543.1, on the reverse strand, counting down.
TGACGGTGAGAGGAGAAGCAGACATCTGTTGAAGTCTAACATCTGTCTGGTGTCGTTTTGATCACTGTGTGTTTTATTCCTCAGACACCGTGAGTTTAAGTTCAGGAAGAGGAAGACGGAGAGCAGAAAATAAAGAGCAGGGTGGGTTTCATTGGTCGAATCTAGGGCTGGGCAACGATTAATCGCGATTAATCGCATCCAAAATAAAAGTTTGTGTTTACATAATATATGTGTGTGTAGTATGTATAATTATTTTGTATATAAAAATTCACACACGTGCATGTATATATTTAAGAAAAATGTGTTATCAATATATAAAAAATTTATATTTATAGTTTATATAAATTATGTATAAATATATATAATATATATTCATGCAAATATTTCTTAAATATATACATGCATGTGTGTGTATGTATATATGCAAAATAATTATACACACTACACACACACATATTATGTAAACACAAACTTTTATTTTGGATGCGATTAATCGTTGACCAACCGTAGTCGAATCTCACAAAGATGTATACCTCATATCCTAAAAAAATGAAGCCTATTTTTGTAACAATAAAGATCAGTTTGCTTTACATTCTCTTTTATGACAAACACATTTTCTTCGGTCTCATCATAATGAGTTACGAGATAAATTTACTTTCGAATGATTCAACTATTATTAATATATTTATTTTAGGGCTGTCAAATGATTAATCATGATTAATCGCATCTAAAATAAAAGTTTGTGTTTACATAATATTTGTGGGTTCACTGTGTATAATTACTTTGTATATATATATATATATATATATATATAAATACACACATATGCATGTATATTTAAGAAAAAAAGATTATTTATATATAAAATATTTATATGTAATATAAATTATATATAAATCTATATACAGTATATATATGAAAATGTTTCTTAAATATATACAAGCATGTGTGTGTATAAAATAATTATAAACAATGCACCCACATATATTATGTAAACAAAAACTTTTATTTTGGATGCGATTAATCGCTTGACAACACTAATTCATTTCCTTTAATATTAGACTGTGAATGACTGTAATAGTGTTTTATTTCCCACTTCAATATCGGCACCATGATCTTCATAAGGATAAGCAATTTAAATACTTTATAAAATAATAACTTGACATTTCTAATGCTTTATAAACTTTAAATGTACTCTTTAAATACTATATTATAGATGCAATTTAAATACGATTTAAATTTATAAATTAAAATACTAATGAGAAGTAGAGGAGAAGATATCACAAAGCTAAAACTCCCAGAAATACGCTACAAATGCAATATCTTTTATTTTCATCTGATTCTCGAGTAAAAAATGACTCATCCATGTCATGTGTAAACGTTCATTTTTATGTTTTATCAGTATGTTTATGTTCAATATGTCATTATTTTATTCTGTTATCTCTAAATAGAAAGAGAAAATCAAAGCTCTCAAAGACGTCAGAGCACACAGAGCAGAAGTACACGTGATGAAGAGCAAGGTGAACTAACACACACACACACACACACACACATTCTTACCAGCAAACACTGACCTTTAGGTTTAAATGAAGGGTTTCAAAGCGGTTTTACTTTCAATTCTCAGCGGACCGCTGGAGCTTGAGTTCAATCAGACCGAGACTGAGGAGAGAAGACAAAAAGCAAGGTGACATTTGATTCAGGTCCCATTATGAACATTTAAAGTTTGACTTCTTTGGGAATAGCATGTTTGTGTCTGTTTTCCTTCAAACAGTCAATGGAGAAAGCCTGAATCCCTCACAGCAAAGCTCAAGCGCTGCGGACCGACAGCAGCCGGCCAGACAATGTGAGTGACACACGCTCTGCCTGGAATAAGTGTATATTATTATTATTGTATATTATGTGTATATTATTAAATTTCCTCATTCTCTTCTTCATCAGCGGACCGATGGAGTCTGAGCTCTCTCTTACCCAGAAACAGGAAGAAGAGACAGGACACAGGTGAGCTCAAGAATACACGTTTACTTTGCAGTCTGAATTATGACGTATGATTTCTATTGCTTTAATATAAAGCTAACTAACTTCTGGGGTCAAACGTGTGCCATAAATGTACCAACATAAACCCACACACAAAGATACCAAGCTAAGGCTTGCCAAGAAATCTTTACTGGTCATACTGGTTTGTCCTGATAAACGTCTGTATTTCCTGCTCATAGTCTCATGTGAACTGCGGTCAAATGTCAAGTACCTCAATGTCCTTATTTTTGTCAGCTATGGTGTGTTTCAGGTGTGTTTTAATTTAGATTTCAAACTGTCAAACGATTAATCGCGATTAATCGCATCCAAATACATATATGTAGGTGCACTGGGTGAAATTATTTTATATATATATAAATACACACACATGCTTGTATATATTTAAGAAATATTTTAATGTATATAGATTTATATATAATTTATGTTATATATAAATATAAATATTTTATATATAAATAATATTTTTTCTTAAATATACATGCATGTGTGTGTATTTATATATATATATATATATATACACAAAATTATTATACACAGTGCACCCATCGCAATTAATCGTTTGACAGCCCTACTTTTAACATGTCACATTTGTACCATCACAGTGAAAGAGGCCACACCCACAATACAGGAGGCGGAGTCAGTGATGCCACGTAGCCCCACCTCTACCAGTGTCTGTAAGTCTATCAGTATACGCAGATGATTAAAGAATGATTTGAAATTTTACTTTACAGTTTAAATGCTTTATTAATGTGAATAATTAATCGTTTAAATACTTTATACATTTATAAATGATGTAGATTGTATATTATTTTCATTTATACATTGAAACAACAGTGAGAGGATGAAAATTGGTCATGGAAAAACTAAATTGTACCTTTTAAAAAATAAAATATGAAACATAAATGAATCAAGCATACACAATCGTTCAAAAGTTTGGGGTCAGTGGATTATTTTTTTTCTTTACTTTATACTTTTATTAAACAAGGACACAATAAATTGCTGTTCTTTTGAACTTTCTATTCATCAAATAATCCTGAAAAATATGCATCAAGGTTTCCACAAAATTATGAAGCAGCACAACTGTTTGAACATTGATAATAATGAAAATCTTCATTTTCTGAAGGATCATGTGACACTAAAGAGAAATGTGTTTCTGTTGTCTCTGTAGGGGGAGCGCCAACAGAAGGTAATGTTCAATGGTTTTGCTTTATTGGGTTGTATTGTATTGGGTTTCCTATTCCATCATGGTGAGGTTTGTTAAATTAATTACATGAAGGAAAAAAAACTGTTTCTGTCTTTCTGTGCAGTGAATCCCTCTCTTTTCCTGGACTCACCAACTGACAATCCCTTCATCAATCCCGCTTTTCCCACATGTGAGCACTTACAACGTTATCTTTTACAGTTTATACTATATGCATAACATTGGATGGATAGATGACAAATAGACAGAATTACACAGGCAGATAAAATGACACACAGACAGATTATAGAGAATGACAGATGACACGATAGATATAAAGATAGGATGACTGATAGATAGATGATAGATAAACACAAATAGATAGATAGATATACACACACTTTTTAAAAATATATGAATGATCATATGACAGATAGATCAATAGATCAATAGATAGACAGATAGATACACTTTTAAAAAATATTTGAATGATCATATGCAGATAGATAGATAGATAGATCGATAGATTGATAGATAGATCAATAGATAGATAGATAGATAGATAGATAGATAGATAGATAGATAGATAGATAGATCAATAGATAGATAGATAGATAGATATTTTTAAAAAATATTTGAATGATCATATGCTAGATAGATAGATCGATAGAGCGATCAATAGATAGATAGATAGATAGATAGATAGATAGATAGATAGATAGATACTTTTAAAACTATTTGAATGATCATATGCTAGATATATAGATCGAAAGATAGATAGATCGATAGACACTTTTAAAAAATATTTGAATGATCATATGCTAGATAGATAGATAGATACTTTTAAAACTATTTGAATGATCATATGCTAGATAGATACAGTAGATCGATAGATCGATCGATGGATAGATAGATAGATCAAGAGATAGATAGATAGATAGATAGATAGACACTTTTAAGAAATATTTGAATGATCATATGCTAGATAGATAGATCAATAGATAGATGGATAGATTGATAGATAGATCAATAGATAGATAGATAGATACTTTTAAAAATATTTGAATGATCATATGCTAGATCGATAGATAGATAGATGTATGCTAGATACAGTAGATAGATCAATTGATAGATAGATAGATCAATAGATCGATCGATAGACACTTCAAAATATTTGAATGATCATATGAAAAATAGATCGATAGACAGATAGATAGCCACTTTTTAAAAATATTTGAATGATCATATTTGCTTACAGCTTGTTGTTTGTCTCCATCCGTCTTCACAGTGAGAGAAATTAACATTGACAGTATTCAGGCCCCAGAGCCGAGGACCAGAGACGAGTTCCTGCAGTGTGAGTTTATTCCTCATGACGGCTGATTATCTTCTATTATCGATCTCTAGCTTCAGACTCTCCTTCTCATCCGCTTCTCTCTCTCGGCCTCCATTAGATGCTTGTGATTTGACCCTTGACCCAAACACAGCCCACCGGCGCCTGGTCCTGTCTGAAGGAGACACCGTAGCCACTCTTCATCAGACGTCCCAGGCGTTCCCTGACCTCTCTCAGCGCTTCGACTGCTGGACGCAGGTGCTGTGTGTCCAGGAGCTCTCCTCTGAGCGCTGCTACTGGGAGGTGGAGTGGAGGGGGCGGGGCTCATCTCTGGGCGTGGCCAGCGCCTCGATGCCCCGCAAGGGGGCGGATTCAGGGGCGGGGCTTGGGTATAACAGCCAATCGTGGAGCTTGGAGCTGTCAGACATGTGCTGCGCTGCCATGCACGCCAATCAGAAGCAGGAGATCCCAGTGACCTACAGTCCCCGTGTAGGCGTGTTTCTGGACCGGCCCGCAGGGACTCTGAGCTTCTATAGCGTGGATGACGAGCTGGTTCCTCTCCACGTCTTTCACGGGTCGTTCCCAGCCTCACTGTATGCTGCGTTCGGGGTCGGCTGTGGGGTCGGCGTGGGGCTCGACTTCGCCATGGGTCAGTTCAACTCCACGTCAGACAGCATTAAAATCTGTCCCTTGTGAACGAAGGCATTTTCACCGCAAAATCAAGATATTTTGGGGATAAAGAAAATCAAGTCTATTGGTTAGACTATTATTTTTTGGTCACACTTTAGATCAGGGTCTAATTCTCATTATTAACTACGACTTTTGCCTCGAACTCCTAATTACAGCTTATTAATAGTTAGTAAGGTTAAGTTTAGGTATTGGGTGGATTAAGGGAAGTACTTATAGACAGCCAATATGCTCGTAATATGCATGCTAATAAGCAACTAGTTAATAGTGATAATTGGACCCTAAAGTGTTACTTTTTAAATTTTTTAAAAATAAATTCTCATTACTGTAATGATTTAATTTGTTTGTAATTCCAACTATGCAATGATTTGTTTACTGAAAAACGGCAATAATAAATCATACTGTCTATACATAAAAACCCTGCAAAAGTAAAAAAAAATCTAGTTACTTTAATATGAATTAATGTTTTATGCAATATAAAAAATTAATTATAATTATTTATAAATATTTAATTCACGTCACATTATTTTTTTTAATTATTCTAATTGGAATTGGGCTGTAACTTTTTGTTCACTCAAAAATATAAATGTCAAAATGTTACAAACTGTTTCATTTGGATGAATTTTTTTGTTTTGTTTTTTAGAATCAGGATTATGGCCAATAATTCCTAAAATAAATGAACAATTATCAATGTACATTAAAACAATCTAATGTAACTTTTTTCACACTTTAATAAGGGAAATGTATTGTTACTACGATATACTTAAAACATAAAACGAACAGATAAAAAGCACATTTTTAGTTTCATTGTACTTTTTAAACTCCAGAATGAAATGTCAGGTACACCAAAGTTGATTTTGTTTGTTTTATTATAAAAAACCCAACATGATACTGCTGATACAGGGTTCTTCTGACAGCTAAACACAGGAAAACACACCAAGGCTGTGGTTACTAGCTCAACCGCACAAAAGAAATCATTTGGTGCTTAATGTCACAAATTATGGCATCATCTTCAAGCATTAACCTTTGACCTGAATGGCAGCCGAGAGCTTGATGACATCAACAGCAGGATGGAAATAAGGACACTTTGATACTTCTATCAAATCATGCGTTTAGTACCATACACTTCAGCTCGGGTTCGAGGTGTACATGCTGGTATTAGTCTGATGTATGATGCGATCCGAAACTGACGTTTAGTTTGAATGGTGTGTATTACTTTGTGTTCTTGTTCACTGGCACAGCCGACACACGTCTCACCTGTTAGTTTCTGATGCTTTTCCCTGTGCCGTCACTGTGTTTACTAAAAGCACAAAAAGTCAGTTTACCACAAACACAAGTTTTAGCTTATAAAATGACAATTCAGGCAAATAAGACATACTGTATAATTTTGGTTTAAACCCAAAAAGGCCTTAAAATCTTGAGTCCCTTCTCAAACTCCACCAAAAACATGAAATGTTAGTCGTGTAAATCATATTATATATCGCTATTAACATACCTCATTGTTAGATAACACATGTAATGCCTATTTCCTTAAAACACAATTTTCATGGGTTAAACGAAAAGTGCATAAAATGAGAATGACAAGGAAGCACAACTGAAATTCATTCAGGGGTCAAAGGTCATAGGCAAACTTTAGTAGTCACTTAAAAATACAATTTGCATGTTTTATATTTAAGGGATGTAAACGCAAAGGAGAATGAAAATACAACCCTAATAAATGGGAAACTGCAGCAAAAATCAAACGTTTGTTTCAGTCGCATATTCATATTAATCTGCAGTGATGCCTTCCAAGTGATCACTCTTTCCCTTAAATACACAGTCCCTGAATATAATCATCTTTTAGAATTAGGTTACATGTAACAAACTCGAATCAATCCAGATGTGCTCTTTTGTGACAAACTTTCCCAATAACCAACTAATTTAGTGCAAAAAAACACGAGAAGCTTATGTCCATATACACTATAATGATGAGGGACACACAATCTTGGTTACACCTGTAACGATGCAAAAATACACACGATAAAAAAAAAGACAATACAGACAGCTGGATGCTCAACTAAATGTCTATAACGCAGGACAGAAACTCTCAGGAACTGCTGCAAACTCCTAAAAAAACGAGGCTGTGGAGACGCAAACTCTCATTTCACTTTCTATATTCCTTTCTCGTTTGTGTTCATTTACGTGACAGAAACCTCTAAATAAACCTACAGAAACCGCCCCATTCCCAGTACTTTAAACTTCCATCCAACATCCTTCAACACGTACATATTCCTTCCTGCTCTCCAGTCTCCACCACCTCACAACTCCACAGCCTCGTGAGTTAATGGACAGAACAGAAGTGTGATGAAGTGTTAATGAGAGTAAATTAGGATGAAAATAAACAATAAAGATGGGGGAAATGGTATTAGAAGTCTTCATTTCCTCTTGAGTGCTATGATAAGGCCTTTAAAATCTTCATCAACACTTTCCCTTCATTTTTTTGTGTGCTTTAAAAACCTTTCAGTTTCTTTTGGTGGCAGGATGGGGGAACTGACGGTTTTGAGACCCCTCCCACATCCGTATTAATTATGCAGGTGGGGCGGGGCCTGAGAAAGGGAGGCGGGTCTACGTGTGTGGCGCGGCTCCTTCGGGTTCCCCCATGGTGGAGTGGGAATGGCCAATGAAGTCGGGTGAGGGGGCGGGACAGGAAAGGACGGACTGGAAACGGACGCGCTACGGCGGCCAACCATAACAGGTAGACTTTGATTTCGCCTAAGCCCGTCCAATAAGCTGCCGCCTCCTGTCGCTAGGAAGGTGGCAGGTTCCTGTGGATGGGCACCGTCGGCATCAGACCCTTGGAGCACTTTTTTATCCAAGCCGAGCTTGCGCAGATGCTCCACGAGCTTGACGCCGTGGTGGTCCGGGTTGGTTGACTGGCCGTGAGGGGGTCGTTCAGGGCTGAGGAGATCCGGTCGGGACGCACGACCGAGTTTCAGCCCGTAAACGTCTTGCAGGAAGAGCTCAGCGGGACGGGATGCCAGAAAGTTGTCCGAAGAGGTGGATCGGGAGTCGAAGGGCACTGGGGAGGGGCACGGGGAGTGGGAGGGGGAGTTTGGAGGAGTGCTGGGAAGAAGACGGAGAGAAAGAGGCTTTTTAGGAGCCGCCACAGCAACGGGACCCTGAGCAGAGATGCCTTTCTCCAGCAGGAGCTTGGCGAGACCACCAGGGGGCGCTGCAGGCCGGCGAACCGGGAAACAATCACCCAGACTCAACCTGCAGGGTGTGACTGGAGTGCTGGGACCGGTCCGGAGAGAACTCGGGGTGTTAACGCGGACAGAAGGACTACAGGCAGAGCTGAGGAACAGAAACAATACATAACCAGCATTACAAGTACCCTGGTTAAGTAATCCGATTACATTTTCAAGTAACTAGTAAAGTAACATTACTTATAAATTTAAAACAACACATCCAAGTTACCCTTTTTCAAATGAGTAATTCAAGTTTCCCATATATAGATCGACAGCTCTCCTGTCCTCATGTAGAGAAATCATGATTAAAGGGATACTCCACTTTTTTTTGGAAATAGGCTCATTTTACAACTCCCTCAAGAACAAGAACGCCCAGCCCGGATGAGAACAGGTTAATAAAAAGTTTAATAATTATATAAGAAATCTGAATCAGTCTAATAACACTACTGCTGTTGTCACCAATATAATAACAGTTGTTCTTCCACCCTTGAACTTCTCGCTTTATTAAGACCGTAGTTGTTTTACCTTTGTGTAACCTGTGTGTTGTCACTGGGATGCATGATCCGGCAGGTGGTGAAGGTGTACGTGGAAAAAGTGGAGCTCTGATATTTCCCAGGGTTTATAGCTAAACAAGCAAAAAAAAAGTGATCAACAATCACGCATTATTATTCAGGAACGGACACATGGTGGTTGCAGTGACAGCTGTTTACCTGTAGAGGACGCTGTAGAGCCGATACTTAGGTTAAACTGGGGAACTGCAGATTCTGAGTCTGCTGTCTGGTTAACTGCTGTTGCTAAGGACACAACCGTTGCTATGGGCATAGGGGAGTTCCTGAGGGATGCAGGAAGGGGTGGGACATTATTAGCTGGGCTTTGGACACGCCTTCTCTCGGTCTTCTCTTCCGGAGTAGATGATGACCGCACGTGAAATGTGATTCCTTCCTCTTCTTCTTCCTCCTCATCCTCTTTTGTTTTTGTGGCCCGTGTCGTCTCCTCTTTTCTCTGGTGTTCCCTTGAGATTTTAGCCTGGTCTTCATCTTCTTCAAGGTCATTCAGATGATAAACACAGTCCTGAGGGAGAGGGCGGAAGCCTTTGGTAACTACACCTGGATGGGGGTCTAGAATAGTGGCCAGGTGGGGTTTAGCCAGCTGCTGCCAATGATGAAGAGTCAGAGAGCCTGCAGGGACAAACACTCAGCATATCAGGATGATCTCTGAGGGATCATGTGACACTGAAGACTGGAGTAATGATGCTGAAAATTCACAGGAATAAATTACATTTTAAAAAGGTATTAAAATTGAAAATTAACAATAATACATGCTTTTAGTTTATTTAAAATGAATGAATTAAATCTTACTATAAAGTGCGACTGTAAAAATGACAAAATCCCTTTTCATAAAAAGAAAGGTGCTATATGTAACTTTTCTTCTAAAATGAATCCTTTTTTAATGGCCTGTGTGTGAAGGGGTTGTAATCACAACTTTACAATGATCATCCACTAGTCGGGTTTTGCTATTACCCCTGAAGGCCAATATTCCCATTTCTACGTGAAGTCTCCGGGTCGGATTTTCCGCGAAAGCCGTCGGATGTGACGTGCACATCACACTTTTGTTTTTGCCCCCATTTTTCATGAGCTGAACTCAAAGATCTAGACCATTTCTGTGTACACAAAAGGCCTATTTCTCTCAAATATTGTTCACAAATCTGTCTAAATCTGTGTTAGTGAGCACTTCTCCTTCGCCGAGATCATCCATCCTCCTCACAGATGTGGCATATTCAGTGTAGGATTGCCAATACCCGCCAATATCTGCCTATACCTGTGTTTTCAATTGAAGCACTGCTATACTGTTATACTACCGGTATAATTTACAAGTCTTACGAGCAAAATATAAATGCAGGAGTATAATTCTCAAAATATATCAGTAGTAGACCCTTTAAAGAATATATGTACAAAATTTGATTTGGCCGTGTACCGTGAGTGATCGCTTTTGTGTTCGAGCACGAGCCCTCTTGTAAAAATTGGTTGCAATCTGGTTCAATCACCAATAGAGGCCGCTAAAAAATACATATAGCACCTTTAACTGATTGTTCTATTTGAATCAATTTCAGAAAAACCTGACTGTTTTTTTAGGCACGCTATCCTATCCTCACCTTCCATTGGTTTAACAATCTGCAGTTTTTCAGGAAGAAATGTCTTGAAACAGCTGGAGGAAAAGGAGAATTCTGATAGGTTGGTGAAAGAAGAGACGGTGCTTCCCGTTGGTGAACTGCACCCGCTCGCGCCCGCGTCCGACGGCTTCAGCTTCCGGTCTCGCTCCGCCTGGAAGAACTGTCGCTCGCACACGAAGTTCTGCCTCCGCAGGGAGAGCCGGTTCACGGCTGACGTCAGGTCGTTTCCTCCGGGAGAACCGGGCTGACCTCGACGGGAGTTCTCTCTGCAGCGCACAAAAGCATTGTGGGTATAAATTAGGGCTGTCGCAGATGAGTCCAATGTTTTGAGGAGTGACCAATGACTTTTTGGAAGTATGACCAACATCATAATTTTCACTGAAAAATGTAATCTGAACAAGTAACTTCCACTTTTGTTCTGACCATCTAAGGGACAAACGCAATGCAGTAAATCAAGCTGATTAATAATAACGATGGCTTATCATATCAAACCGTGCAAATTATACTTTGTCCTTAAATTGGTAATGTTCAACGACTAAATTTAATGCAATTCTGATATTATCCTTGTTTTCGCATGGCACGTTTTTTTTTTTTTACACTGGTGATTGTCATTTAAACCTTTCTGGATCTGCCATCAAATTGATAAGTTTAATTATACCAAGTGCTGTGAGAAAAGGCTATAAATCTTCACTTCCAACATCCTCACACGCAATATAGCTCCTTCTTTATGTGTACAGATGTGACGTAATGATGCAAAGACATGATGGAATTTCCTGTGTAAATCCACCAGTTCCACTGGAATTAAAACTTTAAAACTTTAACCCCAAAAAGTAACGGACTGGAGCTTTAATGTTTGTAAAGCTTTAAAGAGTATTGTCTGTATTAACTGTATTGTCTCATATGCCCTCAAGAGGGTGCAAGCGAGCGCTATAAGCAAATATAAAATAAAATCAAGCATCCCATCTTTTAATTTATTTAAATTAAATGACATTTACTTTTTAAAGTGCATTCCCTTTTGAAAAAAAATTGTTCTTAGGTAAAATATAATTTCCCTAATGTGAAAGCGAGGAAAATTAGGCTACAATAGTGCATTAAAGTATAAGTGCATCAGTAATCTGAGAAAACACACTTCAGCAGACAGCGTAATGAACTACAAAATAGCAAAACTGCCATTCAGAAACAATCCACTTCTACTCACGACATCTACATTTTGTTCATCAAAAAAAAAAGCAGCGCACCAGCTGTATACTAGATAAGCTTATCATCAAGTTACATCATCGTCATGTCCCATGCACCTCTTGACCTTTTATAGTCGAACTATGCTCTTGTGTTGACACCAAAAATTCGAATGTGCAGTTTTTTTTTAAATTCGACAAATATTCGAAATCCGAATTTTTATTTGACAGCCCTAATATGAATACATTCTCCAATCACACTCACTTGGTGACGTCCACATCTCCAGCTCCTTCCTCTGTGTTGTGTGTGTGTGATAGATAGGGCACTGGTGTCATGATCACGCCGCTGCGAGCGGATCCAGGGATCGGAGGCACAGCGGCAGCCGCTCTCATCACGGCCCGGTTCACTGACTGTACTGTCTGGAACACACGCTTATGGGTCGACCTTCAAACACAGAGCAGACGGGGTCAAAGGTCAGTACTGCTGAAGGAACACATGGCTACGGAAACTTGACGTGTGTGTAAGGGTGAATTGTGAGTGTCACCTCTGGTCCTCAAAGGCGATTTCTTCATCTACACTCAACTCTCTCCTCATAGTACCTTCAATCTCAGCTGCCAAAGAATCCTAAAGGACAAAAAAAGCTATGACCTGTTAACTCAAAGAGACAGAGACAATAAAACAACAACTAAATGAAATAAGACAAAAATTTAAAAAAACCTGAAACGAAAAAATAAAACAAAAAATAAAAATAAAACAAACAACTGAATTAAACGAAACAAATGAAAAACTGAATAATAAAATAAAAAACAAATAAAAGCAAAACAAAAACAAATGAAACAAGAAATAAAATAAACTAAACAATAAAACAAAATTAAATTAAATACAATAAAACAAACTAAATTAAATAAAAGAAAACAAAATAAAACAAAAAACTGTATTAAACGAAACAAATGAAAAACTCAATAATAAAATAAAAAAAACAAAACAAAAGCAAAACAAAAACAAATGAAAGAAATAAAATAAACTAAACAACATTTTTTAATGAAATACAATAAAACAAACTAAATTAAATAAAACATAAAAAATTAAAATAAAACAAAAACTAAACAAAATAAAACAAAAAACTGAATTAAACGAAACGAATGAAAAACTCAACAAAAGCAAAGCAAAACAAAAACAAATGAAACAAGAAATAAAATAAACCAAACAATAAAACAAAAAACAAAATTAAATTAAATACAATAAAAAAACTAAATTAAATAAAACAAAAAAATTAAAATCAAACAAAAAGTAAACAAAATAAAATAAAACAAAAAGCTGAATTAAACGAAACAAATGAAAAACTCAATAATAAAAAAAGCAAAACAAAACAAAACAAAACAAATGAAACAAGAAATATTCAAACAAAACTGAATGAAATACAATAAAACAAACTAAATTAAATAAAACATAATAAAACATACAAAAATAAAATAAAACAAAAACTAAACAAAATAAAAAAATTAAATACAATGAAAAAGACAAAAAAAAGCCTACTAAATTAAACAAAATAAAACAAAGCAAATCACAAAAAAACAAAACAAATGAAATAAAATGAGACATAAAAAGAACAAATGAAATTTAATAATAATAAAACGAAATAAAACAAACAAACAAAAATGTATACAACAGATTGCAATGGGTATTATAATGCTTAGCATGTGCAGGTTACTGAATAAGTTTCTGAACAGATGTGATTGTAAAAGAAGAAATGTGTGTGAGAGATCCGTGTTTCTCACCATGGGATAGAGTCCGTAAGACAGGTGTCTGCGCAGGCCTGCAGACGGAGTGTTCTTACTGCGCAGATCCTTAATCTCCTCCTGAGACTCATGCAACATTCCCACACACTCTGCATTTCTGTCAGACAGCTCCTTAAGCTAACACACACACACAGACCAATGTTTATTTTCCGTAGTCAGCTGGTATAATATAGCATGATATATAAACATGACTTTGATTATTCTTTGATTCATTGTGTTTACATGCTTGATGTTTGTTAACACACAGTAAGAATGAATGTCACCAATGTTTTAGCCAGTCTTGACTGCATACCATCCCAACCTTAACTTATCGGACCTCAAGTTTCCACCCAAAATGCCATAACCAATCAGAAAAAATTAGAAAAACTTACATTTCTTTTTATGATCGCACATTGCTGGTACTCAAGTGCATTCCTACATTTATTAATTTAGGGAGTGTTTTTTCTGCCATTCTGCCAGTTGCTCTTTGATGCACTTGGGTGTGTCTCTATATCGTATCAGTTTGACAAAATGTTCTTAAAATGACGATATGCGATATACAAAGAGATTAAAGGCATGCTTGCCATTATGCTTCCAGTGAAATAATCACAGCATTGTTTATTAACCAACACTGTCCTGTGACATATTATAACACGCCAGCCTCTACGGACATATTTCATAAGTTCAGCTGAAGTGCAATGATAAGACCAACACACCACATGGATGAATGAGTTTATGGCCTTTTCTAAATCACAGTGACTAAGCTGCTTTGCTGTAAAACTTTAAAACTGATATTTAAAAAGCTTTAAGACTTTAAATCAAGTGGATTAATTCAAACAGGGCTTTTTAAATAGAGTGATCGGTCTTAATCCAGATTTGCAGACGGTTTGGTTTCCGGCTCTTTACATCAGTGTGTGTGTGTGTAGCTTTACCTCAGCCGTAAGCTGCCGTTGTGCTTCCTTTGAGGCTTGAAGGTGAATTCTCAACTCTTCCTTTTCTAGCGCCAACTGAGAAAAACAAGACATGCACAATTATACATCAACATACACTATTGTTCTGCTCACCATGGCGGCATTTATTTGATCCAAAATACAGTAAAAACTGTAATATTGCTAAATATTACTACACTTCAAAAGAAATGTTTTCTGTTTGAATATATTGTAAAAAGTAATTTATTCCTGTGATCAAATCTGAATTTCCAGCATCATTACTCCAGTATTCAGTGTCACATGATCCTTCAGAAATCACTCTAATATGTTCAGTTGCTGCTCTGTGCTCTTATCATTATCAATGTTAAAACAGTTGTGCCGCTTCATATTTTTGTGGAAAACAGTGATACAATTCAGGATGCTGATGAATAGAAGGTTCAAAGGAACAGTATTTACTTTGTATAAGAAAACTTTTGTAAAATTATAAATGTCTTTTTCACTTTTGATCCTTTTAATGGATCCTTGCTGAATAAAAACTTTCAAACCGTATTCTGGACAAATGTGGGGATTTATTTTTAAAAAACACTTCCCTTGATCTGAGCGGTACAAGACTTGGCTACTTTTCCTAAGTTTGCCTCCTGAACACACACAATTTTTTTTTTGACTCAATTCTACAATGTTAAGTGGGTGAAAAAAACCCTCCTTAATCTTGTATTTGGGTCAAAAATGGGCACCCATAGAAATGAATGGGAAAAACTGTAATTTAGAGCATTCTAAAATAAGCCAAAATAAGACACCAGGTGACAGCAAAGCCACTTCATCTTTAGGTTTTAGCTCTAAGAACTTATTGGAATGATATTTTAATGTAGTTAAACAAAAAAAACACAAAAAATAAGCATAATTAACACAGAAAATATGGTACTTTTTGAAGTAAATAAATTCAAAAAAACCCTAAAATAAAAAAAAGAGCTATAAAGTAAATACGGCTTGAGGGCTAAAAAAAAAAAAAAAAAAAAAACCCTCCCGCAGACCCCAAACCTCTGAAGAGTAGTGTAAATGTGCCCGCGGACCTCTTTGACTCTGTGCTGGAGCTCTACGATCTGTGTGAGGAGTTGGGCGATCTCCTCCTGATGTCTCATTAAATCCTCGTTCTTCAGGGAGAGCTCGTCCGTCAGTGACACCATCTGACTGTTTGTCTCGCCTGTTAAACAAACGACTCCAAATAAGCATTTCACCCACATCACATTCTATAGTATGTTTCCATGCGCTTATTTTTGTCGAATGAATCCAATCTGATTTCACATTCTGAAAGTTTTGGTAACGCTTCCTTTTACAGTACAGTACTTACAATGTACTTACCTAGAAAGTACTGGCTAATATAAGGTAAGTACATGAAACAGGGGTAGGTTTAGGGTTAGTACTAGTTATTACCCAGTAATTGTAGTTACTAAAATAAGTACATAGTATTTACATGGGTAAGTGGACTGTAAAAGGAAGCGTTACCAAAGTTTTGTTTCTATGAACCCTATCTAGGTATGGGCAACGATTAATCGCGATTAATCGCATCCAAAATAAAAGTTTGTGTTTACATGAAATATGTGTGTGTAGTGTGTATAATTATTTTGTATATATAAACAAACTAACATGCATGTATATATCTAAGAAATATTTGCATGTATATACTTATACATAATTTATATTAAATATAAATATTTTATGTACTAAAAGCACATTTTTCTGAAATATATACATGCATGTGTGTGAATTTTTATATACAAAATAATTATACACAGTACACACACATATATTATGTAAACACAAACTTTTATTTTGTATGCGATTAATCGCGATTAATCGTTGCCCAGCCCTAGCCAAAAACAACAGCGCTCGCATGAATTTTTTGTGGCATCCCAGAACGCATCACAAAAAATTTTCATCTAAATGGCAGACAAATTTAGTGTCCATGAATGAGGCGTAATTTGGTTTATCCTGCTGCTGATGTAGACAGTATAGAGTCGCTGAACACACTCACGTAGCTCTTTAACGCAGTCGTTCACCAGCTGCTGTTCTTTCTCCTCATAAGTGAAGGTCTCCTTCTTCAGGTGACTGGCCTGTAAAACATCAGAGGTCACGCTTTGGTCAAACCCTTCAGCTCCTGAAACATCAGGCAGAGCCCGTGCCGCACCTCAGATCTCAGCGAGAGGTTCTCGTCCTCCAGCTCCTGGAGTTTGGCCTGAAGGGCCTCCAGCTGGCTGAGGGCGAGAGCGGCCCCTGAGGGCCCGGGGTGGCGTAGCGGCGTGGAGCAGCTGGAGTCGGTCTCGCTCTCCTCGCTGGCGCTCGCAACCATCCGGAGGAGCTCATCCTTCTTCGCCAACTCATGCTGAAGCTGATGAACCTGATACGGAGAGAAGATCTGAGTATAAAACTGAACCCACTTTGAAATCGGTTTTAGATAACAAAAAATAACAAAAAAATTTGACAACAACTTTTTGTTTACATTTTTTTAGGACCCATTGAAATTCCATTTTATTTTTCCCAAATTAGTTTCCCCGTCCTTTTAACTTTCCTGGGTTCCATTTTAATGATTTAATTAAATTTGAATGCTTGAAAACACATCTAATCAATAATTTTTTCTATCCACAATATGAGCATTTTGGCTGATACTGATAATTCTTTATTTTTAAAAGCTGATAAGCGATATATTAGCCGATAAATCCAAATTTGTATGATAACAAAAACAAAAGTCACGCCATTAAAAGGCATGTCCCAAACATTATAATGGCTTGATGTTGCACTTAGCAGTATTTTCCATTTCTGAAGCGATTCCAATCATATTTTATATAGATTTAATATATCGGCCCGATAATAATAACATTAAAAATTAACATATATTGGTCAACACTGATATGGTGGCCGATATATATATTATATATGGTGTGCTCATGGTGTTTCGCTTGTCGCCAGTAGTGGGGCAGTTAAGCGCAAAAATCGATCACTTTGCGATAAAAGCATCAAATTTGGTAGGAAGGCTCACAAAGGGGGTCTGATCAGATTTAGGACCGTAGGCGCTTGAAATTTGACCCCTGGGGGTCATGGTGGGCATTTTTCAAAATGGCCGCCAAATATGGATTTCGTAATGGGAAAATGGATTAAAAGCTGCCAGAAACATAAAATAAAATAACACATTTCACCATAAATACATGTAAATATGAGCACACTTTCACATAGAATATCTTTAAACTTTAAAATATAAGATATGTTTGAAAATTTGCTCCTGTAATACTAAATATTACTATACATGGGTTCATGAATCATCTGTAAATTCATGTTATGTGATCAAAATTAGACATCATAGTGACAAGTGATTAAGAGCTGATCTTTTATCTTTTTGCCTCTTGCACCATTCATCAAAGCTCAGCACATCACTGGAGGACTGCATATTCATGTAATTGTCATATGCAGCACGTTGCAAAATGTACAATGCAGCCTCTGTTACTTCTCTTCGTATGAGCAACATGGGCCACTTTTAAGAAAGAGTCAGCTGTGCCTGTAATGTCTGCTTGAACAAGAGCCTCTACCCAACCACTTCCTTGGTCCTCAAGAATGCCATCTCAATGTGGAGACCCCCAAAAAGAATCACAATTTCACCATATCTATTTGGCCACTTCCACTGTATTTGCTTGGCCAAGGCAAATAGTGGCTGGTCAAAGGGGTTCACAGGGGTTTGCTCTGGATGCAAATGATTAATTGCATTTCTGATGACATCCATTGAGTGCCTGATCATTGCAACTGTGTGCATGATGTAATGCAGGTGGCATCAATGTCCAGTGACTGCTGAGTTGCATGGTATGCAGCCCGTGACAAATCACTGAGATCTCCAGCTTTGTCACTTGTTGATCTGACACATTCTGTCCATTCAAACTCCTGCTTAATATACCCAGCATTGTGCCTGCTCAAGGACTGAACATGGGATGATGGTACAGATGAGGTCTTAATGTTGTAGTTGACAGGGAAGACATCTGTATAGTTTTGAGGCAAAAGGTAGATTGTTTTTGAAGCATCGTGGCTTATGAGATGAAACAATGTTTCGACGCTCTCCTTTCCTCTCTGAAGACGGATGTTGAAAGAGGGAGATGGAGGTTCCGTGAAAAGAATTCTTAGCTGTTGTTGAAGATGGATCATGATCAACATTATCAATAGCTGCAGTTGTGAATAGATTACCACATGACAGGACAGACCACATGTGGACAGTTTTCATCTCTGTAAAGACTACAACATGATATAGCCAGCAGCCACATCACCCTGTAGCCCAAGACTGGTTGCCCACTGAAGCTAAGCAGGGCTGAGCTTGGTTAGTACCCAGATGGGAGACCTTCTGAGAAAGCCAGGTTGCTGCTGGAAGAGGTGTTCGTGAGGCCAGCAAGGGGCACTCACCCTGTGGCCTGTGTGGGTCCTAACACCCCAGTAAAGTGATGAGGACACTATACTGTCGTGATGAGACGTTAAACCGAGGCCCTGACTCTCTGTGGTCATTAAAAATCCCAGGATGTCTTTCGAAAGAGTAGGGGTGTAACCCCGGCATCCTGGCCAAATCAAATTTGCCCAGTGGCCTTTGTCCATCATGGCCTCCTAATCATCTCCATATATATATATATATGGAGATGATTAGGAGGCCATGATGGAGATTCCCCTCTCTATTTAAAGCGCTTTGAGTGCTGAAAAAAGCGCTATATAAATTTAATGAATTAGTATTATTAATTAAGTTATGCAAAGGACTAGTCACATCTGGTCCTAACTGCTCTTCACCTGGTGAGGTGTCATTTGGGATCTAGCTCTATTTTACAAAGAGGCCAAACATTTGGAATGATACTTGGTCTCTAAAGCCAACATGTCACCTCCACTGAGCTGTGCCAGAAGCTTGATGTCATTGAGGACAACGGCACACTTTCGAACTTTTTCATCAATTTGAAATGTAGCAGCCTTATGAAGTCTCTCATTACCTGCAGGTTCTCTCCACATTAAGTCTTATCGATGTCATCACTGAATGAGGTTTTTAAAACTAATTTTATTCATTTTCTAGTGTCATGCTCATCAGTTGTAGAAGCTCTCTTCTCAGCTCTTTGTAGCATTTGATTGTTGAATCTAAGGCGACATGTATAATTTGTGATATTTTGCATTGTTCCTAATAAATGTGGCCTCTATACCTTGCCCTTTATCTAACGGTGCAATCTGTAAAGATGTCGTTGTTTAAGTTAATCAAATTTTAATAGATTCTCTGCCAGATTTTTGTAACGTTCAGTATTGACCTGCCATTGGCAATTTGATGGGCATCTGAGTGGCTCTTGAGTATTATTCTGACAAATGAAACCCAGTTCCCAGTCAGTTATTTGTGTTGGGGGATCAGTATATCCAGGATTAAATAATTTGAAGGTTTTAGTCATTGCATTGGATCAAAGTAGTTCTTGTGTAGTGGTCTAATTGTCGTAATCATGCTAATCGTGCTAATTTGTTTTTCTTGTGAGGAAAACTCGGTCTACAATGTGATTTGTAGGCCTACCTACTAAACCACTTGCAAATAATCCAGCAGGACTCAACAGTTCTTACAATTAATATTTATAGTCAAGTTTAGAGCATTTGGAGAGCAAAGAAGTCATACAAGAGCACAGAGTTACAATGAAATAAATGGGATGAATTGCAGCTAGTTTAGACAACCAGCCTAAATGAAATTCTGTGGAAATGTACACCTACTTTATTTCACAGAATTCCAACTCTAAATTCATGCAGACTAAAATCTATTTCATGTTATATTTGCCTGTCTGAGTTATGTTTGCTTACTTGCAGTATTAGCCTACACTATTTTTACTGAGTAACAGTGAGAAACACAAACTGACTTTGCCTTTATCTCACTTGTAGTCAAGAGTAAAACATCACCAGTTCCCTAGATTTTAAAGAGAATAATATTTAACTGTGGCCACCACAAGATGAAACCTACTGACTGAATAAAAAGGAGTCCCTGACAAACTACCCAGTAAAAATAGTATATGCTCACAATTTAATATTAAATATTTAAATGTACATTTAAAAAGTACATAATTTCTGATAGATATCATAACCTCTTTTCCTTTTTGTTTAAAAATGAACTAGATTGTTTAATAATCAAATGTGCAACTTTTTTAATTGTTAATTTCTGTCGTCCATCCATTATGACATTATGAAATCCATATTTGGCGGCCATTTTCAATTTTTTTTAAACATATCTTATATTTGAAAGTATAAAGACCTTCTATGTGAAAGTGTGGTCATGTTTACATGTATTTATGGTGAATTGTGTAATTGCATTTTAGGTTTCTGGCAGCTTTAAATTAATTTTCGCATTAAGAAATCCATATTTGGCGGCCATTTTGAAAAATGCCCGACATGGCCCCCAGGGGCCAAATTTTGAGCGCCTACGGTCCTAAATCTGATCAGACCCCCTTTGTGAGCCTTCGTACCAAATTTCATGCTTTTATCGCAAAGTGATCGATTCTGATGAAAATCTGCGCTTAGCCGCCCCACTACAGAGGGGGCATAGTTCTGCAAAAACTCAGAGACTTGCGTTTTGCATGCGGAATGTCGTTGAATATGGAAAAATTTGAATGAATAAATGAAGAGTAGGGTTATTGCGACTGAATATGGACGGGTGTCTGTTAATATTTAAACCGCAAAAAGATTGTTATTGAAATCTGTATGTTCTGCATGTCTCTGTGTTAAATTGTTAATGTTTTATGCATATATTTTATTAACACAGTTTTTGACTGTAAATTTGTTTTAAATCATAAATCCAGAAAAATTAAGAGCACAGAATTTAAGACAAAATGGGGCCTTATTATTGAAAAAAATAAAAAAAATAAAAAAATCATATATATATACGATCTCGATAAGTCGATCCCTGAACGCCGTTCATACAGTTCAGCTCACTCAGCACGACGTTCATGGTTTGACTTGTCGTGACTGTTTTCCAAGATGGCTCCTGTCTGTATACACGAAGTCTTTATAAAGTATCTTCTTATTAAACGGTCTGTACACTTACAAAGTTCTCAATGCTTCGTTTTGCATGTATGGACCCTCATTATGTTACTGTGTTAGTGTGGGGCTATTTTGAGCCTTGTTAGTGGTATAAACTAGTGATGTCTTTTTACTTATTATATGCCCCCATATACTAGCATTATACGCTAAACAGTTTTTAGAGATAAAACTCTTTACATTCGATTATCATGAAAACAAATCTCAGAGAACGGTCGACAAGGTACCGATGTTTTATTAGACGAAAGGGTCATTTTGCGCCGGAGTTCTCCTTTAATGACTGGATTATGTGATTTCGTCCATGTTTTCCGCATTGTGGAAATCCTACTTGTACACGTTTAGCCTCAATTTTTTGTACCTGGTCTACAGCTTGTGCTAGCTGCTCCTCCAGAGATTCGTTTCGCTCCTGCAGCACATGGTTCCTCTGCAGGAGAGACTGGCCAATCCGTGCGGCCAATTCCAGATCACGATCCCTCTGCGGGACGACATCGTAATACAAACAGGCAATCAAGAGTCATGACCATCAAAAGCAGACTAGACAAAGCATTCTGAATGATCACGTCACTCACTTCAGCCAGGAGGTGTGTGACCACGTCGATGTCATTGTAGGTCTTGGTCATCTGCTCCACCCGCTCAGCGCTGAGAACTACAGAGAGAGAGTCACACAAACAAAATAACAGTGCATCATGCATCAAAAAAGAAATCCTACAAATACTGGCAACTACACTAGCGGTGCATGGGGATATAGTTTCTTTCTATGAATAAATAGAAAAAAAAAAGGTTAAGTTTTCTCTCTCGGCAAGACGAACCAAAATATGAAGGTGTAGAAACACCCACACGCCATATGGCAAGCTCTACACATGCACCAAACACACACTGCAGTGATGTCATGCACAAACCCAAAGTGCATTCAAAAACATATGCATTCAGATTCACTATTAAATTGCATGCATTACACACTTTTTTGAGAGAGAGAGAGAAATTACTATTTTTATTTAGCAAGGATGCATTAAATTGATCAAAAGTGACAGTAAAGACATATTTACCTGTTTCAACATTGATAATAATAATCAGAATTGTTTAATGAGCAGCAGATCATCCTATTAGAGTGATTTCTGAAGGGTCATGTGACACTGAAGACTTATAGTTTTAAAATGTACTGTTTTCCATTCTTTTATATTTTCTATTTTACAATATGGCCGTTTTACTGTATTTTTTTGTGATCAATTTTTTTTATTTTAAGTTAACATACCAGATACAAATCAAGGCTCACTGAACTACAGACAGATGCCATGAAAACTCTCCACATATGAGAAAAAACAAAAAAACAAAACAAAAAAACAACAACATATATATATATATGTATAATAAAAACATGTATTTATATATATATATATATATATATATATATATATATATATACATACAGTATATATATAATAACAATAATATTATATATATATACACTCACCGGCCACTTTATTAGGTACACCTGTCCAACTGCTCGTTAACACTTAATTTCTAAGCAGCCAATCACATGGCGGCAACTCAGTGCATTTAGGCATGTAGACATGGTCAAGACAATCTCCTGCAGTTCAAACCGAGCATCAGTATGGGGAAGAAAGGTGATTTGAGTGACTTTGAACGTGGCATGATTGTTGGTGCCAGAAGGGCTGGTCTGAGTATTTCAGAAACTGCTAATCTACTGGGATTTTCACGCACAACCATCTCTAGGGTTTACAGAGAATGGTCCGAAAAAGAAAAAACATCCAGTGAGCGGCAGTTCTGTGGGCGGAAATGCCTTGTTGATGCCAGAGGTCAGAGGAGAATGGCCAGACTGGTTCGAGCTGATAGAAGGGCAACAGTGACTCAAATAACCACCCGTTACAACCAAGGTGGACAGAAGAGCATCTCTGAACGCACAGTACGTCGAACTTTGAGGCAGATGGGCTACAGCAGCAGAAGACCACACCGGGTGCCACTCCTTTCAGCTAAGAACAGGAAACTGAGGCTACAATTTGCACAAGCTCATCAAAATTGGACAATAGAAGATTGGAAAAACGTTGCCTGGTCTGATGAGTCTCGATTTCTGCTGCGACATTCGGATGGTAGGGTCAGAATTTGGCGTCTACAACATGAAAGCATGGATCCATCCTGCCTTGTATCAACGGTTCAGGCTGGTGGTGGTGGTGTCATGGTGTGGGGAATATTTTCTTGGCACTCTTTGGGCCCCTTGGTACCAATTGAGCATCGTTGCAACGCCACAGCCTACCTGAGTATTGTTGCTGACCATGTCCATCCCTTTATGACCACAATGTACCCAACTTCTGATGGCTACTTTCAGCAGGATAATGCGCCATGTCATAAAGCTGGAATCATCTCAGACTGGTTTCTTGAACATGACAATGAGTTCGCTGTACTCAAATGGCCTCCACAGTCACCAGATCTCAATCCAATAGAGCATCTTTGGGATGCGGTGGAACGGGAGATTCGCATCATGGATGTGCACCCGACAAATCTGCGGCAACTGTGTGATGCCATCATGTCAATATGGACCAAACTCCCTGAGGAATGCTTCCAGCACCTTGTTGAATCTATGCCACAAAGAATTGAGGAAGTTCTGAAGGCAAAAGGGGGTCCAACCCGTTACTAGCATGGGGTACCTAATAAAGTGGCCGGTGAGTGTATATATATATATATAATATATATATATATATCCTAGCGTGTAATAATATATATATATATATATATATATATATATATATATATATATATATACTGTATATATCTTCTAACAGAATGTTTGCAATTTTTGTCCAGCTCTGAATAGTATTGTCACTTGCGTTTTACTGTATTTTTGATCAAATAAATGCAGCCGTGAACAAAAACAATCCCAACAAATCTCAAACTTCTGGACCGTAGTGACATAGATGGAAATCTAAAGTGAGTTTACTCTACACTTCAGATGAACTGCTCTGCTCTCTACTGCGTATAAGCACTAGAACTTTAAAGGGGTCATTTCCTAGACGTTTTAAGGCTTACTAATCATTTTCGTCAAAGTTGCACCAAATGTTATTTAACAGGGTTTCCATTTAATTTCCTCAATTGTGCGAGAACCTGTGTCCAAACCAGCTGCAATGCAACAAATCGATAATCAATGAAACCTGGTTGTCCCGACAGATATAGCAACAGCAAGACTTTTTAATCGACCTCCTGGTATCTAAAGCTGCAAATTTTTGCAATTTTCACATTCAGCATTGATGGATAAATTGCTTGCTGCGACATAATTTGACTACTGTACCTTTAAGGCTTTATGCAAATCAGATCTGTTACAGATCTGTGATTGGCTAACCTCTTCACACATTAAATGAGTGAATACTACCAAATAGGTTCTTATTAGAGCCTGACCGATAAAGGATTTTGAAGGCCGATACCGATATAAATATTTTTGGGTTTTAAAATCCGATATTCCGATATATCGGCCGATATTTTTTATCATTATTAAATATTGTTGGATTTTACACACGTGTAAAAGAAAAGCTAACTTTTCTGCACAAGATACGTTTGATACTTTTTCTCTATGTCTAAATGTTCACTCCTTGCAAGTATAACTTACATTTTACAATGCAGGGACTGTAACTAGAGATATGCGAGTTATAAATACAGTAATCATTACTTTATTTAGGCAGAAAAAGTTCATTGTGGTTTCCAAGCTCATTAATGTTAACGTTAGCGGTCTTCCACTGATGATAGTGGCATTAGCTAGCTTTGTGGTTAGCTAGTCTATGATGAGCCATAATTTAGCAATAGATAACATCATACTGCAAATTGTAAAACATACATTTTCAATATAACAGGCCAAGGAGAGATGATTAAAGCGTGTTTCGTCCGTTTTTTATTCTATTTTTTAAATATTCATTTATCGGCCATTATAACTGCCAATACCGATATTATGGAAAATGCCTGATATCGGCCGATAATATCGGTCTGGCTCTAGTTCTTATGTTAATGTTCTCATAGTTCAGCTTAGTTTCAATAGATGTTCCAGGTGGAATGGAGAGGGAGTTTTGAGTTTAGTAAATAACAGAGATATTAACAAGTTTTATATACCGACCTTTTTCCATATGACCCCTTTAATGCGAGTTTAGATGGCTCTAGGACACCAGACTACACAACACATGCTGGTTGTCCGAGGTCAAATACTAGCTCAAAAATAGAAGCAGAAACTAGGATGAAGAATAGACCACAGAAGAGTGGAATATAGACAGATAAAGCATCAGACAGACCGTGTTACCTTTAGAGAGGCTGTTAGAGCCATTATGGGGATAAGGGGAACCAACAGCCAGAAATGCTGCAGAACGAGACGAGAGAGAGGGGAAAGACAGAAGTATTATATCCTGAGGAAATCTGGTAAAAATCCAGTGAGGGAGAAAATGAAACATCATCACCAGCGGAGAAAGAAAGAGAGGGATAAAAGAGGAATAATGAAGCACCTGACAGCAGTCACTGTCCTGTGAGCAATCCTGAATTAAAATAAAGTCATTCTCATTAGGTTTAAACACACACACACGTTTCACTACTATATTAGTGAGGACAATGCATAAGACTTCCACTGATTTTATATCAGGTTCATGATATTTTCTATGGCCTAACTCAACCGCATCACAGACACATGTGTGAAACACTAGATTTAAAGAAAAACATGTTTTGGCTGATTTATTAGCCTTTAACTAGTGATGATGACCACTAATCGGTTGTCCTCTCACTCTCACTCTCACTCACACACACACACACCCTTACCTGATGCGAGATGGTGAGCTGTGAACTCTTCACTCAACTGAAGCATCCTGACGATCATTACAATACTTCACTGACATCAACCCGACCCAAACACGCACACACCAAATAAACCTCTGATAAATAAAGCTCTGATCCGCTCGGTCTAGTTCAGACGTATACACACATGAATATAAACTGTTGTATAACAGTGTCATGGACCTCAGCAATAAGTGATGCATTAGTAATCAGACACAAGGAGGAGAACTTTGACCTCCGGTAAGACATCAGGAGTGTGTGTCAGTCTGCCCAGTTCACTTCCAAGATCAATATCACAGCGGCCCGTGCAAAACTGTTTGCTACAACTTGGGACTTTTGCATAAGCGAACAACAATGACAGCACAACACAATAACAGTGCAACATGGACGTTTGACCTGGAATCTCCAATCACGGGAATACTCGTGTTGTTAATGTTAACTGATAATAACCGTTAACTAAAAACTATTAAAAAGCTGAAATAAAATATAAATATTAGATGAAAACCCCATTTAATGCAGTTAGTTATTTATTCTGTTAAGTTTAAGTGCTAAAATTAGCGAACAATTGAAATAAAAATATCGGTACAGCTAAATAAAAAGAATTAAAAATGCCACGTAAAATTATTAAAACTAAATATAAATGCCTATTACAGATATAAAGGGAATCTATGGTATTTTTGAAAAAATTACTAGTTGATTCATTCAATATAGTCTATGAAGTGAGTGAGGAATCAAGTTTTTTTTTTAATATATATATATATATATATATACAGTATACTATATGCACCTGCAATACTGTTTATATAGTCTAACATGAGCTATCCATGGTTTTGCACTCATCTTGCACACTACGTTGGTTATGAAATAAACGTTACATTTTCATGACGACCTTAGTAAATGGTGTAGGATCCTCTATTATGTCTGTCCCGCTATAAATATGACATTGAGCTCTTATTCATGCACTCTCATGTTCAGCCCTCCGTTTATAAACCTGAAATAGCCTCCATCTACCCCCTCTCGGGTTATTCTTAGTATCACATCATCATCGTCCAGCTGGGAGAAACTAGGGCAAAAAGTCTCAGCAGGACTCAGAGCTACCCTATACACACATTAGTGCTCTAGTACACATGGTTTGATGTTTCAATAGTATCCAACAGCACCAGTACAGGCCAGCTGTCTCAGACTGGAGATTAAGAGTAGGGTTAGTGAATGTAGTGGGGTGAGGTTAGCTATTTGCTCGGGTGGAGTTGAATGTTGTAGCGAGGTTAGGGTTAGTGGCGTGTTAGGAGATCGTCAGCTGATTTCTGGTCTGAGACAGCTGGCCTTCTGTAGACATATCTGTGATGTTTGTGTAGTTAAAGATACAGTCACATTAGATATTTAAAAAAAACTGGTTCAAAACTTGGTGAGCAGAATTTCAAGTCATCACAGGAGTGCTCTCAAGTCTAATTCAGGCTAATTTGTATGTTTATTTGGCATCACACACATCCTTCATCGAAAGGACAAGCAAGCACTGTGAAAATTTCAGCGAAAAAAACAAAGCGAGATAAATTTAGATCAAATTTGCATTTAAAAAATGCATATGAAAAAAAAAAAAAAAAGAATATTTATATCTTCACAATATTATTGCACAGGTCTATATAAATTGTTGTTGTATATAAAAAGTACTCGTTACACTATTTATACACTATATACTCACATAAAGCGATTTATGCGATCAACTGCTAGATTTATAATATGAAAACAATTTAAACTACTTTATTTCCCAGCTCTAATCAGCTAAATGCAACTTAATAAAAATATTAAAATATTAAAAACATTGACATCATGCTTTTAATTAAAACTGCTTTGAAACAATAGCGCGTATTTGATTAATCGGATGAAGAAAAAACAAAAAAAAAAAACAATAAAAAGATGAATTTTAACCCATTATTTTGAAAATTGTTATTCCACATCCTGGCCAGTGTTGTAATCCAAAGAAAGGGCAATTTAAAGACAAAGAATGTATCTATGTAAGCTATGTGCACAAAAATAAAAAAGTTAAACATTAAGTGTTGCTAACGTTAAACTCCATTAAAATCAACTAAGTTGAGTCTCCCATGCAATTTCATTGTTACACTTCTTGAAACTTCCACGACTGCCATGTAGACACGCTAGGGTTTGAAACAGAGCTAATTTAGTATGTAGTATATGGACACGTTTAAATCTCAGAGGAATGTCATGTCGGTCAGCTTAAAGATGACATCAGCACAACATGAACTCTCAAAGATGACATCAGCAAAACAAGAACTCTTAAAGATGACATCAGCACAACATGAACTCTCAAAGATGACATCAGCACACTCGGCTGGTCTCAGTACAGGTCTGCAGTACACACTGCAGAATCGAGCCAGCACACACCCTCAAAAAAACTGCCACAGCAATTCAAAGGAAGCATTTAACAATGCCTGCATGCAACTACGCAAACAGACGGAGACAACACATACCGCATTCACACAGTCAGAAACACACGAGTTCACCCCATGTGCCCTGTCCGTTATAAATGACCTTGAATTCCTGTCAGAAGTCCTGTAGTGCCTGTAAGCAGCACAAATACTTAATAATAAAACACTCTCACACACACAAAATGTACAAATCCCGATATCGTCTCACCTTCTGCAGCACATTGATCATAGAGCTCCTCATGTTGTATGTTTAGCACCGGCATGACCTCTTCTTCTCTCTCTATTCATCCATCTATCCATCCATCTGCCCCTCTCCCTCCCGCCCCGTGACGCTGTCAGCTGCACTTAAGAGACCTGACCACTGAATTCCTGCGCCCTTGCCAGGGACGGGCACACACACACACACACACACGCAAATGCAACTAACTACAAGTTTCAGCTCAGCTGTAGATTTGAGATAAAGTAGATTTGCTAGTAACAAGCCACTTTTCCCCCGAGGTGTCCCGATACAAAGCAACTATAAAATAATTATTCTGATACCATATAAGTATTGCAAGCACAGTAAGTATTAAGTAATAAAAACAAACATGTCCTAAAGTTCCCTCTCCCCCATGTGTAACATTGGAAAGTTTGATCGGTTTGTTCTGCCAACTCATGTAAACGATCCTTTTAAAAAGGTTTAAATTGTCTATGGAGAAAGGATAACATTAATTATTTACTGAATAATAAAACTCTTGGAGAAATAAAGTGTACAACAATAATAATGTACAATAATATTATTTCATATTTTGTATTTTTAGGGGATTTTATGCTACTGAATTATATTTATGCAGCAGTTATAATCAATTTATTACCGCTTAACAACTATTTGAGCATAGACCAAAATTTTATTTCTTTAAATGTTTAATGCACAGACTTAAGTTCGAAGAAAGAAGAAACTTTAGCAGATTATTGCTGAAGTGAGAAAAGTAAAAAGGTATAAGAGTTTATTGTTCTGAAAAATGCACAGAAATGCTATTTTTAATTTTTTATCTGAAATATATATTTTCCAAAACATGTTTTGCTTTAAAACTGCAAGTAAATCAAGGCCATAATCACTGTAAAAATTAATTCGCTTTATCTAATCAATAAAATTGTGGCAGCAGATTACAAGCAATATTATTAATTAAATTTAAGAAATTAGAATTGAGTAATTATTAATCAAATTAACTCCTTAAAAGTTAACCATTTAAAATGAAAAAATATGTGAATAACAGACTTAATTAAGAACTATTTATATTTATATAAGACACCTGATGTTAACAAGCCGAATCACTGAAGGAGAAAAACATAATTTTAAAACAATCCTAAAAAAAACACAGATCAACATAATGGTGATTTAAATGTATGTTTTTTTTATTGTTTGTTTGTTGTTACTGTACGTTTTACTCATTTTAAATGGTTAACTTTTAAGGAATTAATTTGATTACGTATTACTCAATTCTAATTTGTTAAATTTAATTAATAATTTTGCTTGTAATCTGTTGCCACAATTTTTTGATTAGATAAAGCAAATTAATTTTTACAGTGATCTAAAGTTGTGTTCCAAATTTGAGGATGTCTCAGAAAATAAGCTTTCAGCGTGTGCAGTACCAAACGTTTCCACTAGATGAAATTCGATTCCCATTCATTTCCAATGCAGTCATTTTTGACCATGAGAAGTACAGTACAAGCGTGTGAATCATGTCCATGTTTTTTTTTCTTATTTGTGTCAAGAACGTACCAAACTTTGTACCATTCCAATGAAGTAAAACATCCTTTTTTGCATTTTTTTTGCGCTTCCACAACAATGGCAATCCTGACAGACATAGCAACCAAACAGTCATGCACACGTGTTTGGCTGCAAACACACACTCAGAGTGACTTACTCATGTAGCGGAAAGTTTCCTCAGCCAGCATGGGTGAGATGGCGCTGGCTTCCTCAGGAGAGCAGGAGGGGGAGATGACCCAGTCCTGACCCTCGTAGAGATACAGCGAATCCCCGCTGACACCCTCGTCACACACCTTACTGCCCTCATCTACAAGACACAGAGAAATAACTCGCATTCAGTCAAGGGTTCAATGAACTTCACAGGTCAGAAGAGACACGCTTGCACATTTTGAATCCATCATGGACGCCATCTGCTGTTCATTCAACTCAGGATACACTTGGCCATATTATGAGGAATCATAACTTCCATATGTTGAGATAAAAACAAAAACTTTCAGAACTCTTGAAGAATGTGCAAAACCTTGTGTTTCTCCACCTGCCGCTCAGCATATCCTTACAAAGAAAGAGTCCCAAAATGTATGATTTATACATTTATAATTAAAAGTATGATGTGACTTTAGGTCAATTACTACATCAGTTTCTTGAAAATTAATAAAAATTAGCCTGCAATCATTCTAGAGAAGCTTCTCAACCGGGGCGGCCACCGCTTTAAATGATTTAAAATGGAGACAAAACAACTTTAAAATAAGCTTTTTTCTTCAATATTTTAATTTGTTACCTCAACTATCATTTGTATTTCTCTCAGTCGGGTTAAACTTGGAAGTCATAGATATTTTCATAAAGAATATACATTTTCCTAGTTATGTCAAGCACTAAAATATTTTATTTGAGTAAATAAAAAAATAAAAAACACTTGTGTTCAAGAATAACTAGAAATGTTGCTTAGCCCAATTGTTAATAAATAATCATTATAATAATATTAACAATACGTATCCTATATCATATACAGATAATTGTGTATGTAATTATAAATATATAATACTAAATATATATATATATATATATATATATATATATATATATATATATATATATTTTATGGAATATTACAGTATTATAAATGATTTATCCATAAACATCGGTTTTTCTTTTTAATTCAAACATTTCTTCTGGTACAAAGGCCTCTAATATGTCAAAAGATCGAGGCACGTTTGATTTTTATCATGTCATGAGCCCTGTAAGTCTTACATTTCCCTAATATCTTCCTTTTTTTGTTGCTCGGTTGGGTGAATATGTGGTTCAGTGAAGCAGTTTACAGTAGTTAGTAATTCAGTCTGATGTGACTTCCTCTATCTGTGTCTCACACTCACACACACCTGTTCCCGCAGCTGTGTCCTTCTTCTCAACGCTCATGGGCTTCACCTCGAACATTCTGATTGGTCAGCTGGGCGAATGAGGGCGGGGCTTCTCACTCATGCCCAAACCGCACCAGCAGAAGATGTCAGGCTGCTGATGTCACATCCTGTCAAGACACCATGGAGATGTGCAGACTCCAGCCTATCCCTGAAAGACAAAGAAAATACCATTACATTTACAGTAATAATCACACACACACACACACACACACACACACGTGTGTTTTCAGAAACGTGTATAATCACTCCTCATTCTCTCTCTGCTGACATTTCAGTGTTTCTCCTCCAGCTGTTCGGCGGATTATCTCTCCGCTTCAGCAAGCGTGTGTGTGACCGAGCGAGAGACTGAAGGATAACATTTGAACCATTATACTGTATCATGTGGAGAGCTATGGGGACGGCTTCAGTCGTACTGTACAGTTTTGGATTGTTTTATGACTGATACTTTTTGAATGTTTAAAGGAGTCGTTCACTTTAAAAAACACTTTTGCTGATAATTTCCTCACCCCCATGTCATCCAAGATGTCCATGTCTTTCTTTCTTCAGTCGAAAAGAAATTTAGGTTTTTGATGAAAACATTCCAGGATTTTTATCCATATAATGGACTTCACATAAAAATGAACGAATCTTATTTCGAGTCATTTGGTTTATTCAACGAACGAAATGAACAAATCGTTTTTCGAGTAATTTCGTTCGTTGAATAAACCAAATGACTCGAAATAAGATTCGTTCATTTTGATGAACGAGTTTGAACAGGAGAGTCACGAACACGCATCACAAAACAGAGCAAGGCGACCATTTGAGCTTATAAAACTTAAACTTTTTTATTTATTTTTTAAATTACCTATCATTTTGCGAGATAAGACCCTTATTCATCGTCTGGAATCGTTTAAAGCCCTTTGAACAGTTTGCAGTTTGCACTGAAACTCTCATTTGGACCTTGAACCGTTTGGTTCCCATTGAAGTCCATTATATGGAGAAAATCCTGGAATGTTTTCATCAAAAACCTTCAATTCTTTTCGACTGAAGAAAGAAAGACATGGACATCTTGGATGACATGGGGGTGAGTAAATTATCAGCAAAAGTTTTTTTAAAAGTGAACTACTCCTTTAAAGTACAATACATGATATCCAGAACCAATTTAATTAATTTTATTAAAAGGAAATTAGCCAAATAACCAAAATATCATTACATAAAAAAATATGCATTATGAATAAAAACAGAAATAATAATGATTGAATATTATGATTACGATTTTTATATTCATAATGTACACATTGTTTGGGGTTTTTCCAATTTTTGTGTAGTAAAGTATTATTACTGTTATTATCGCTATATTTATTAATAAAAACTGTATGCATAATTCATACTTTTACTACTTATCATGATAGTGTAACATACATAGTTATGAGTGCAGATAGGATATTTTCTGAAGTGTGACTTTAGGGTCTAAATAGTTTTTGGGACGACTGTCTCTAAAGCGTGACTGTTTTCCTCAGGACAGGCCACAGAGAGGGGGCGAGGGCCACTTCCTGTTGTTCAGAAAATGAAAGGCACAAGAACGGTTTAAAGAAGCACACATAAACTTCCTGTCTTGAGGTCTGGAAAGAAGAAAATCCCATAGAAATGTACATGATGAGGTTTACAGAACACAGGATTCGTTCAGGAAACAAGGGATGGTTCTATAACGGATGAAGTCAAAACTCGGCTTACATACATGTAAAATAAATCACAAGCCAACCAAAAAAATAAAGGCAACAGAGAGAGAAGTATTTTATATTTTCACACCATTTAGACATCATTCAGTTTAAGGTTTCATTCATGTTTTTAGCAGGTGATTCATGGAGCGAATCAGTAAGATCATTTTTATGTTTTTAAAAGAAGATTCACCATGCGATAAAAAAAAATACAGTAGAAATGTGAAATATTACAATTTAAATTTATTTTTCCTTGATAATCCTTAATAAACATTTAAGATTATTATCTATCAATGGTGAAAATATTATTGTGCTCTTCTTACTATTTAAGGAAACCGTGATATAGGCTATATATTTTTTATAGGGCTGTCAAACGATTAATCGCATCCAAAATAAAAGTTTGTGTTTACATAATATATGTGGGTGCACTGTGTATAATTATTTTGTATATATATATATATATATATATATATATATACACACACACACACATGCATGAATATTTAAGAAAAAAATATTATTTATAAAATATTTTTATTAACATATAATAGAAATGTTATATAAATCGATATACAGTATATACATGAAAATATTTCTTAAATATATACAAGCATGTGTGTGTGCATCCATTCCACATATATTATGTAAACACAAACTTTTATTTTGGATGCGATTAATCGCGATTAATCGTTTGACAGCCCTAATTTTTTATGTTGTTTTGTAACAATGTGCATATGTTTATTAAACTAAAATGTCTATAGACGACATGTCATACTGCAAACAAAAGTGAAAATTAAAATCGAAATGTAAATTTTGTAACTTATTACATATACTGGCCATCTCTTCTGCTTTCATTTCCAACTCTCAAAACATGATCCTAAGCACTTAATCCTCAGTGTTGGACCATCCCTCTCGTTTCCCACAAAACTCTAGTATTTATTAAAACTGAAAACTTGATTTATTCTCTTGTTATGGTCAGAAGATAAGCATCCATGCAAGGCCTTTCTGTCAAATAATTCCCAACAACGATATTTATGTTCTTCCTCTTTTTGTCTTTCTTCGGGAAGTTACAGTACTGTTACTTGGGAAGTGCAGAGATTGTGATGACAACCTCTGTTCTTTTAATATCGATCGAGCCTCATGCCCACAATGTCTGACCAGACCATTACAGGGAACAGATATTCCAAAGCCTCAGAGTTATTAATAATCTCAACTTGCCTCAATGCAAAACCAGCATCGCACAAGCATATCAACGCATCCCAAAAGTAGAGCTATGGTTCTGCTGTTCAGACGCTCCTCAGGATTGTGTCTGACTCTGATCCAGATGTTAATGCAAAGCTCATGACAGCCGCCGCTCAAATTATACCAGCATGACTGCAAACTCCATCTAAATGACATCTGAAATAAATCATTACACGTCGTCCCATATATTCTCATCTCAGCCTCTCTGGTCGCTTAAGGGCGAGGAGAAGTGGAGAACCGTCAATAAACCTCCATTAGCATCTGTTCATCAATCTCCCCAATCTGCAATCATATAACGGTTATCCTACAAACTAAAACAAAAACCATGTGAGAGATGAGATCAGGGGGCTCACATTTAAGTCTGAAATATGACTGTAAGGAAACTATTAAAGTCAAACACATGAGGCATGATGTCTGTAGTGTACTGCAATTCTTGCCATTAATATATGGCCTCATCATTAAAGGAAACAGAATGTAATATAAACAATTTAATTTTTAGCTTTTTAGTTGCTCGATCTGATAAATGTGAAATATTACAACTGTAAAATTGTAAAATGTAATGTATTCAGTGTCACATGATCCTTCAGAAATCATCCTGATATGATGATTTGCTTCTCAAGAAAAATGTAACATTATTATTATGAGTTTAGCTGTCTGTGTAATATATATATATATGTCAAATATGTCAAATAAGTCAACAGGTCGAGTTCATAAAACTAAAATTCATAAATCATCCGCTGTTAATGATAACGATTGATTTTTAATTGTCTCTGTGCATGATGAATGTGATGAAAATCATGTATAACACCTGAACACAAATACATGAGCAAAAGCAGCACAGAGATGCAGCCCATCTGATCTGATGCAACAGATTTCATAATCCCTGCAGATGTCACACAGATTATCCAGATCTTTAAAACACGCACAATTGTAACAGAAAACACACATACACGTCTATTGAACACTCGATTAAAAACATACAGTGAACAATATGCGTTAAACTAGATGGATTGATCTGAATCCCAATGGCCACATATGAGCATCAGCACATCGGTGAACCGTCAAACTCATCCACTCATTTTACATACACACACATCTCTGTCCACCAGCTGTGAAAGAGTGGAGAATATGCCTCTCTCTTACCTTTAGTTCACGTAAAATCCGTTTATCCGAGCGTTAATGGTGGTACATGTGGCTCCTGTCAGTTCGAGCTTTTGAGACAATAGCGAACGGAACGTAGAGGGAGGGGTATTTGGGGAAGAGTTTGGGCAAAACTGGCGTCAGTTATTCATAAATACGTCATACATTGCGCGACATTTATTTTGTGATAAAAGTCCGAGGGATATTTATTTATTTATTTTGTATTGGTCACAATCACAATAATTCTTATACATTTTCGACGACAACAACAACAACAACAACAACAACAACAACAACAACAACAACAACAATAATAATAATAATAATAATAATATTAGGAGAAATTGTAAACATTAGAGTGGTCAGGAATTATATTATTTTTATATATTTATTTTGCTTATTATTTTATATATTTATTTTGCGACAGAAGTATTGTCTTGTCTCATTATCTTAATTATTTACATATGTCCCTTTGAAAACAAATTAATTTAAGATCACCTCTGTTTTTAGATCACCACCTTCCTATTATTAAAAAATATATATATTTAAAAGGTAGAGGGGATAGCGTGTGTGCTTTTATTATGTATAGCTTTCTAGTTTGGTGGAATTATTAAGAGACTTTTATTATATACAGTCCTCTGCTGCTCATTTACGACATGTATGAAAGACCTTTATTATGTAAATATCTCCGGTACGTCGAACGTGATCAGCTGGGACTGTAAAGAAAAGCTTTGTCAAGTCAACTTACAAATGTTAAATGTTAGACTCATAGAATAAAACTGTGATGTGAACAAAGTGACTGTAACTGCCCAGAAGTGACGCTCGCCGTCAAAATCAAGGGTGCAAAAACAATTCACAGATGAACCTCCATCCATATTCATCATAACAATGGTGAGTTGTTTTTTTTTATTATAAATGGCTTTAAGCGTCACATCAAACCCAGCAAATTATTGCTCCATGATATGATAAAACAATAGTTATGGTATTGTGCAAATAATGTTAAACGTGCATTATTACTGTCATAAGTATCTAGGACAGTCACGCACTAATGCAACATTATTTAAATTTAAATGAAACAAGGTGGGTTTAATGTTAAAGTCCAGGTTATTTTAGAGCCTTCTAGAGCACCATGGCTCTTTCTTGAAGATGTTTCTTTTCTTAACCCTGTTAACCTACATGCATTCACTGTCAAGGACTAGGAAGGACACCATGCTGTCAGTTGCTCTGATAATTACATAATTAATAATTAAGATTTCATCCAATTTGGGGATGTAGTAGATCTTCTGCATTGTGCATCAGTATGCATTCATTTAATGTACAATTGCGATCTAACTAAGAATTCTAGTCTTTTTGCTGTAAATATGTAATAATCTTTAATATTTCCCTAAAGTGTAATCTGGCAACTCATTTCGATGCTGATAACAGTAATTACATAACGGCACAAAATGGACAGTAGTTCCCAATGTCATCTGTGGTGATATGAGAGCTGATGTGCCTGGACAGATGTGACAAGATAACTGAAGATGATGATGATGATGATGTGTGGAGCAGAGAGGAGATCAGACTCAAAGACTCATTCAAGCGGAGCAGACACTGAATCCGGCTGCTCTGTTCGTGGGCACAGTGCATGGATGCATGAGGAATTTCAGACAGGATATATTTGAAATGATACTGTTGAGAAATAATCAGCTCGATATATAGTGTATCATATCATATGCAATGTTATTTAAGCCCTGGAAAATCTGATATTTGCTTGAAAGCGTTTGGTTTGTTCCATAGGACTCTAATGGAGGAGCATGAAATGAGATGAAGCCTGTCTTTTTATGCGGTGAAATCCGAGCAAAAGCCAGGTAAGCGGAAAAACACTGTGCTTTTCATGCAATTGTTTTCTTGCAATGACAAATGCAGCGTGGCATTTTTTTTTTGTAGAAGCACTCATTTTTTTTTTTTTTCACTGTCTCCAGAATCAGATAAATGAACTCCAGTGAAGCATCAGCTCAGCCAAAAGCACCTCATGTCGTTTCTGGTGAGAGTCGAATCTTTTTTTGCTAAGCTCATGATTCATGCTTTCTGTGTTCATTTCTTCAGGTCTTGTTTTTAGGTATCAGAAATGTTTGGTTTTGATTCATGAGTGGGTTTAGTATTCAGTATAGTTGGATGTTTTTATGGAATGAAGTAGCCTGGGAAAAATGAACTGAAGATGAACAAGGACTGAACAAAATCCATGGCCTGATTCTTCTCTAGTCCCTAGATATCAACACTTTTAATAATAAACGCCCTCATTAATATCCACCAATTCTCCACCTCACCTCTGAAGAGGGGATTGTGTCAATGTCTCACTCATGAAGGAATGTTCTGGATTCAATAAAGCTTCTATAGACTTTATTCAGAGCAGCGATACGATAATTTTTTATATTTGAAAGCTGATAACTGACGTATTGGTGGTTGATAATTCTAAGTTTTTATGTAATTTTTGAGAGATTACTTAAACAAAAGTCTCACCATTAAAAGGCATGTTCTCATTATAATTGTATGAAGCCTATGATTGACGAGCGCTGCACATTTTGAAGTGTTTCTAATCATATTTCAAGCAATTCAAAATCATCACGTTGAACAGTGCGCATCTGAAGTGCCTCAGCTGAAAGAAATAATCCATTATTTATCGGCTTTAAGATATCGGGGCAAATTTTCTTATCTGACCGATAACGATAACATTAAAAATGAACATATATCGGCCGATACTGATATGGTGTTCGATATATCGTGCATAATTAACAGGTATGAAAGCGAGGCAGTGAGTGATAGATAAACTTGACGTGTTTTCAATCCGCTGTAAAAACTATGTAAAGCTCTGAGATCATTTATAATTTTCCACAACTCAGGTTTTGTCGACTGAAGATATTTTAGCTGTGTTTCATTCACTGAAGAGATGTACGTCTGTCCCTCACAGCCTCTCTTTCATCCGCTTTGATAAAAATCTAATGTGGCACTGCTGTGAATAAGGTCTATATTAAGCATGACTTAAAAACACACACAAAGCGTGTTACACTTACAATGGATCCTGTTTCACTCAGTAATACATAAATAAATAAATAAATACTGTGATTAATAGCCATGAAAACAGATGTTAATTTGGCATCAGTACCCTACCCATTGGATTGTTTTTAACTAATGTTATAAAAGAACATTTTGACATCAATTCTATTTAAAAGAACATTCTGGAAAATTACCATTAAGTGTTCTTCCAGCATTATTCATGATAATCAAAATGAATAATCATAATTCATAATCAGGGTTGGGTTGTAACAGAGACTATTTTGGTAGTAGCCTAAGTAACGTAATACATGTACCAGCGTAATGTAATCAGGATACAAAAATTACTTAAAATTACTAACAAAAAGGGTTGGTACTTTCAGGATTACAATGGTTTCATTTAAAACTAAATAAATCTGTATTTTGCTTGAGCAACACTATATTAAGCGTTGCTTGATTAAAGACTAACAACACGTCACGAGTCACGTGTGCCACCCGCTGGTGCACGCGCAAAATAACAGCATCTAATTCTCCTCAGACATAGATCGAATCACTGCCGCTAAGAAACGATGTAAACGTGCTTTAATTTCTTGGAATTCCGCTGATATTTTGTTTTAAAAGAACAAAATGCCAACAACATGATTGTACAGTGCAACGTGTGCCTTCCAGCAACAAAAACACTTTCTTTATCGAAGGACTCGACATCCAACCTAAAGAATCATTTGCATTCTCTATTTTCTTGTTGAAGAAACATTTCCATTGTCTAAAAATTCTTTATTATATTTGCTTTAAAAAAAAAAAGAATTTGTATTCTCTCTTTTCCAGTTGAAGAAACATTTCCATTTAATTTTTTCCTCGTACATGTGAAGTTAAAAATAAAACAAAGAAATCTGTAATACCATACTGTAGCCACTAGATGTCTGTAGTCCTTTACATAAATATTTATTCAGGGCTGTGAAATTCTTAATACATAAAAGTTGTTGTTTTTTAAAATAATATCTCTCGTTGAAGTAATCCAAAAGTAATCAGTTACATTACTTTCATTACTTGGATTACGTTACTAAATACTTTTTTTATGAATTAATTTGTAACTGTAACAGAATATATTTTTAAAGTAACCCTCCCAAGCCTGTTCATAATTATACATAAATTCATTATTAATATTATCATTGTCTGTTAAGGTCTCGCTCGTCGGTTCTATATGCATGATTCGGCCCTCAGTTTGTAAAAGCAAACGCATAATGCACTTACACCAGATCCCGTTTTACTCAGTAATGCGTCACATTATGGAAGTTGTCTCTTTTTTTTTCATGTTGACTTTTTGCATTGGATCATTCCTGTGACCAAAGCTTAATCAAACATGGCTAGTTTGATTTCCATAATCATCTCTTCCTTTTGACTTGTCTTGCTTTGCCCTTCAGCCCACCCTTTAATGCATATTCATACTTTGGATGTTCGTATTCATCTCCATATTCATTTGTGGGGTGGGGGTTGTGTCTCATCTTTCCTCCCCTCTTCCCCTCAGGACTGCACCTGTATCTCGTCCCACTCACATGTCCAGTCCATCAGCATAGAGGAGCAGTATGAAGACATCAGCCATCAGTGCTCGGTCAGTGGAGTTTAATAGTAGATCATCATGGCCTCAGTGGTGTGTTTAAGGCATCACTCTTGGAAAACTCACACAGACTCTGATTAAATTACTGCACTGTTGATCGCTAACAGGACAATTGTCACAATTGTAAATTTAGGAATTGGCTCAATGTGGTTTCAGGTAGAATTTGAATTGAATTGGCCACAAACCACAGGGTGTTGAATGACAGGAAGAGGAATTTATGTAAGTTGCTATTCTAAGAAATGTAGTCACACAGTGATTGTGTGACGAAACATGTCAGATATATTTTAATTTATTTAATCTACAAGCGGTACTGTCAATATTATAGTTGTGTATGTATATATGCATGTTTCTATCTATCTGTCTAGATATATTAAAGCTCCACAATTGTGGATAAATTAAGAATCACAATTGTGTTTGGTTTCAAATTGAAATCACGATTTAACTGTGTTTCTGAACGGACAACTTAATAAAATAACATGTACGTTACTGGAGGATCTGA
This sequence comes from Pimephales promelas, assembly GCF_016745375.1. The sequence continues at coordinate 1,807,209 of NW_024121543.1, read as the reverse complement.
CAAAATAATTGCTGCAGTCTATTTAAAAATGTTTAATTAATAAACTAAATTGGTTTGAATGAATGATTGATTCAATGACTCACCGATAAATACTTCACTTGTTTCATTAATGAATGATCAGTGTTTGTGAACGAATCTCTAAAATGTAAAAAAAAAAAAATTTTAACACTCATTTTAGGCATTATTTGAAATTACAATGTTACTATCAAAAGGGGATTTGCTATATATTATATTTATATTTCAATCAAGATAACTCTATAATAATATAGACTATGAAAATAATAACTCTTTGAGCTCAAATATATATATTTGGGCCTTGCAAAGATTAATTGCGATTAATCGCATCCAAAATAAAAGTTTGTTTCCATAATTTATGTGTGTGTGTGTGTGCTGTGTATAATTATTTTGTATATATAAATACATATGCATGCATGTATATATTTAAGAATGATTTGCATGCAAATACTGTGTATATATATATATACACAGCACACACAAATATATTATGGAAACACAAACTTTAATTTTGGATTAATCGCATTTAATCTTTGCACAGCCCTAATAAAAGATAAAATAAATATATATATATATACACACACACCCACAGAATATTAATGCTCACCAAGGGCTTATTTATGTATTTATTTATATTAAACAGGATACAATTACAAAATATTAGGTGAAATAATATTTTATAATGTAAAATAACTGTTTTCTGTTGTAATATACAGTATTTTAAATCACATTTCAATCATTACTAATATCATCATGTTTGTGTTAATAATAATAATAATAATAATAATTCCATTTTAAATCTGTGTCCTGTTTGATACCTAAATATCCATTATGAAATTTTGAACCCAGCTTAACTTTGTCGCATTGCCATCGGCCTCCGTTGCACACGTCGCTTTAAATCATATTTAAAATCAATGACTTCCAGTCACTTTGTCGCTGCAAATAGTTGTCATTGTGAAAGTCCTTTAGCAGACACTATGTCTTGCGATGGACACATCAGTCATGCCAATTGAAACATCATTGGATATTCAGCACAAGCTCCAGTGAGTTTCAGATTGTTGTTTTGTAAAAAGGTGTTCTGAGTGGATCCATTGTGTTGGGCGTCACAAAGCAGTTTTTCTGTCCCATCTTCTGGATGAAAGCTCACTGGTTCCCCTCCTGTGACAGGAATATTTAGTCTTTTATTGCAGCCTGCTGAGTCACTTTCCTATTCATGGTCTAGAGTTATTATACGTGGTCTACTAGGATTTTCAATACAAAATGAGCTGAAGTTGGCTGTAGTGTTGACATATTTATAGAAGCTACATGAATAATATCAAATCTGGCTTAATTGCATTTGCAACATAACTCAATCACCCCTTAAAGTGCAAAGTGATGCGATGCATTTTCTGTTTCTGCAACAAGACTTGCTTATGAAATTCAATATAACAATATTATTCAAAGCAAGAAAAAAAAAAAACAATGTTTAAGACTTGTACTAATGAGGAACACCAAAGCCAAGCTTTAAACTTTTTCATCTAATATTTAGATTTTATTTCAGCTTTACGTGTTTTTAATTGCTTTAGTGTACCTGTTTTTCAGTCATTATACTATCATGCAGGATAAAACTGATCTGAGACCTGTGAATATTCTTCCATGATAGATTTACCCATGTACAGTAGTAGAGTTCTGTTTGTATGCGTGACATGTGTTGATGTCGTTGATTTGCTTTGTTTATGTGTGTGACAGAGCAGTGACGTCTCTCCGTGTTCTGTGTTGACGGATGGAGATGACATCACAGATCTTTCCACTGACTCCGCCCACTATCAGCTGCTGTCACAACTGGGTAGGGATCATGTCTTGCTGAATAGTATGATATAAGTTAGTTATCTTGTTTATATCATGTATAACCATATGTCTTACTCTGTTCTGAATGCTTATGTGTGTGGGTATTTTTGTATATATGTGCAGGCCGGGGCTTTAATAACCTCAGTCAGGTGAACATGGCACGCCACACACCGTCTGGCAGACTGGTGGCAGTAAAAAACACAAACCTGGACGAGTGTACAGAAGATGAGCTGCTGCAGCTGATGGTGTGTAGGACACTTACGAGAGCTTACCATTGATTAATACTATGTGAAAATGAAGCTTTGAAGCTTCAAAATCACATTGTTTATTGAAACTTTAGAAAAGAATATGTAAAAATATATATATTTTTAATTTTCAGACTTTTATGGGATTGGCATTTCTATTGATTTCATCTGTTTTTGTTTATGAATGGAGCATATATATATATATATATATATACACTCTCAGAAAAAAAGGTACAAAAGCTGTCACTGGGCTGTACCTTTTCAAAAGGTACACTTTTGTACCCAAAGGCTGCACATTGGTACCTTAGTGGTACATATTAGCACCTAAAATGTACATATTAGCACCTAAAATTATTAACACCTAAAATGTACTTATTAGCACCTAAAATGTACATATTAGCTCATGAAATGGATATTTTTACCCCCTAAAATGTACATATTAGCACCTAAAATTATTAACATCTAAAATGTACTTATTAGCACCTAAATTGTACATATTAGCACCTAACATGTACATATTACCACCTAATGGACATATTAGCACCTAAAATGTACATATTAGCTCCTGAAATTGACATAATAGCACCTAAAATGTACATATCAGCACCTAAAATGTACATAACACTTGAAATGGACATATTAGCACCTAAAATGTACATATTAGCACCTGACATGTACATATTACTACCTAATGGACATATTAGCACCTAAAATGTACATATTAACACTTAAAATGGACATATTAGCACCTAAAATGTATATATTAACACCTAAAATGTACTTATTATTAGCACCTAAAAGGGACATATTAACACCTAAAATGTACATATTAGCACCTAAAATGGACAAAAGTTTACCTTTTGAAAAGGTACAACCCCAGTGACCGCTTTTGTACCTTTTTTCTGAGAGTATATATACATATCTGAGTTTTTTTTTTGGCCCTGTTATGATGATTGTCCTCGAGTTAGGGTCCGAAGAGGACTGACTAATCGTGAGGGCATTTTCAGATTTTAGACACATACACACAACCTTTTCTCGGAAAAGCCCATTGTGCTTGTGCATTAATTGCAGAATGAGGTTCTGCTGTCCAGACGGTTCCGTCACCCGAACCTGCTCACGTCCAGACTGGTGTTCAGCTCCTGCTGTCAGCTCTGGGTTCTGTCTCCGCTCATGAGTTACGGTAAGAGTTCACACTCATCTGTCTCTTGCTTTGTGTTTTCTGTCCCCATCCTTCCCTGGTGTAATTTCTCTGCACGTGTTTCATTCAGGTTCTGCAGACTCTCTGCTCAGGTCGTACTTTCCGGATGGAATGAGCGAGTCTCTGATGGCGTACTTGCTGTACGGGGTTCTCCGAGCGCTCGAGTACCTGCATCACATGGGCTACGTGCACAGGTGAGCGCATGAGGGCTCGGTTTCACAGAGGGGATAGTTCACCCAAAAATTCAAATTCTGTCATTTACTTGCCTTCATGTCATGCCAAAACCATCAGACTTTCATTGAGAGAACAAAAAAATCCTCTAATATTCAATTTAATCTGATTTCCTATTGTATCAGAGAGAAACGCACGGCCACGTTGATCAGCCAGTTTTGTGTCGTTCATGCGGAGACTCTCCTCATGTGTTTAAATAATGATGCATTTAAAAGTTTATGACCAAACATATCTTTATAAAAGTTCATAATGCTGTTGCAGATGAAATATAATGTGGATAACATTGACAAAATATATTTTTGTTAGGTAATCACTCTTTTATCTAAACCTCTCTACTTACTATCGGTCTCGCATATCCGCCATGTTTGTAGTTTTTTTTAAGAATCCTTGTCCAAACCATAGATATCCATAATAAAGGCTAGATGTCTTACGGCGGAGTCTCTATCGTCATTATCGGTGGCCATCTTGTCACAGGCAAGCTTTCTGGCGGGCTCTGTGGTTCCTGATGTAAGATGAGTGATCAGCACGAACACAAATACTCTTATCTCGCTGAAATCTTGGCGGATTTACAAACGGTTTGGTTTCTTACAAAGGTTATTAACGTGGCTACAATTCTAGTTGATTATTTATTTATACACTTATTATTCATCAGTGTAATAGCTACATCTCTGACGTTTATAACAAACCCAACCGTTTGAAAATCGGTAGAAAATTGAGCAAGTTATGGTTATTTAAAAAGTACATTCGCCATTCAACACAATGTTACGAGTGAGCGAGCTGCCTGTGACAAGATGGCCGCCAAGTGCGGACGTTGACCTCCATTGGCCAGCAGCGCATTGTTATGGATATCTATGGTCCAAACACAATTGTTTGTTGGCAATATTAGCCAGTAGAGTGAACTAATTCAGCTCAGGATCTGCACTTCATATTTTAACTTATAAAAAATAGTAGACTAAAGGTATCAATGGAACACTCATTACAACATACTATGATTTAAACGCATTATTTCTAACTTTTTTAGGATGGAAAGTATGGGAATTGGGAAACAGCACAAAGCTTCTGAAGAGAAACAATCGCTTTATATGATTCATTTGGGTTTTTTCTTCACATATAAACATTGATCAGCATTCAAATATGGTAAACGGAGATCAAGCATGCTTGATTCATTCTCGCATCTCACACAGCATGTTTGAGCTTCTGTTGATGTTTAAATGTGAATAAATGCCTGAATTTAATTTGTTTGTAATATAAAGCGATTGAAGAATTGGATTAAACTGCCCAATTAATCTTTATTTTACGATCTCTTTATGAAAGATTTGAACCGTCAGAGTTTTGGGTGAACAGACTTTCAATGAAACGACAGAAATCACTTCAAATTTCATTAAAAACATCTTAGTTTGAGCTCCGAAGATGAACAAAAGTCTTATGGGTTTGGTTTAAATTAATCTCTTTAATCTTCTCTCCGGCAGAGGTGTGAAGGCGAGTCATGTGCTGCTGTCAGCTGAGGGCCGTGTGTGTTTGTCAGGGCTTCAGAGTGTGTACAGTCTGATGAAGGATGGCAAGAGGATGAGAGCTGTGTTTGACATGCCTCAGCACAGTCCGTCTCTCCTGCCGTGGCTGAGCCCGGAGCTTCTGCGACAGGTGACAATCCACATGTGAAAGCTGGTCCAAACAGCAGCATTATAGACAGTATAAAACAATAAACAATATATGAAATAAAGCGTTTGATTATGACAGGTGCAATCTTAATGTAAAAAATGAGCATGCACAATTAAATATCCAAAACTGTCTGATATACATGCTACCTTTCAATAGTTTGGCGTTACTAAGATTTCTTTTAACCCTCAAACCGTATTCACTTTATAGCCCTTAATCCTGTAATTGTGGACAAATGTGGGCACAGAGGACTCAAGTGTGATCCTAATTTTTATTTATTATAAATGTTATATCAATGTCTTCGATAAAGTTTTGTCTATCTATTTACGGGGGTTCTTTTTTATTTTGGGGGTATTTTTGAATTTATTTACTTCAAAAAGTACCATATTTTCTATATAAATTATATGTTTTATTTTTACTACATTAAAATATCATTCCAGTAAGTTCTTAGAGTTAAAACCTAAAGATGAAGTGGCTTTGCTGTCACCTGGTGTCTTAATTTGGCTTATTTTAGAATGCTCTAAATTACAGTTTTTCCCATTCATTTCTATGGGTGCCCATTTTTGACCCAAATACAAGATTATGGAGTTTTTTTTCACCCACTTAACATTGTAGAATTGAGTCAAAAAAAAAGTGTGTGTGTTCAGGAGACAAACTTAGGAAAAGTAGCCATCAAGGGAAGTATTTTTAAAAAATAAATCAAAACTATTTTGCCCACATTTGTCCAGAATACGGTTTTAGGGTTAAATAAATTAATATTTTTAGTCATTAAATTGATCAAAAGTGACAGTAATTACGTTTCTAACGTTACAAAAGTATTCTATTTCAAATATATGCTGTTCTTTCGAACTTTTTTATTTAGCAAAGAATTCTGAAAAAACATTATTTTAGGATTTACACAAAAATATTCAACTGTTTTCATGATTGATAATAAGAAATGTTTCTTGAGCACCAAATTAGCATATTATAATATATATATATATATATATATATATATATTTCTGACGGATTCACTACTGGTCAAAAGTTGAAAGAGGAAACATGAAGGTTTTTTAATGTTTTTGAAAGTAGTCTCTATGTTTGTGTATGTGTGTGTGAGAGAGAGTATATGAGTTTGTATATATGAATGAATGAATAAATAATTTTATTTCTTTTCATTTCCTTTTCCTCTTCAGAACATGGTCATTGATAACAGAGTATATTTAAACTCAGCATGTTCAAAAGAGAAGAAAAAGAATATAGAAAAAAAAGGAGAAGGAAGAAGCTAACTTAATCTACAAAAAAAATCATGCTATAGCAGTCCATTAATCAATTGGTTTACTAATATCGGCCGATAACCAGGTCAGGACCAACATCAATTCTAAACGTATCGCTTCATGACACATTATGATGGATTTTTGTGTGTGATGAAGGATCTTCATGGCTATGGAGTGAAATCCGACATCTACAGTCTGGGAATCCTGGCATGCGAGCTGGTCAGTGGCAGAGTGCCGTTCCAGGACATGCCGCCCACTCTGGTACTGCCGTTCTTCACCTGTGCCATCTGTGAGCATGCAGCTATGATTGCTGAACGCTGTTTCTTCTTCAGATGCTGCTTCAGAAGCTGCGGGGTTCTCACTGTTGTCTCCTCGACGTCCCCCCTTACCCGCTCGGAGACATGGGGGCGCTCAAGGTGTCGCGCTCCGGTGTGGATTCGGGGATCGGCGAGAGTGTTGCGACTGGAAGTCTGACTCGTACTGCCACTGCAGAGAGACCTCAAAGCCCCGCCCCCAAAAACCACTCGGTCACACTGCACAACCTGGTCCAACTGTGCCTGCAGCAGCAGCCTGAACGCAGGTAGAGACCGCAAACACAACACTGCCAGAGCTCGAAATGGACACATGAAGCTTTTAGGCGAATTTCAACATAAGTTTTGGGTCTGTAATGTTTTTGAAAGGCTCTTCTGCTCACCAAGGCTGCATTTATTTGATCAAAAAATACAGTAAAAATAGTATAATTGTGAAATATTATTAGAATTTAAAAGAACTGTTTTCTATTGTAATATATTTTAAAATATAATTTATTCCTGTGAATTTTCAGCATTATTACTCCAGTCTTCAGTGTCGCAATTTGATTTCTTCTTATTAAAAATGTTAAAACTTTACTAGTACTATAAGTGGACTTCAGTGGAAAATTGAAATAAAACAAAAACCTAAACTTTAGGGTTGGATTTTATTAGTACTGTAGATGTGAATAACCCCTCTAAACTTGACATTGAGATTACATTTTTGTAATCAAATTGTCTATAGGCACTTTATACAAAATATGTCAAAAAATAATTTTTGCATAAGGTTTTTTGGTAATTTATTGATTGCGACATGATGTTACCATTCTATTACTATTCTCTTACTTTTTTTGCACAAAAACTTTATTAACATTAGAAGTGGACTTAAGGGGAACTTTGGAATAAAGTCCACTTTATTAACAAAAATGTTCTCTCAGAAGTTTAGTTTATACAATGTGACACATTTATCTGTTAAAGTGAAAAACAGCGAAATAATTCCAGAGTCATAACACGAAAATATATATTTTTAATGAAATGCAAAAAATATATACATTTTATTTATTAACCCATTAAAACCGGATCACACATCTGTGTGTGTTTACCCTTAAGACCGGATCCCTCATCTGTGCGTAGTCACTATTAAGCCTGGCAAACGCGTTTGCTTCATTTTGAGCCGTGCCGGCTTTTTATTCCATGTTTTTATCTGATATAGAGCCTGAGAAGATTTTAGTAGGCTTTGACAAATATTTCTGGAAACATTAAAGTTTTGGGAGGGGGTTTTCAGAAAAGCAGGGCTTTTTAGCAGGCGTTTTAAGCCTAAATGGGTTAAAGAGATAGTTCACTTTGAAATTAATTTTTGGTATGTTTTAGCTTACCTCAAGGGCATCCAAGATGTAGGTGTCTTTGTTTCCACAGTATTTTCAATTTTGATATTTTTAGGTCAAACCGTTCTTGTCTGTCAGTCATATAATGGAGGTCTATGGTCACCACCTCAAAGAGCATGCACAGAGAAGTCCAAATTAAACATGATTTAATGACTCGTAAATGTAAGTATTGATGGCCTAAGACACAAAACGAGCGGTTTGTGTGAAAAAACGAACAGTATTTATATCGTTTTTACCTCTTGTAATTACAGCCACGTCCAAGTGATCTGAGGGCGCTGGCGCTTCGGTCTGTGCAAGCGCCGTGGTTGTGAAAAAAATTCAACGTTGTCTGTTTATATATCGAAATCGTCTTCCATTGCGATTTCCTGTATATCTAAATATGTTTAGATCTTCACAGTGAAAGGTAAAACTTCTGAAATCTCTGTGTAAACAATGAGTGACGTACACACGCACGAGATCACTTCCGGCGCTTGCGCCGAGTACTTGGACGTGGCTGTGATTACAAGAGGTAAAAACGATATAAATACTGTCCGTTTTCTCACACAAACCGCTCATTTCGTGTCTTAGGCCATCAATGTGTGCTTACATTTACGAGTCATTAAATCATGTTTAATTTGGACTTCTCTGCGCATGCTCTTTGAGGTGGTGACCATAGACCTCCATTATATGACTGATAGACACAAACGGTTTGACCTAAAAATATCAAAATTGGAACTACTGCGAAAACAAAGACACCTACATCTTGGATGCCCTTGAGGTATGCTAAAACATACCAAAAAATCATTTCAGTGAACTATCCCTTTAAAGTGATTTACTAAGCTTCGTGCTCGTCAATTTACTGGTATTTGTGCCATTATTTACCACCCCATGTGGCTCGTAGTAGATTGTGTTGTCCATTATGTCTGTGTTCATTAATTTGTGTGTCCTCAGCCCAGAACTCTCCACTCCTATTGTGTTCTCGTGCTAATTAGCCCTGTTTGGTCAGTCTGGCCCTTTATCTTTACTGAACCCCATGCGATATGTGTGTTTGTGTTCAGGCCGTCTGCGACTGCTCTCCTCAGCCACCCCTTTTTCAGACAGGTAGATTCACCCTTTCATCCAGCTTTCACTAAATCTTCAGTCTTCGAGTGTAACCTAAAATCTTCATGAATTGATCTGTGTGTCTGTCTTCCAGGTGAAGAAACACACGAGGGACTCTTTCCTGAGTTTGATGTATCCGGCCGTGCCAGTGTCCTGTCCTCCAGACACACCTCCATCCGGGACGCCGACCCAGACCTGCAACACCCCGTCTCCCTGCGACGCCGAGCCGGAGGACGGCATGTGGGACTTCTCCTAAACATGGCCGTCCCTCTCTAGGCCATTTCCTTCCTCACACAAACCTTGACCCGGGCCGGGCAACTAGAGATACATATATTCCATGTTAATCCATCCTAACCAGCTGCTAAATTTTGTTATTTTGCCGTTGTCTCGGTTTGTATACTGCGGTAGGCCACCCACGGTGAAATCTCATTGGTCTATATTCCCTCTCTTCACGGACCAAAGTATCGATGACATCATCTTGCACTTATGGGCTTATCTACATTTTTAGCCAATCAAATGCTCTCTAGAATGAGCACATGCCAGCTGCCTAGATTTTCCTGAATATCAATAGCAGGTAGAAAATCATGACCGAAACTGAAAGCCTATTAGCCAGGGCTGCACGATTATTAAAATTTAAATATAAATAAAAAAATATTCAAATTTATTAAAACTGAAATTGTGATTTAGTGCAGTTATCAAATCATAAATGCTGCTATTTAATTAAATAAATATGCACTGCGTGTATTGATGGTGTTTTCAGTGGCTTCATTCACAGTACATTTTTCTTTAATTTACATTACAATAGTAATATTTTGTTTAATATTATTATTATTATTATACTCATATTTATATATAATCACTACGTTTAGAGCTTAGAGCTTTTTTATTGAATCACTAGCACAGTTTTTATCAGAAAAATCACAAGTTTTTATTCCCCGAAATCGTGCAGCCCTACTATTAGCTATTTGGGACGAGCAAGTCCTTTTGATAAACAGGAAGTGTTCAGATTGACTTTATGCAACGGTTTTACTTTAATTATGGACAGAAAAATGAAAGAAAGACACGTGACTTGTGTCTTATTCAATGTTGTGCGCTCATCTGTGTGCTGCACATTCTGACTAATGGAGTGGGTCACCCAAGTACTACAGTATTCACTCCCATTAGACCAAAATGGCATATTCTCTTGAGTAGGTACTTATTTTGAATAATTAATTACTTGACAGCCACTAAAAAAAGTATGTTCTATGTGATCTGGACTACGTTTGCCATGTTTTCGTTATCATGTGACCTACCAGTATCAGTTGCTTCGCCTCACTGTGATTCACTAATCCTCTCCCGTGGCCTCATGGGATGGCAAAGTGTCCATCATATGCACACTCGCTGGAAGTAGGTCATCCGGGTCATTTTTGCCTTCTCTTTTATGAGTACTGTGAATTCAGACTTACTTCTTTTGTCACAGACTGTTTTTCACCTACTATATAGTAGGGATAGGGAAGTATGTGATTTGGGATGCAGCCTGTGTCAGTGTTTGATCAGAGCTTCCTGTTTGATGTTCACTGGATTTGATCCAGCTCCTATGAGTGAGGTCATCAATCTGAGCCATAAATGCTGAGAGGCAGATGTCATGTGTGTGTGTGTGAAGGTTATTAGTACATCACCCACTCAGCCTGTGACCGTGAACGTGTGGGTGTGTGTACAGTACATGTGTTTTGTGTGTATCTCTGTTCAGATTTCCATAACCTTCTTGCTCTCTATGAAGAAACTGTTTTCTGAAATGTTGAAATGTTTTAATCCTGTGAAGAAATAAACCAAGCCATCAACGCTGTGCTGTTCAAACGGCCGTCAACACTGCCTCAACATGTGCTCTGGAACGCAATCATGATCAAACTGAAGGACTGAGCAGGTTTAACTGTGACTGATATTGTATTCACTGTATTTAGACATATGATAAATATATTCTTACTCTGTTTCTCAACTCTTTGGTGTCTAGTCATTTTTTTCTTTTTGCCTTTTCTTATTATAATGTCAGATAAACAATTATTGGTGACACTTATATGTTAACATTAGTTAATGTATTATTTATTAGTTCCCTCAATGAACTAACAATGAGCAATATAATGTATTTTTACAGCATTTATTAACCTTTGTTAATGTTAGAGAATAAAAAAGTGAATGTTAGCTTGGAGTGCATTAATGTTAACATATACAATTTGTAATCTTAAAATTGTATTAAGAAATGCTGGGATTATCATTAACTAATGTTAATAAGTGTTGTAGATTGTTCATGTTAACTAATGTAGTTAACAATAAAACCTTTGTAATGTGTTATCTAATTACATTATTTTCCTTTAATTTGTCTTGATCACTTACTGACCTTATTTCCTGATCTAATTTTTGTGATTTTTATTTTTGAGCTCACAAAAGTAATATTTAATCATTTCCTGCAATTTGTATGTGTGTTGTAATTCTGTATATGCACTCTTTGGCCAGCAGGGAGCGCTCATATATCATATACATAGATTTTACATATTAATCTTGTAATGTGTTTATGTAAAAATAATAACGTAAACGTTACAAAGAAATTACATATTTAATTACACGGATTTTAGATCTAAAAACATCGACGGCCGAGCCTTGTTGAGCTTACCGGTCCCAAGTTTTTATAAAAAGTTTATTTCCAACAATATATACATGACATTTCGAAAGAGACAAATGAATTACCAGATACACAAGAATTTAATAGCGTCATAAAACATTAATACCATGTTAAACATCAGCTATTGTATATGAGGATAACATTCATATCAAAGTAATATATATTCACATACTTACCCACTTACCTGTCCTTCTAAGTTGAAGGCATCTTATTAATATTAATTACGCACGGTCATGTTTCTGCAGTGCGCCTACTTGATTGGCTGACGGGGGAATACGTTCTGACGTTGGCATCAGTTGACGAATTGTTAAAAGCGTGCTCATGAATATTAATTGCTTTACGTAATGAACGCGAGTTTCAGGCACGCCTTTGTTTGCGACTCACATGAGCTGCATGAGCTCCACATAGGCAACGTAAAGGAGTGCGGCCTGTCGTAAAACATATCTACGAAGAAAAACACACACAGGCGCGCGCGCTCGCGCGCACACACACACACACACACACACATACACCTTCAAGCTTCCCGAGCCGTCGCAATCCAGTGCGATGATACTGGTCAAATGCATCCAGTCTGTCAGGCTGATCTGGTTACAGAATGAGTCAAAAGCCAGTTTGTGGTGTTTAAACTGACCGGTTTAAATGCCAGTGGTGCTTTCGCTTCATGCAACAACATTCCTGGATTCGTAACCAGAACACAAGCTTCGGCTCGGGAGTTTCGACGGGCTGCTTTTGTTGAGGCAGGTGAGTTTCAGACTCATAGGAAACTGATGTATTTATTCCGAGACATTATTATACTAGTATATATACCGTTGCCATTTGTTATGACGATATTAACTAATGTTTATAAAATTACAAGCCATGACATTAGTGGGGGTTTCATAAGAGTTATATTTAAATGTATGTCAAGAAATATGCTGTTGGTCATATCTTTATAGAATTGCACATGTGTTGAATGTTTTGAGACCCTCAAAGAGTCTAAATCTAGAGTTAGTGTTTTAGTCTAGTATGTACAATAACAACACCCAGAGTTCTAGATCAACTCTTTTACTTTGTGCATATTTTTGGACATATATAAATAATATGATCTGATTTTGTCAATGCTGGAGTTAAAATATAGTTTACACGACTTGCTCTTTGAAAGTCAGGAATATAATGTTGGCTCTGTGAACATGTTGAGTTGGCTTGAGATGATGTCATGGGTCTCTGTTTATTTTGGGATATTTTTTTCCTTCTCAATCCAGAGTCATGCATTGCAAATTTACTGTTATCCGTGGCATGCAAATGTGCTTTTGGGAATTGCAATGCATTCATGCAGCATCTAAACACAGGGCTGTTTTTAATGTGTGCTCTATTTGTCGACAGGGCTTGGAAGAGCTGAGGAGTTTTTGGAATATCAGAAAGTGCCGGAAACGCACAAGTCCAAGCCATCTGGGATTCGTATCGTTCACATGATGGATGTGATTTCACCGTGCACAGAGGAAATGACACGATCTGTCATCCTGGATTAACACAGACTTCTATTCACCCATTGGTGGGATTTGTGATCCACGAGCGAATGTGGTTTTTGGGAAAACTCCTTTCGCCGGGATGTTAACACCATGAGGACTCAGGAATATTGATCACACATCATCATCATCATCATCAGGAAGGTTTCTGCCTACATGCTCACAGCTTGCAGTGCAGAATGGCATCGACCGAGAGACTGTATGAGGTTTGGATGCTGTACTGCAATAAGGTAAACGGCTTGCACAGAGTTAATGCATTTCATTTCTCATGCAAATGTACATTGCATCACTAAGCGTGACCAAATAATCCCTTTTGCACATAAGAAGGAGCGCTGTTTTATTTATTTATTTCTCGTGCAGTGCATGTGGCTGGTACACTGTGTTCCATGCAGTGTGTGAACGCTTGTCATGACATCTGAATGCCCTCTGGAGAGATCCATTGACCTCAGGTGGTTGTGAATGTCCAGTCCGTCTGATCATTGATGGAGATTCGAACCAACTCCCTCTGTGGTGTCATGTGATCAGACTTAACTCAAAATGATTCAGTGCATAGTGTCGGATCGTGTTCTAGTTATTCTTCCTCGTTGACCCCAGATGCATTTCTCTTGGGTTGTAGAAAAAATATTTTGTTTTGCAAATCATATATAATACTTTATCTTATCTCGGTTTGATATGTAAACCTTTAATATGGCAGTTTCCCCTAAAAGTGACATCATTTGTTGGCTCAACCAATGCTTTGAGTTTGGGGGGTGGGGCTAATTGTTTGACGAAACAATAGCAGTGATCAGGGGGAGTGTCCAATCTGTTTTAAAACATTCTTTTTGCAATTCCATTTCGTGTTAGTGGTTCAGAAACTGCACATTTTAGCTTTAAAGGTCCTTATATCTATTTAGAAAATGACTAGACTAGATAATTTGGACGTCCTCTGAAATTGTGTCACCAAGACCTCTTAGGATACATATACACATGACAACGCTGTACTATAAATGGAAAAGTTTTTACTTTGCGTCTTTTTGGAGAACCCTAACCCGCCCCTAATCCTACCCATCTCCACCCCCTGATCCCTAACCCCACCCCTAATCCTACCCATCTCCACCCCCCTGATCCCTAACCCCACCCCTAATCCTACCCATCTCCGCCCCCTGATACTTAACCCCGCCCCTAATCCTACCCATCTCCACCCCCGATCCCTAACCCCACCTCTAATCCTACCCATCTCCGCCCCCTGATACTTAACCCCGCCCCTAATCCTACCCATCTCCACCCCCGATCCCTAACCCCACCTCTAATCCTACCCATCTCCACCCCCTGATCCCTAACCCCACCCCTAATCCTACCCATCTCCGCCCCCTGATACTTAACTCCGCCCCTAATCCTACCCATCTCTTTATCTTTATCTTATCTCGGTTTGATATGTAAACCTTTAATATGGCAGTTTCCCCTAAAAGTGACATCATTTGTTGGCTCAACCAATGCTTTGAGTTTGGGGGGCGGGGCTAATTGTTTGACGAAACAATAGCAGTGATCAGGGGGAGTGTCCAATCTGTTTTAAAACATTCTTTTTGCAATTCCATTTCGTGTTAGTGGTTCCTAATCCTACCCATCTCCACCCCCTGATCCCTAACCCCACCCCTAATCCTACCCATCTCCGCCCCCTGATACTTAACTCCGCCCCTAATCCTACCCATCTCCACCCCCTGATCCCTAACCCCACCCCCTAATCCTACCAAACTCCGCCCCCTGGATCTCGTGCAATGAGGTGATACTGTCTTTTTCCGCACAGGCGACAATGTTGTTAAAACGATCTCCGTTCACACACTGATCTGCGAAAACGACTAAAACCGCTATATTATTCATGCCAGGCCAGTAGTTGGCGATGTCACTTTGTAAAGAAAAACGATGGGCATACAGACTGAACACGCAACACTCATGTGCATAACGTCATCTACTTTTTCACCCTTGATATTGTGTTTGCAAAATCACGTCAGTGTTATTTTACCATTATATATTATTATATAATTTTTTTTATTTCTAGCTTTATTTCAGTTAGTAATTTTAGTACTCCAACTAATTCAATTATTTACCAAGGCAACATTTCTTCAAATTTTCTTTCATCTAATATTTATATTTTGCTTTATTTCAGCTTTATTTTAGTTGTAACATTATCCTCACTGTTTAGCTGCAGACTGATCTTTTTGGCGAGTAGTTAAACACAATAGCACACTTCCTTGTCTTTGTGTTTTGTGTTGCGAGTCCAGATTTTAACTGTTAGCGCCCCGCTCGTATTGTCAGATCCTGTCGTGATCTGCGACACTGTTAGGTCGCTTTACAGGACATTTAACACCGTAATAATGTTCCAGAACAAATGTAATGATAGCACATTTTCCAGAGCGTTATCGTTTCTTGAGAGAGGATGTTTTGCTTCCTCAGGAGTGTCTGCTGTTGTCAGCAGTGTCTTGTGGGTCTGTCATGTCAGCGTAATACAGTGATTAGACCCTGAGCCCCTCAGAGCCGCTGCTGTCCACAGGGACTCGGGACTTATCCAGATGACCTGTCACATAAAATAAGATTTCCAAATCTGAACATTAGCCTTCGTTTGTGGCAGCGGGCGTGTGATTTAGGTCTAAAAGGGTCTAAAACGTGCCATGTGCACGTTTCCCTGATCAATCAGGATTTAAATGATATATTTAGGATTTATTTGAATAGAGACAGAAACGATATACATGGATAAAACTGATACAACAACGATCCAATGGAAGTATTATTAGTGATTGCAGCAAAGACTAATTTGCGACGCTCGTCCCTAAAGGTCAAAGGGTTAGTTAGTTCACCCAAATTTACTCGCCCTAAAGCCATCCTAGGTGAATATTACTTTATTCTTTCAGTTATATTTAATAATCAATAGCTTCCAAGCTTTATAATGGGAGTGAGTCTTTTAAGGCAAAGAAGCACGTCCATCCATCATAAAAGTAATCCATACGACTCCAGGGGTAAATAAAGACCTTCTAAACCAAAGCCATGTGTTTTCTTTGAACAAAAAATATCAATATTAATAACTTTATAAACTATAATGACTGGCTTCTGGCCCGTGACCTCTGACCCGACGCATGATGTATTGACGAACGCCGAAGCACAGAGAATCTCAATTCTTTTTTGAAAATAAACTCAAATCGCATTTGTGAGTCTATATATCGCAGTTGTGGCTTTATCTCTTGTAATTCTGAAAAAATATATATTTGCGATATAAACTCGGACATTTATTTATTTGTTTATGATTATTGGCAGACACAAGCTGCCATAATATTCTGTGAACAATTCAGTTTTTACTCAAATAGCTGTGCAGTCTTGACGGTGAGATGTTCAGCTCGTCCTTAAAGGGATAGTTCACTTTGAAAAACATTTTTGGTATGTTTTAGCTTACCTCAAGGGCATCCAAGATGTAGGTGTCTTTGTTTCTGCAGTATTTTCAATTTTGATATTGAAACCATTCTTGTCCGTCAGTCATATAATGGAGGTCTATGGTCACCACCTCAAAGAGCATGCGCAGAGAAGTCCAAATTAAACATGATTTAATGTCTTGTACACATTGATGGCCTAAGACACGAAACAAGCGGTTTGTGTGAGAAAATGAACAGTATTTATATCATTTTTACCTCTTGAAATCACAGTCACTTCCAAGTGATCTCAGACTGAAGCGCCCGTGCCTTCAGATCACGTAGTTACAAGAGTTAAAAACGATATAAATACTGTTCATTTTCTCACACAAGCCGCTCGTTTCGTGTCTTAGGCCATCAATGTGTACTTACATTTACGAGTCATTAAATCATGTTTAATTTGGACTTCTCCGTGCATGCTCTTTGAGGTGGTGACCATAGACCTCCATTATATGACTGCCAGACAAGAACGGTTTGACCTAAAAATATCAAATTGAAAATACTGCGGAAACAAAGACACCTACATCTTGGATGCCCTTGAGGTTAGCTGAAACATACCAAACATTAATTTCAAAGTGAACTATCCCTTTAACATGATTTCCCTCATGAGCTGACAGTCACAAGTCCACTGTGGCTTTGTTTGCTGCAGAAATGACCTTTGCTTTTGTTTATGGTTTCTGCTCTCATGCATTAACCAGCCTGCGATCTTCAGAACGCAGTGTGAACTGACATTTCCTCTTAAGCATGCTAATGCAGCCTAATGATAACTGGATATGTGTGTCAGATTTACATTTACAGGTATGTATGTTGAAAGGCATTACAGTTTTTCTCGGTCGTTTACACACATTTTCTGAAAGAATGCCTCTACACAAACAAATTTTAAACAAAACACACACCCCTCAATTCTCCTGCAAAATGAAACTTTACATTCAAAACAATGTTATTTCAGCTCAAAATTGTATTTTGTTTTCAAATGACATACACAAACCATCATATAAGAACCAGTTGAACACTGATATGCTCAATGGAAAACACTGTGATGGAAAACACTTCTTCTCCATTCACCTTTGTATTGTTCAGTGTTACACTTAATACAGACAGTGCATACATAAGTGTGTTGCAACATATTTGAGGATATTGCTTTTATATTCAGAACACACAAATAGACGGTAACAAATATATTTTATTTTTCCCACAAAAACAATGTACACAGTGTACATCCCAACCAACACAAAGTTACACAAACATACAAAACAACAGAAAAATGTACTGTATGCAGTTACAGTAAACTATCCTGCATCCTCTCTTCTGTTTCGGTCTTTTATGCTAAATCTGATTGATAATTGTAAAAGTGTGTGATGTGTTTGTCCATGTGATGAGTCAGTGTGCATAATATATATGAATGGCAGTGTGTTCCTTGTGAAAACAAGAGATTTTCTGCATGAAATGGTGCCAAATGCAGAGAATTGTGTGTAGTGTTTTGAAAAAAGTGTGTTTTAGAACTGCAATTTGAGTATAAAGCAGGAATTGTGCTTGTAGTTTAGCAGAATTGGTTTAGGGAATTGGTGCATGAGTTACATGTTGTGGCCATTGTGTGTTTACAACTGAGAAAAACTGTAATACAGCGGCTTTTGCTGTGCATTCTGGGATGTGTTTGGAGCCCAACCTGCTCGGGGTCTTTGTGTTCTGTTTCATCTGTTCATAAAACACAGAGAAGAGAACGTACATAGCCACAGAGGAAATCAATAATCTCACCAAGTACTGAAGAAAACAAACATATACTGGATTAAAGGAGTTTAAAAAAAAAGTTTTGCTGATAATTTACTCACCCCGATGTCATCCAAGATGTCCATGTCTTTCTTTCTTCAGTCGAAAAGAAATTTAAGGTTTTTGATGAAAACATTCCAGGATTTTCTCCATATAATGGACTTCAATGGGAACCAAACGGTTCAAGGTCTAAATGAGATATTCAGTGCAGCTTCAAAGGCCTTTAAACGACACCAGACGATGATCTAGGACCCTTCGAGTCATGACTCGAAAAAAGATTTGTTCATTTGATGAACGAGTTCGAACAGGAGAGTCACGATTCACGAACGCTCATCACAGAACAGAGCAAGGCGAGCATTTGAGCTTATAAAACTTAAACGTATTTATTTTTTAAATGAGCGATCTTTTCGCTTGATAAGACCCTTATTCATCGTCTGGAATTGTTTAAAGCCCTTTGAACAGTTTGCAGTTTGCACTGAAACTCTCATTTGGACCTTGAACCGTTTGGTTCCCATTGAAGTCCATTATATGGAGAAAATCCTGGAATGTTTTCATCAAAAACCTTAATTTCATTTCAACTGAAGAAAGAAAGGCATGGACATGTTGGATGACATGGGGGTGAGTAGATTATCAGCAAAAGTTTTTTTTTTAAAGTGAACTACTCCGTGGATCAGGTTATTTTCTCTTGGTTTGTGGGAAAATGAAGAACACTGATGTTTCCATTTCGGACAGTAATAAAATTGTCTGCCTGTAAATAATAAAATGGCATTACAACAACCCCATAAAAACATTATTGTTCAATTTGGGTTAGTCTCCATGATCAGTGCTGGTGGTTCCATGTGATTTTTGCCTCTTCTGCCTGAATGCCAGATGGACAAATGTCGACATGGCAGATGAGTGAATGAGACAGAGTTGAAAACAATTAAAGAAAGAACCGGATGGACTGAAACTGAATGATGCATGCATGATGAAAGTGTCTTTTCATGTGGTCTGTTTACTCGAGCAGTTTAATAGAAGCTGGTCATTGTGTTTCCTGGTTACAGTCGTGAACCCATAAACACACACACACACGCCCCCTCTGAGATAATGATAGACTCACTGAACACACAATGTGACAGTCTTGTGTGAATGGGACGGAGCTACTTGTGTGCTGACCTTTGACCCGGTTAAGACCTGTGATTATCAGGGCTTGTCCTTCAGTGATGGCTATAAACGGCTTTTACAGGGCAGTGCGCTATTTTTATACACGTACACACACTCGTACAATACTCACCCATTAGTCCACAATTATGATCCTCGTCCAACTCTCTCCCAGTTGTTGTCTAACCTCTCTGAGATCAGGGCAGAACTTCTACACACCTGTGCTGTTGCTCTTACCTCTGGAAAGATAAATGTGTATTTGAAATGGGTCATTTATGTAGAAGAAATATGAAATTATTTTTGAATTTGGAGCTTTCTAGACTGAGAAAAGCCAGAAAATGTATTTTTGGCTTATGTGGATGAAAGACAACAACTCCCAGAATGCACTTGCTTCGCTGCCCTAGGAGGCCACGCCTACCGGTAACAGAGCGCAGTAGTTAAACAACAAGTCTAGACTACTAGTGAGTCTCCGTGATGAGTCTGCCCGAAAATGTGTTTCGCGAACGGCTAAAATGTCCGGGATTGGGCTTTTGCGTTTTACAGTCGCCATTCGTCATGTTTACTGTGGCGAGCGGGACGAGTCAGGGCCGCAGAAGAACGGCGCGAGGCCGGTGGCGTGATTCGTATCTCTTACGGAGGAGCGGGAATTTTCTTAGCAATGTTAAAACACACATCAACCGATCACTTGTTTAGCGTTCATGTAAACACTACATTCAGATTCACCAATCGAAATGAATTCAGTTAGATCGAAACAAAAGCTGTGCATGTAAACAATGAATGGCGACAGCAGAAAGCAAAAACTGAATCCCGGACATGTCCGGGGAAAAAGAGGATGGTAACCCCCCAACTACTCAGCTTTCTCCACAGAACAAGAGCCTACTAGCTTAGCTTCCAAAACAAGATGGCTGACACTATGTGTTCATTCTGTGAGTGAGATCGCCCTCTATGGGCGGGTTGAGAACATGCGGGACAGACGCTACCACTGACTGTAGTCTTTAGACTCTGGACTAAAAAAATCCTCTGATGACGCAAAATGACGATTGACAAAAAATGACAAAAAAATACATAAATCTCTCGTCTCAGGGGGAAATGAGGGTGGAAAGCACAGTAATTCGAAAATACTACAGATTTCTACTAATACAAAGCTTAATAATGTTAAATCCTGAAGTATCCCTTTAAAGCAGACGTCGATGAAGTGAATCCGCATGTAGATCAAATGAGCTCCATAAATCATCTTGGCTGCTTAATTTGCCATGTTATCCTTTCAAAGGGCACTGCAGCACACACACACATGGCAAGAGAGGCGATAAGGACAGCGGGATTCAAAATTAAGTGTGAGAGAAAAGTAAGAAAACCGAGATAGTGGGGTGAGAAAGAGGAAAACGTGTTAGAGAGAGAGAGAGAGAGAGAGAGAGACTGGAAAATGCTGTGTCGCCTCACTCAACATACCCTCTTTCCTCACCATGGTAACAATCCTTATACGATCCTCACAGGAACTCGAGTTCCTGTTGTGAAAGATTATTTGACTACTGAAATGAACATGAAAGATATTAGATGAGAAAGAAGAATCGTAGGGAAGTGACCTCAAGTCAGATAGGATTTAAGAATTTCTGATTCGTTACTATAAACGTTATTATGCAAGTTATGCATGCATTGATATCAATGTAATTCCTCTGAATTTACTTTTTTAGCATGTGATTGAGTTGAAGGAATAGCCTAAGTTTGCATAGGCAGAAATGGTTATTGCTCTGGTGGTCTCTTGCTAATAAGCATGGAAAGGTTGATGTGTAGGTGTTATATGAGGTAATAGCTCTGTTCCAAAACCTGAATTGAGCCGCCCCTAGCTTCAAATTGGCATCAAATCTTGTTTCTCCCAAATATGAAGGCAATATGCATCCTTCATGGAGAAACCGACCTCAGAACACAATGTAACCAGACCATTAAAAAGATATGCTCTGTAACCAACAAATTTCTTACATATTTTTCTTACACAATGTTAGGGATGCACGATATATCGGCCAGCATATCGGTATCGGCCGACGGCCGATGTTCATTTTTAATGTTATCATTATCGGCCTGCTAAGAAAATGTGGCCGATATATTAAAACCGATAAATAATGTATTATTCCCTTCAGCTGAGACACTTGTTGAGAACTGTTTATGTTTTTGAATTTCTTGAAATATGATTGAAATCTCTTCAAAAAATGAACATGTGCAACGCAAATCTGTCATATCGGCTATACAACACTATAATGAGAACATCATTATAATTGTGCGCTTGGGACGTGGATTTAATTGTGAGACTTTTGTTTTTGTAAACAGGCTCTCAAAATTAGATAAAAATTTGGATTTAAGTTTATCGGCCGATATATCGGTTATCGGCTTTCAAATATAAAGAAATATCGGTTATCGGTATCGGCCAAAATTTTCATATCGGTGCATCCCTACACAATGTCAATAGAGTGCCAAAATGATGACGTCACTTTGTAGGACAACTCGGAAGTTAGCGGCGCATGGGTTCCCTCGATCGAAAAGCGATGTATTTTTAGAATAGACTTTTGGAAAATCGCAAAAAATAATATCTGTGTTCAACAAAGAGTTGTGACCCTTACACGTTTTGTCTAGCAAGATCATTTTTACAAGTTAATCCAAAATGTATACATTTTGAAGCCTATATAAAGTTTTTAAAAAAACACAAGCAGGTTATAACTGTGTGTTTTATGTCATAGATCAAAACGTGAAAATATTTAGAGGCTTTGTTTTGTTCACCACAGACCTTATTTCAGGCAATTTAGCACAAACCCATTCAAAACACCCATAGACTTTAGGGCGAGGGAACCGGGAGTGCTAAAATGCTAACTCACTTCCGCGTTTTGCCCCACAAAGTGACGTTGCAACTTCGATACTCTATATCAACGTAAGCTTACGGAAACGCTTTCAGTTTTTATTTGAAATCCATGTTGGGAAGTTTAAGTGAAAATTATAATCATATGTAAATGCTTTCAGTTTTTATTTGAAATCCATGTTGGGAAGTTTGAGTGAAAAATATAATCAGGAGTGCAATTATAAACAAATTAAGGCTGTAAAAGTGGACTAGCAATTAGATGAGTTTAACTGTTTGCCTGATGATGTTTCATTTTCCAGACAACCTCTGTAGTCCCATTTAGCCACTTGTTAGCATTAGCAACCATGTTTTTTAAGCTTCACAAAAAGTATAACTAAATGTGTTTAATGTTGTAGGGTAAAACATGAAAAGGTACTGAGCTTGTGATAACTACAAACAAACCATATTTCAGACATTTAATACTAATACTCATTACTTTAGACTCTGCTGCACTCTGATCTTCTTGTTAGCTTAGCAACAATGCTAACACAACAACAATGCCTTTAGGAGGCTGCTGCCTGTAGACAGCAAGTCAGGTTTAAGAGGTTTAAAGCTTTGCTTAGTTGTTTTCTAGGCTTGTAAATGCATGTTTTTACTAATTGAGAGGTGAGGCAGCGTTATTTTCTGTGGAAATGTACAACATTTCAAGCTTGAGCAAGTAATTTCTTGAAAGAGAGGATAATGTTTACAGGAAAGAGAATATCCTGCATACTAGAAGTCAAATTATTATGGTATGTCAAATGGACAGGATGTCTAGCCCATGTGATTTGAGTGAGCTCAGTGTTGTGGCTGTAGGTCATATGCCTGGCATTAGTGAGGGTTTAGATTGCCCAGTGTCTTTGCCAGAGACCATGAATAAATCAACATTTCTGAAAGAAGCCTTAGGGATGAGACTGTTAGTGCTAAGTAGTCATTTATCAGATGCGGAAGTTATTAAAGTCACCTTATTATTTTTTTTAATGGGATATTGCATTGTTTATTATAAGATATACATCCATGCATATTATTTATTTTTTGTTCCTTTGCCTTGTATAGAGAGCCTAAGTCCCGCCCCTCCATTTCCGGCTCATGGGACCTTTTTTCGGAAAAAATATGCATGTTAGTCAATGGCGAGAGAAAATCTTTTTATCCCGTCTGAAGTGTGGCCTGAATTACACATATGATGTTTGTCAATTTAAAAGATAATTCTGAAAGTCAAAAGTGTCGCAGTTTGACATAAAACAGAAGAGTAACATTTAGTTTTATGTGAAAATTGCTCATTGAACTACATCTCCCGGGAAGCAAAACAACGAGCGAGATCCGCTGCTCGTCTGGTACAAAACACTCAGGCATGACGGCGTAACGTTACGATTATAACGTAAGACTGTAGAAACAATGTCAGACATTAGCCTCAGTAAAGTTAGCTTCATTCATTGAGAGAAAATGTGCGACTGTGGGGTTTGTAGTCTTTGTAATTACGTATTTTCACAGTCTTATACCTCAACGGTTTTACATCAAACTGCGACTTTCTTGACTTTAAAATGTATCTTTTAAATTGACAAGCATCATATGTGTAATTCAGGGCACGATTCAAACGAGATCAAAATATTTGTTGTCTCTCGCCATTGACTACCATACAATATTTTTCCGAAATAAGGTCCCATGGTGGTCGACCAGAAGGGCTCTCTATTCTATAATCAAAATAATAATGAGAGCGGGAGAACCTTTCACTCTGAGATCGACCAATAGCAAACCACAAGTCAATCAATTCCTCACGGACAAAATCAAGCCCTGGCCTACATTTGTTCTAGTAAGAAGCCATGTACTCGGATATACGTCACAATAGGGAAAAAAAAAGATTATTATCATTATTCACAGCTTTTGTTTCATGATGGCTCTAAACTGTAATCTAAACACTGATTTTACAAGATCAAAGTCACAATCTTACCACACAGGACTCATTTTACAACAAGTTACAACAAAATAGTTCCCCCAGGGCGTACAATACAGCATAAAAGTCTACTTCGAGTTAATGTTTAGTGCCTTTAGGAATAAAAAGCCCTTTAAGTGACTGAATCGCCCCACACCCTTCAGCTGGAAAGGGCATCAGGAGCAAGGCAGTGTCCATTCTGTGGCGTGAGCTCTAAATAAACAGGGTGTGCACCTTCGCCCACATCCAGACGTGTGTGTCTTGCCTCTGGATCTTCCTAAACGAATGAGGCTTTTCTTTTGCAGTCTTTCTTTTCTCATATTCTCACTTTTTGTGTTTTGAAGAGTCAAAAACTGACTTGTCTTGTCCATGTGTCTTATCGGTCAGCTATTGCGAGTTGTTTTTTTGGCATGGAGTTGCATAGCTGTTCTGATGATCTCACCGAGAGGAATTTTTGAGCATGATTTCCTGTTCTGGATGTACACGGCTCACAAACGGCCACATTGAGTCGTGATGCACTCCGGCCTCATCAATTAGAGCGTGACGTGTTTCATAAATTCATTAGATTGCCGTCGGCTGTTGATCAAGATTTAATTCTGAGCTGGGTGAACGGGTTTGTGTGTGGACATTTGTGTTGTAGGTCAGACTACTCTGTTTTCTGGAATGTAGGATTGTGTTCCAGGTAGGCAGTCCCTGTTGAAATGCGGTCAGGCCAGTTTGTTATTCGTCAGGTATCTCGTGTTGCACCTGATATAATCCACCTACTAATCTCAAACATTTGGACACACCAACTGTTGATAACTAAATGCATTCCTGTTAGTCAATGTCAAGGTCATATGGTCTTATAAAATGTTGGCTATACCTGAATACAATACAGTCTGCCAAATGAATAAATGTATTTGTATTTCAAATGAATAATTCTTTCCCTGATTAACTTATTCATTTTTCTCTCTCTGTTGTTTTCTGAAACTTGTAGAAGGACCCGGACTATCTGAAACTGTGGTTGGAAATCTTCATCGGCTCCTATGAGAGATGCGTGGATGTGGATTTCGAGAAACCCCCAACCAGGTAGACTGCAGTCCAGCTACGTTCGTCCATCAGTCTGAGGCACTTAAAGGA
The DNA here is from genome assembly GCF_016745375.1 of Pimephales promelas. The sequence goes on along the minus strand of NW_024121543.1, from coordinate 1,781,615 downwards.
GTAGTTCACTTTAAAAAAAACTTTTGCTGATAATTTACTCACCCCCTTGTCATCCAAGATGTCCATGTCTTTCTTTCTTCAGTCGAAAAGAAATGACGTTTTTTTTTTTATGAAAACATTCCAGGATTTTCTCCATATAATGGACTTCAATGGGAACCAAACAGTTCAAGGTCCAAATGAGAGTTTCATTGCAGCTTCAAAGGGCTTTAAACGATGGCAGACGATGAATAAGGGTCTTATCTAGCGAAACGATTGCTCATTTAAAAAATAAATAAAAAAGTTTAAGTTTTATAAGCACAAATGTCGACTTGCTTTGTTCTGTGATGCACGTTCGTGACTCTCCTGTTCAAACTCGTTCATCAAAATGAACAAATCTTTCTTCGAGTCCTTGATAAGACCCTTATTCATCATCTGAAATCGTTTAAAGCCATTTGAAGCTGCACTGAAACTCTCATTTGGACCTTGAACCATTTGGTTCCCATTGAAGTCCATTATATAGATAAAATCATGGAATGTTTTCATCAAAAACCTTAATTTCTTTTCGACTGAATAAAGAATGACATGGACATCTTGGATGACATGGGGGTGAGTAAAATTATCAGCAAAAGTTTTTTTAAAAGTGAACTACTCCTTTAAAGCTCACGAAGACAGACCAGGAATGGGGTTATGTGTTAGCTCACAGGTCCTAGTCACCAATTGATCTATGGCTAAGCCACGCCCCCTCCACTCACTCGGACAAACAGTCAACATTCGGGTACAGGCGCTATGGCATCTGTAAGCGACATTTCACAGGAGGCAATTGGTGATTTTTGGAGACAGAAAGATTATATATCATCCCAAAGTCACCTAAACGGCCTTAACTATGCATTAGAGGGTTATATTAATACGTTTATTGTTGAGAAGGCCGACGAAAAGCTTCAGCTCCAAGCAAATAATGTTACAGGTCACCGGTAAACCGTTGCTATCACCGTTTGGTGCTACAGTATTTATATGAATCATTCAGCACAACATTGTTAACATTTGTTATCTCGGTTATTTACAGATACGTTAATGAAGCTAAGTGACATGATCTACAACGCAGCTAGAAGCTAACGTTAACGTTTCCTAATGTTAGGTTAACGTTACGTCAGAGATGTTAAAGATAACGTTCAAATGCGTCGTTGACATAACTTAGATCAGAAGTAGACATCCTTGTTTAATTTATCCGCGTTTAGTTGGTGGTTACCGCATAACTTAATCCAGAGCAGACGCTTATCTCGGTTGAGAGATGTGGCTTGGGAAAGGGTAAAAAATACACACCATCGCCCAGCCTCCCGGTAACCTAGTGTCGGAGTTGCATGCACACCGTTTCACCATTTAAAACTTAAAATGACAAGAAAAAACGAATGAAAACTGACTAACTGCAATGCATTTCAATGGATGTGGAAGCAGAGCGTATTGGGTTAGCTGCGCACTGTGATTGGCTCATCACATTTGAGGGCGTGGTCAATCGTCAGCTTTTTCTAGACTAAAATAAGGGCCGGAGTTTTGCGTATCCAGATTAGTCTCGTCCACCTTATTCAGGCATCTCAGTTTTAAAAATGTGTAGTTTTGCATCCTGAATCACTTGGATTTTCCCACTTCACACAGAATTTTCCCACCTCCCCTCTGGACGTAGATTTAGAATGCCCCGAACTAAAACTAAACGACACATCACTTCATTTGTGCCGAGGAGCATTCAACTACTTAACGAATCATCCATGGGCACATAGATTGATTTTGAATGTGCATTATTGAATATATATCTATTTATTGATTCTTTTAAGCTGCGGAATATTTTAGAGGTTTTTTTTTTTTTGAAGGGTATTACTGAATATATATATATATTTTTACTGATTTCTTAAGTTGTCAAATTGATATATTCCATGTCACTTTTGTCTTTATTCTTCTTTATTTATGTTTATTCTATGTTTTTTGTGGTTATGTTTATTATGGTTCCCATGAGTGTAAAACAAATTCCCCTTTGGGGCAATAAAGGTTTCAGTCAGTCATTTTCCTGAAATTATGCAGAAGCAAAGACTGATTAGGGCAGAGATGGTCCTCTGGTACATATATGAATGAGAGAAATCATAACGCCTAATATAGCGTCTGTAGCGTGTCTGTGGATAATGACCCGTAGTTTACAGACGCCTGGCCATCATGGTCATGCTCTGATGCAAGTGAGAGGCAATACAGAGAATTCAGCTAGCCCAGTCTTTGTGTGTGTGTGTGTGAATGCATGGAAAAAATAAGAGCGGGGAATTAGATAAAGGGTGGGGGGATAAGAGATTTACAGAAGGAGAGAGAGAAAGAGTGAGAGTGTTGAAGGATTTATGTGGCGGTAGTGCAGAGTGTGGCATGAGAAAATCACTCTGGCTCTCCCAGCTGTGGTCATGTGATCATGAGGTGCTTAGACTGTCAGATGACATTACGTAATGCAGCGCGAGAGGAGAGCCAGGAACCGACAGACAGAGAGAGAGAGAGAGAGAGAGAGAGACATTGGATTGTAATGGGTTTATTTGTCTCAGCGCTCTCTCTCCTTCACAGCTGTGCTGCTCTCGCACAGATCTGCTTCATTACTGTACAGTTGTCTCTCGCTCTCTCTCTCTCTAAGAACACACTCTTATAGTGCAGTACTTGCTTTTACAGTCACGATTGCAGCATTACAGAAGTAGCCCGCTCAAAAATGACTGTTCTGTCATCAATCGCTCATTCTAAACCAATATGCTGGTCTTTATTTTCCATGCAGCAACACTGTAAAAAATAGTTTATCAAAGGTGTAAATTAAACAGAGACCATGTTTTACAAGAAAATACTATTTCAGTCTTTCTTCTTCAAAAGTGTCAAGTTTAATTCAATGTGTTACTTGCTGTTTATTAGCATTTAAGCTCACACAATCTTATGCAGGTTTTCCGCGAGGCATTAAAAATCAATAGAGATTAATGTGATTTAATAGAGTTTTAATCGATTGACAGCACAAATATATAATATCTGTGGTTAGTTATGGATCATGTATGGCATTGAAAATAAAAAGGCATTGAAAAGGCATTACATTTAATATGAAGATACCTGCAGAAATCCTGTTATGAACGTGACTGTGGACTTTCGTTTCGAGAGTGTGTTAGAAATCAGGAATGGTGAGAGAACATTGTGCTTGGTTAATTTTTCCTCTTCATACCAAACTTGAGTCTTCATCCGACAAAGTTAAAGTTCCCCTGACATGGGGTTATTTTATTATTTTATAATGTTTCCTGGGTTGCCCTTTTAATGTTAGTATGATCAAAAATAGTCATAATTTAGAAATAAAAGGCATTTTTCCTAGCCTCTGATTTGAACGCTCTGTTTGAAGGGGCGTGTCTGCAGTGGATTCAGTGGAACCGCCCACTGCTGTGATTGGCTGACATGCTTGCATATGAAATAGCTACATTTTACACGTGAAACTCTCTCGAATACTTTTACTACAGCTATTATATGTTTTTACTTATTACAGCTATCGAGATTAAGTTTTTAAAGTGTTTAGATCTATTCCCATCACATATAATGTTGCTGTGATGAGGATTGAGCAAGCAGAAGACAGTCTGTCGGTCACGAGAATGAAGATTGTATGATTTACATCGCAGTTTCTGCACTCTCTAATGCTTTCACCAATGCAAACACGATGATGTAAGAGCTTCTATGTGCATTGATTTCATAACGAGTTGTCCAGATAAACTTGTAAGATTGTTCTTTGATCGCTTTATGTATAATTTGTTCAGAATTTAAATACGATTATTTTCATCCTACTAAAAGAAACAATGTGAAGTTGATATTATAGTCACTGGCTTGACTTACTGATGCATAAACAGTATTGAACGATTTTGAGAGAAAGATTAACTTACCTGTCTGAAGTCGAACAATTAGGCTACACATCAGAAACTGTTGCTTGGTAGCTCGATCGAGTTATTTTCAGACGTTCATCGAGTTGAGGAAACAGTCGTCGGTGAAACGTTTGGACCAAAACTTTGGGAAGTTGTGTCGGCGCATTTCCAGAGAAAATAAAATTAACCCATTGTTTCTTCAGAGGCTCGGATGAAGGAACTAAAAAATACTTTTGTGCTCAATTTGTACATCCGAACACTGATCAACTGCCATGCTTCGCTCGTTTGCAAGACATGATATCTCTCGAGGAAAAACTCAAATCGTGTTCGTACTTCCTAGCTCATTTTCTCATGGGCGAGCCACATTCTCCGGGCGGGCAAAGCAGAGAAAGGGGAGGTAACCTTTCCTCGTTATGACGTGATAACGAGTAGATTCAATCAGTGTTGTAGTCGAGACCACCTCACTCGAGTCCGAGTCGACATCGAGACCAGAGAGAGTCGAGTCCGAGTCAAGACCGAGTCCATAGAGAGTCGAGTCCGAGTCGAGTCCGAGACCAGAGACGGTCGAGTCCGAGTCGAGACCGAGACCAGTGAGGGTTGATTAACTAATTTACTTTTATTTACTTAGAGAAATCCTTTTTTTTTTTTACTGAATTTACTTAGAGTTTAACAAATATGATCAGTTTAGGGTAAAAAGGCCACATAGTAGGTGGTGTTAAAAGTAATTTTATTACAATTTGTCATGCGCAGTTGCACACTAGAAAATCACCAATCACTGGGCGTGTCAATCAATTTAATTAAATATTTTATTAACATACATTAATAATCATGAAAAATATTTTGAATTGAACTCGAGTGGACTCGGGAATAATTCCGAGTCCTAAAAAAAAAAAATGTTCGAGTACGAGTCAATTCCGAGTCCAAATGCACACGAGTCCATGACAAGACCAAGACCATTAAAATATGGTCTCGAGACCGAGTCCGAGACGAGTCCGAGTCTCGAGTACTACAACACTGGATTCAATATTAGCGCTTTGAAAAGTCTAGACATGAGGGGACTAAATACAGGCTAAGGGGACTCATATTAATGTTAAAAAACCTCAGAAAGTGAAAATTTCATGTCAGGGGATCTTTAAATCCCATCTGGCTATCGAGCTCTTCCTATAATGTTCACGCATTAGTTCAGTAGATGGTCTTTTGTGGCTGTTTGAACACATTCGACCACATGAAAGCAATCCGGTCAAATGTGTTTTTGACTCCCTTTGGAAGTGGTGGAAAGTAAACCCGCTCAAAACGTTTTAGACCCCGTTTACACCAGTATTTAGTGTCGTCCACTTGATCCAAAATGCATCTTAATACCAGGTGTTAAATGGGGCCATGCTAAAACCATATAGAGCGTTTGATTAATGGTTGTGCATTTCTATTGGTCCTGCAGGTTGGAGGAGACGCCCCCCGTCATGACGCTGCTCCCTGATAACATCCTGCAGGTGTTGCGTCTGCAGCTGCTCCAGTGCGTGCAGAAAGCGTCCGAGGGACTGGAGCCCGAACAGCAGACGTTAGCCCTCCTGCTCCTCAAGTTCCTCATCGTCATCTGCAGGTCAGACTCTGAGACTCGCACCAGTGGCCTGATGGGAAAACAACTAATACAGAAACAGATCGGTATTTTGGTCAGAAAGGGTAACTAACTAAAGACAAAGCTATTTTAACAGCGAAGATTCTGTGCTTTGAATCTCAGTGAAACAGAAACTGGACACTCGTGGTCCTGCTGAATGTTTCATGAGTTCTCTGAGCACCTGCTGCTCGAGGTTCATGTGTGGTTTCCACTTTCAGCGACATCTCCAGCCTTTTTTAGGGTCTGACAGTGCGATTGCTCGAATGGCAGCTGCTGCTCATTTGTACACACACACACACACACAAAAAAGAAAACTATTATTCAGCAAGTGACAGCAAAGTCATTTAGAGTGTTAAAAAATATTTATTTTTCAAATTAATGCTGTTCTTTTGAACTTTCTCTTCTTCATCAAAGAATCCTGAAAAAAATGGATCACAGTTTCCACAAAAATATGAAGCAAAACAACCGTTTTCAACATTGATAATAATCTTACTAAATGTCTATTTCAAAGAAATGCCGTTCTTTTGAACTTACAATTTAGCAAAGAAATAGAATGTATCAATTTCCACTAAAATATGAAGATGTCCAGCTGATTTTAACATTGATAATAATCAAATCCTCATATTAGAGTGATTTCTGAAGGATCATGTGACACTGAAGACTGGAGTAATGATGATGAAAATTCAGCTTCGATCACAGGAATAAATTACATTTTACGTTATATTCAAATAGAAAACGGGTATTTAAAATTGTAATAATATTTCACAATTTTTCTGTTTTTACTGTATTTTTGATCAAATAAATGCAGCCGTGGTGAGCAGAAGAGACTTTCAAAAACATTAGGCAATCTCACCGACCCCAAAATTATGAAAGATAGTGTTGCTTCTGGGGCAAATTTATCTTCTCCAGTAAACATTTAACATGAACGTCCACTCTGTAACACACACACACACACACACACACACACACACACACACACACACACACACACACACACACACACACACACACACACACACACACACACACACACACACACACACACACACACACACACACACACACACAGTTTCTCCTCACTGACAGCTGTGTGATCTGTTTGACAGGAACCTGTCAAATGTGGAAGAGATCGGCTCCTGTTCCTACATAAACCACATCATCACCATGACGACGCTTTACATACAACAGGTCTGACACTCCCTCTAAACCCAAGCTTTCTGCTTACACATTCTTCCATTTCTTTTTTCTTACTGGGACCATTATTTGATGGTGGTCACTGGTCAAATTGTTTTGTGTGTCTACCTCTTCCTCTCCCACATCCTCCTTTTTCTTCCTTTTTCCTTTCCATTTCCTTTTCCCTTACTTTTTTGTCATTTCCTCTCCTGTTTTTTCATCCTTTCCCCCCCTTTCCTCCTCCTCATTTCTTTCCTTATTTCTTTTTTATGCCATTTTTTGTTTTCTCTTCATCCCTTTCCTCTACTCTTTTTTGCCCTTTTCCTGTCCTCTTCTTTTCATTTCCTCTTCCATTTCCTCTTCTGTTTTTCATCCTTTTTCTCCCCTTTCCTCCTCCTCATTTCTTTCCTTATTTCTTTTTTTTTTGCCATTTTTTGTTTCCTCTTTGATTTTCTTTTTTCTCTCTTTTTCTTCTTCCCTTTCCTCTTCCTCGTTTATTTTCCTCACTTCTTCTTTGTTCTTTCTGTTTCCTCTTCCATTTCCTCTCCTGTTTTTTCATCCTTTTTGAAATTTTTTTGTTTCCTCTTCCTCTTTTGCCATTTTTGTTTCCTCTTCCTCCCTTCCCTCTACTCTTTTTTGCCCTTTTCCTGTCCTCTTCTTTTCATTTCCTCTTCCATTTCCTCTCCTGTTTTTCATACTCACCCCCCCTTTCCTCCTCCCCATTTCTTCCCTTATTTCCCTTTTTTGTGCCTTTTTTTGTTTCCTCTTCCTCCCTTTCCTCTACTCTTATTTTTTCCCTTTTCCTGTCCTCTTCTTTTCATTTTCTCTTACATTTCTCTCCTCTTCTGTTTCCTGTTCATCTTTCTCTTCCTTTCCTTTTTATTTCCCTCATTTTCTCTTCTTCTCTATCGGCCTTTTCTTCTTCCTTTTTTTATCCCCTTTACCATTTCTTTCTTTTTTCTTCCTTCTCACTTCTTCTTTATTTGTTGTTTCTGTTTCCTCTTGACTTTCCTCAACTCTTTTTTTGCCCTTTCTTCTTTTCATTTTCTTGTACTTTTCTCTCCTCTTCCTTTTCCTGTTTTTAGCTTTTTACTCTAATTTCCTCTTCATCTTTCTTTTCTTCTCTTCTTCCTCAGTAATAAAGTAAATCAACAATTCTGTCTCTGTATTTAGCTGAAGAGTAAGACGAAAGAGAAGGAGCTGGCTGATCAGACACAAGCCGAGGAGTTTGTCCGTCACGCTTTGGCTTTCTGTGAGAGTCTGTACGATCCTTATCACAACTGGAGGCATCGCATTCACGGGTGAGATGTGCGACCAACGCCTCAATGGTTGATCCCTTTGTGCAATCATGCACTAATCCAGGAGTTTCCTCATACTGAATGGGGCATTATTAGTCTGCTAATCTGTAGAATAAACCAGTTTTGTTTGGAGTGTGGAATGTGTAAAATAGCTGTGTTGAGTCAACGTTAAATGAAAATCCTTCACTAAATACGTAAATCATTTACTTTCTCAATATACATTCCTGGTCCTTTAGTGGCTGATTTGTCATCGCATGTTATTTTAAAGAAAAAAAAGTTTGTATTTCTAATCTTTTATCAAAAAAGATAAAAAATATAAACTTTTCACCTCTGAAATAACTTAATTTCACCAAATACATTACAGTAAAATGCTTTGTAAATGTTGTTGCTTCAGTTATTCAACACTAAAATAATGGCAGGACGGTGACGAATCTGTATGTGAAGGTGTGTTACAAGTCATGGTGTGTATGTTGTTAACCAAAAACACTCAATCAGAGGCAGTTCCCTGTATCTGAGTAACCTGACCCACGCAGATACAAACCGCCGAATGAGGCAAACGCATATAAAGTGAAAAACGCAGCTGTGTTTGACCAATAAACACATGTAGTCTAGTCTGGTTCTGCAAGTTCTGTGAAGAGCTTTTCTCTCTCTGTGTGTGTGTGTGTGTGTGTTTTAAAGGTTTTTTGAGGGCAGGAGAAATTAACCTGCGCTTTTGACACACTTGCCATTTAAAGTAACAAAATATTTATATTTATGCGATCTAACATTTTATATCTTTCATAATGTTTTATTATTAATTATTTAAAGTAGTCTATTATGATTAAAACAATCAATATTTGTGTGATTAAAATATTAAAATAATTCCAACTTAATCTATAAACCACTTTTTGCATATTATGTTTTATTTGTTTACCCGCATGTCATGCGACCATTATCTGACCATAATCGGTTCATCAGAGAACTGTGAACATGCAAATGTGTTGTAAAATTATTGAAATATTTTCGATCAAAGGGGTTTGGCTGACCAAAATGTTGGGGAATCTTTGCTCTGTGCCATAATTCATAATCGTGTGAAAGGATATTGACAGTAATGGGTTTTGTGTTTGTTTGCTCACTTTTGCAGACAGCAGCTCAGTCCTGTGGAAAGAAGCAGACAGAAGTTTAAAGCTGCACCGCTCACTGTAGAGTTTGTGCCCTTCTTCTACCGTAAGTCATATCTTTGGATGAACCCTGTGGGGTTTGTGGTTTGTTTATTAATGACTGATCAAATCTGCTGTTTTATCATTTGGCCTTCAGCGATGGCACATAACCAGCGCTCTCTAAACAAAGCAGACTCAGTGTCTTATAACCAGCTCACGCTGCTTATCTCTGTCAATGGGTGAAGCCAGAGACATGAAGTGTCGCTCTGTTGCTAAACTGTACCTGTGTGTTAATGCAGTCAATACTTCACTTTCAGTCCATTATAGCTCTGAGGAATGTGTGAAATGTGTTGATACCGAAGAGAATAGTAGTGTAACAGGATGCATACATGAAAATAATTCAGCATGTTGTGGTTGCCAGTTGTCATTTGCATAAAAAGCAGACACCTGTTCATTCATTCATGCGTGTGTGTGTGTGTGTGTGTGTGTGTGTGTTTCAGAATGTTTTCAGGAGAGTGAGCACCTGAAGGACAGTCTTAAATGTTGCCTTTTGCACCTGTTTGGATCCATCGTCGCGGGTGGACAGGTGAGCAGCAAAAGAGTACAGTTGAAGTTTTCGCCAAATAATAATGGTGGCAAAATTAAATGTCCACCAATCACAATTTGATATGCAAATAAATATACAAAAGAAGACCAATTCCAAATTGCAATTGACCGTTCGCAAAGACCCGCCCCCCTCAGTGAGCTACGCTGCTCACACACACACACGCCATGTTCTCACGCAGTGAAAAATGCATTGCGGGCTGACAGACAGAACAGACCAGGTTACTTTTCGGTTACTTATGATATTAAACATTTTTAGCAAAGTCTCACCTTTCAAATTTGGTCATTTTTTAAAGAAATTGAAACAATAAATCCCGTTTTGTGGCTCTTTAATGTGTCGCGACAGATCGCTGTAGAGCATCAGTTAAAGAGATACTACACTTTTTTTTTGGAAATAGGCCTGTTGAGTTAAACTGTTGAGTTTTACCGTTTTTGAATCCATTCAGCCGATTTTTTTTTTTTTTTTTTTTTTTTTTTTTTTTTTTTTATATATTTAGAAGAATATCAATAACCAGACAGTTTCTGGTCTCATTGACTTCCATAGTAGGAAAAAATATATACTATGGAAGTCAATGAGACCAGAAACTGTCTTGCTACTGATATTCTTCTAAATATCAGAAAATCGTCTGAATGGATTCGAAAATGGTAAAACTCAACAGTTTAACTCTGGGGGAGTTGTAAAATGAGCCTATTTCCAAAAAAAGTGGAGTATCTCCAATCATCTCTTCCTTCTAGTTCATTGACCGCATCAAATAAACATGAAGGAATGTTAAAACCCTCCCATGTTAATCTACTAACTCTCCTGACTGCTTTGTCGGACAAAATGGCGGATGGAATGGTTGGTCAGATCACCTGTCAATCAATCTCCCTGCGAAGGGTCAATTCTGTATTTGACTAATTGCAAGAAATATGATCAGAATTTAATACAGTCTTTTACAATTATAATTGCAATCAAACGTGATTATGGATCAACAATTGATACTTCCTCTTATCGGTTCCTTTGTGTGCATTTTTAATAGGACTTTAAACCATTCAAGACTCGCACGCTGTTTTCTGTGCTACACACATATCCAAAGGTCATGGACAGGAAAAGTTAATGTGATTTTAAACTATTCAAGCACCAGAAAACATCCATGCTCATGCACTTGAACGGACAAATACACACACAAATATGTCAAAATGTCCTATATTGGATTTGTGCGGCTCTTAAAGTGACAGCAGGATAATATTCCTGCTGCCGTCTCTATAATAACGTTAATCTGACTGAATAACTTCTGTAACTATATGTTTAATGTATATTTTATTTATAAAGTGCAGTGTTATTTTACATTTGATTACAGTTTCTGAATTCCTGAAAATCTGTTCGTATCTTTGTTCAGTTTTATTTATTTGTGCGATTGCGAATTTGTTTACTTGTCTTTAATAATGCCTCAAATGTATATTAGTTAGACTTGTTGTTTTTGCTATGGTATTTTAAAACCACAGACAAAAGTTCCTTGTTTAATTATTTTTTAGCCTAATCAAGCGAATGAAAAAAAGACATACTTCCTAATTCGGTTTTCTGTGTTTTTTTTTTTACATCTCAACAGCGTAACGCTCTCCTGGCCATCTCGCCGGCCACGATGGAGGTGCTGCTGGGAGTGCTGGGTACAGGCGAGTGTCTGAGCGGAGGTGGAGATGGGGAGGACTGGGACAGCGAGGCTCCTGACAGGAAGGCTCTGCTGACTCTGGGCTGTTTAAGGGAGGTGGTGCACCGGCTCCTGGCCAGCAGCTCCGATCAGAGACAGGTGGAGATCAGCTCTGTGCTCGAGAGCTACTTTAAACTGCTCAACTCAGACCCCGCCGCCACAGCCCAGGTCAAAGGTCATCCGCCCCGCTCTCGGCACTGGGAGACCCGCTTTGTTGGGTTACAGGTGAACATGCTCGGTGAGTAGATCGGTCTCTCGTGTTGTGTTCTTTAAAGGAGAACTCTGGCGCAACATGAATCTTTGGTCTAATAACACATTGGTATCTAGTCGACCATTCTCTGAGATTTATTTTCATGATAATCGAATGTAAAGAGTTTAATCTCTAAACACTGTTTAGCGTTTAGTGCTAGTATATGGGGGCATATAATAAGTAAAAAGAAATCGCTAGTTAATACCACTAACAAGGCTCAAAATAGCCCCACACTAACACAGGAACATAATGAGGGTCCATACATGCAAAACGAAGCATTGAGAACTTTAAGTGTACAGACCGTTTATAAGAAGATGCTTTATAAAGACAGTCCACTTCATGTATACAGGCAGCGCCATCTTTGAAAAACAGTCACAAGTCGAACCACGAACGCCGTTCATACAGTTCAACTCACTTGGCACGTCGTTTGTGGTTTGTCTTGTTGAGATTGTTTTCCAAAGATGGCGCCGCCTGTATACATGAAGTGAACTGTCTTTATAAAGTATCTTCTTATTAAACGGTCTGTACACTTACAAAGTTCTCAATGCTTCGTTTTGCATGTATGGACCCTCATTATGTTACTGTGTTAGTGTGGGGCTATTTTGAGCCTTGTTAGTGGTATTAACTAGCGATTTCTTTTTACTTATTATATGCCCCCATATACTAGCATTATATGCTAAACAGTTTTTAGAGATAAAACTCTTTACATTCGATTATCATGAAAACAAATCTCAGAGAACGGTCGACTAGGTACCGATGGGTTGCCGGTGCCGGAGTTCTCCTTTAAAGAGCACCTGTTATGCTCTTTACATCTCCAGCTTTCTTTAGTATCTTTAGTAAGTCCCTCCAGCGGGAATTATTCTCTATATCAGTGTGTCACTCTTTCTGAACTCCTTGAAACGCCTCGATCGAAGTCTTGAGTTTTCTTCTGGGAACGAGCACGTATCAATATTCCTTATTTAATAATTGATGCCCAAGGCATATGCTAAAAAAAAAAAAAAAAAGAGGCAGGGCTTGGTTGAGTTAGTCAGTAGTGTGTTGAAACTCGCGGTCATCTCAGAAACAGTTCTAAGTGGCCGACCAATCACAACACACTGGTCCAGCCGACCAATCAGAGCACATTGTACAACTAAACAGAGAGTTATTGTCAGACTGGGAAGAGAGGTGCTGGAACAATGTCAGTTATGTGAATAACCTAATTATTTTTTTAAAAGACTTCCTATTTTAATTGTCTGCACTTGACCGCAGTGCTGTTCTCAATCCTGTTCTCCATTTCAGAAACCATTCAGGATATGTTTGAGTGCTCCGACCGACCAGTCCTGCAGGCCATCTTTCTCAACAGTAACTGTTTCGAGCATCTGACCCGACTCCTGCAGAACAGTAAGGTGAGTTCGTCTTACAGCACTGCACTACATTACACCGCGCAAATACTGTAGAGCTCAACAATGACTTAGTGAGGTCCCTTTGTTTTGGAAGCATTCATTGTAAAGTCTTGAAATCTTCTAAGCCACTCTTAGATGAATCAATTTGTGAAAATCTGAAAAAAAAAGGCCCTATTGGGGAAAAAGACTTTGTACTTGGTGTCTTTTATGAGGGAATGAATGGATTACTATTCCCATGATAAGCCAGTGTAAATACTTTATTATCTATATATTTTCTTATCAGAAAACACCACTGCTGTCTCTTATGCTTTAAAGGGGTCATGAACTGGCTTTTTAAATGTTATTATATTGTTGTCTGAGGTCAACTTATGACATTCGCTTGGTTTTTGCATTCAAAACATCAAAATGAATAAGTAATAGGCTATTTTCTACCCTAGTTTTGAGCCTAGCTGAAAAACGCACGGTTTTTATGGGCGTCTCGGACTGAAGACTTGGAAGTAAACGCCCACTGCTGTGAGTGGAGAACAGTTTTGCATATTATAATGAGTTTCAACTCACCCGTCGGTGCACGTGGGGGTACAATTTTGAAAACGTCCAATGTTAACCGGAATGATTCGTCCATACATGTTCGACCCAGAGTCCGTGTGTTGCACAATTCCTGTCAGATCCAATATAGACGGCACAGCACCGTTCTTTACTCTTAATCGCTCTGCAAATCCAGTCTTGTGTACAAAACAATCCGAGATTTCCGCCACCATATGACGTCATACTATGCAAATTATATGGGAAAATGTAATCCCTACATAAACTTTGGTTCATCCTCAATATTTCTCTAATTTACAGAAAGTCTCTATCTGTTATCCCTTTTAAGATATAGGCTTTTGAAATTAAGAATGCTTTAGGAAAAAACCTCTGGCGCCTAAAGGGTTAAAGATGGTGAGTTTGAATGGGGATTTCTGTTGAGCTCTATTGACACTAAAAGACTTTTACAGGCTGTCATAAATGAATATCTGACCTTCGTTACAGTGTTTGACGGGAACATCCGTCTGTTTGAGTGTGTTAGATCCTGTCAGAATCGATTGTCATTTTACTGATTGTTCAGTTGCAGGATTTTCTTTGTGTGTTTATGCACATGAGAGAATTTGTCTCGCCAATCAGTTTCTTGTGTAAATGTTTACAATCCTGTGTTTTTTATTTGCTTTAAAGAACCGTATGCTTTGTGCAAAATGGTTTCAACAGTCTCTTTATTATGTTCTATGTTGCTATTAAAACTGTCTTACTGTGCTTAAATTACAGCATGTACATGTATCTAAACTTCTATCCTTCTATCCATGCATGTTTCTGTCCTTAAGCGACGGAACACTTAGGCACATGACCTTTGACCTCTTACCTTTTAACCTTAACCCTTTGCCCTTTCCTCTCATCTGACTGGCTGTGCTTACCCTGCAGCTGGTTAACGCTAGGTGCACAGCGGCAGACAAGGACCAGAAAGATTTAACCAACAGGTTACTGACAGGAGAGAGTGAGATTCAGGTACCGCCCATGTGCTTCCTGTCACTCCCGCTCACCTACGCCCCCCCCCCGCCGCCCGCATGACCACTCCAGGACAAGACCACACCCCTCCCTCTCTCTCGCTCGCTCCCCTGAGGAGGGTTACTATGAGTCAGAAAACTCACATATAAACTTATAACGTTTATAAAGGGGTGGGTGATATACTGGTTGAAACAAGCAGATTATTCATATAAAATAATTGAAATAAATACTGATAAATATATGAATTCTTTTCTTCAAACTATATATAAAAAGCAGACTGTGGCTTATATATTGTAAATAACATACTTGTAGAATAGATAAATATACTGTATAAATAAATAAAATATTGAAATACTCCTTTGTAAAATATAAACAATAGTACATGTATATTATAAACAGTACAGTTTAATAATGAGGAATAATATTTTTCATTTCTAATGTAAATTTAAATAATAATGAATATATAATAAAGTATATTATATAACTACTATATAAATAGCTGAATTTAAAACTAGCTTTTAGAAGTTGTACTAATATATATATACACTCACCGGCCACTTTATTAGGTACACCTGTCCAACTGCTCGTTAACACTTAATTTCTAAGCAGCCAATCACATGGCGGCAACTCAGTGCATTTAGGCATGTAGACATGGTCAAGACAATCTCCTGCAGTTCAAACCGAGCATCAGTATGGGGAAGAAAGGTGATTTGAGTGACTTTGAACGTGGCATGATTGTTGGTGCCAGAAGGGCTGGTCTGAGTATTTCAGAAACTGCTAATCTACTGGGATTTTCACGCACAACCATCTCTAGGGTTTACAGAGAATGGTCCGAAAAAGAAAAAACATCCAGTGAGCGGCAGTTCTGTGGGCGGAAATGCCTTGTTGATGCCAGAGGTCAGAGGAGAATGGCCAGACTGGTTCGGAGCTGATAGAAGGGCAACAGTGACTCAAATAACCACCCGTTACAACCAAGGTGGGCAGAAGAGCATCTCTGAACGCACAGTACGTCGAACTTTGAGGCAGATGGGCTACAGCAGCAGAAGACCACAACGGGTGCCACTCCTTTCAGCTAAGAACAGGAAACTGAGGCTACAATTTGCACAAGCTCATCGAAATTGGACAATAGAAGATTGGAAAAACGTTGCCTGGTCTGATGAGTCTCGATTTCTGCTGCGACATTCGGATGGTAGGGTCAGAATTTGGCGTCTACAACATGAAAGCATGGATCCATCCTGCCTTGTATCAACGGTTCAGGCTGGTGGTGGTGGTGTCATGGTGTGGGGAATATTTTCTTGGCACTCTTTGGGCCCCTTGGTACCAATTGAGCATCGTTGCAACGCCACAGCCTACCTGAGTATTGTTGCTGACCATGTCCATCCCTTTATGACCACAATGTACCCAACTTCTGATGGCTACTTTCAGCAGGATAATGCGCCATGTCATAAAGCTGGAATCATCTCAGACTGGTTTCTTGAACATGACAATGAGTTCGCTGTACTCAAATGGCCTCCACAGTCACCAGATCTCAATCCAATAGAGCATCTTTGGGATGTGGTGGAACGGGAGATTCGCATCATGGATGTGCAGCCGACAAATCTGCGGCAACTGTGTGATGTCATCATGTCAATATGGACCAAACTCCCTGAGGAATGCTTTCAGCACCTTGTTGAATCTATGCCACGAAGAATTGAGGCAGTTCTGAAGGCAAAAGGGGGTCCAACCCGTTACTAGCTTGGGGTACCTAATAAAGTGGCCGGTGAGTGTATATATATATATATATATTATGGCTGTCAAATGATTAATCGCATCTAAAATAAAAGTTTGTGTTTAGATAATATATGTGGGTGCACTGTGTATAATTATTTTATATATATAAATACACACACATGCTTGTATATATTTAAGAAATATTTTCATGTATATACTGTGTATAGATTTATATATCATTTATGTTATATATAAATATAAATATTTTATATATAAATAATATTTTTTTCTTAAATATACATGCATGTGAGTATTTATATATATATTTATATATATATATATACATACAAAATAATTATACACAGTGCACCCACATATATTATGTAAACATAAACTTTAATTTTGGATGCGATTAATCATTTGACAGTGATATATATATATATATATATATATATATATATATATATATACACAATATAAACATTTTATGGAATATACAGTATATTCTGTGTCAGTTAATATATGTTAATTTGCCTAATATGCTAATCTGTCACTAGTTTTAAGTTTAAATGAACTTTCTCAGTTGTTTTTGGATACATTTTCTATCAAATGTTTATATTGTGAAATATCAACCAAAATGTTTAAGAATCTCGTAATAAAATTTATATTGAAAAGTACGTTTTTGCTTATATTACCCACCCACAATTGCGTGGATTTTTCGCACTGTGGCCTCACAACACACAGAGTGTCACATCTAAATCTATTGCCACCACTTATTAAGTGGTTAGCCCTGTTTCATAAGCCATTCAGCACTTCCTTGTTTCAATATCAATACAATCATATATATATATAAGTCCATTTCTGCATTTAAAGTGCTGTGAATGTGGAAGCTTGTAATGGAGTGGTCTTTAGTTTATTTACTCAACAATCATCTCATTCTGTTTATTTTGCTTTGCTTGTTTCCCTCTCGTTCCGTTCCCCCTTCGACCTTTCCTCTGGTGGGATGGTTATGGTAACAGGGTTGAATGCTGTGACCTCAGCAGTCTTGTGTGGCTGGTGGAGATTATCGGCCTATAGCTGTGTGTGCTCATCGCTGCATAGAGGGACCTCCGCTCCGTGATTTCATGTCTTATTCTGTTTATTGTCACTCTCCAGCCGGTCTTTGTCCTTATCTATTATGAACTAGCCAATTGCAACGAACATCACATAATTTCTACAATCGGCCAATCAGGAGTCTCATGATAAGGCGTGGCTGGACAGAGTTCTTTTGTGTTGTGGAGGGGTTTTGATGTCTATGTGTATAGATATAAGAAGTGTGTGTGTTTGGTGATGGGGAGTTTTTAGTTTCTGAGTAGTAATGATGATCTGATGTCATCTTTATCAGAGGCTCAGAACTCAGATAATCAACATTAGACTTTAGGCCTGATTCTATTCCTGCCCATTCATGCAAGCATGGCTCTGGTGATGAACAAAGCTCCTCATCGTGGCTTTTCATTTATTATTTGCATGGCAAAGTGAACCGACAGGGCAGGAATAGAACAGGACACACGGCACACTGTAAGTCTTCAGCCATTGGCTGTATCTCTCGATTGACTGTGTTTTCCTCCAATCAGGTGTTCCAAGGGAGGCTGGACTCTCTCGCCGTGGCAACGATTAAAACTCTCTCGACAGTGATGCACAAGTCACCTGCTGCAAAGGTTTGTAATTATAAAAGTCCAACATATAACAAATGTACATATTTCTTTATACACCACCATTCAAAAGTATGTTTTTTATCACAAGTCTCTTGTGATCTCCAATAATATTGTGAAATATTATTACAATTTACAAACTGTTTTCTATGTGAACATATGTAGAGTATATGTATGTATATCACACATCATTCTAATTTTTCTCAAGAAACATTTCTGATTATCATTAATTTTAAATAGATTTTTTTGTAACATTACTAAAAAATCTGTTATTTAAAACATGTCAGATTATAGCGCTTCCTTTTCTGCCACTTTTGATCTGTTTAATGCATCCTTGCAGAGTACAATTATTAATTTCTTTAAAAAAAAAAAAATAAAAATACTGACCCCAAACTTTTTTGATTGGTAGTGTACAGTAGTTATGCATATAATTAGCAGTTGAATAAATTGGACCTATTAGGACAGGATTTCCATGATGGTTAAACACAATATATATATAAATATATTGTAGGCATGGAAAAATCATTAACATTTATGTTGTTTTCTGTTATTGATCAACAATTTATAATAACCATTAAGAATTTTATTTGATTCGTATTTGAATCCATTAGGATGCTTTTGGACTGGTTCCATGTTATTCTTATTCTTTTAGGATATGTTGACTAAGGATCTTGAACTATTCAGAAACTAATTTAATAAAATAATAAATAAAACCTAACTTTGTTTCCTTGTAGGAAGTGTTTAAGGAGCGGATTGGCTACACTCACCTGTATGAAGTGTTGGTGTCACTGGGTCAGCCATCCAGACACTTGCTGAAGGAACTCATGAATATGGTGAGATGAACACTTCCTGTTTTTTTTTTCGAGTCAGGCCGTGTGTCCCATCGATATCTATATAAAGGCTAGATATCTCGTCCACGCTGCTGGCCAATGGAGGTCGACGTCTGCACCTGGCGGCCATCTTGTCACAGGCAGCTCGCTCACTCGTAACATTGTGTTAATGGTACATGAACTATTTAAATAACCATAACTTGCTCAATTTTATACCGATTTTCAAACGGTTTGGTTTTTTATGTAGTTATGACACAGCATACTAATGAAGTGTATAAATAAATAATCATCCAGATAATTATAGCCACGTTAATAACGTTTGTAAGAAACCAAACCGTTTGTAAATCCATCAAGATTTTAACGAGATAAGAGTATTTGTGTTCGTGCTGACCATTCATCTTACATCAGATTGCCTGTGACAAGATGGCCGCCGGTGATGACGATAGAACCTCCGCCTTAAGACATCTAGCCTTTATATAGATATCTATGGTGTGTCCACCAAATCTGAAACATGAAGCCTACCCGGAAGTGCGAAAAACTGCAATACATCGAACATCCGCTAGAGGCCGGTCCCAAAAGGGAACAAATGTCCATATACCTCATGTTATAATGTCCGTTTTCACAGCATAAATTCATATGTTTACAGTTTGGTCCCATGGACTTTTATTGTAATCTTCAATATGTTCCAAGTGCCTGACAACTGTGAGGGCGGTGATTTTTTTTTTCTAACTCGTTAGTTTAGATCATATTTAGATATAAAATGTATGACAAATAAGGGCGGTTAACTTTGATTGACAGCTGATGTCTCAGCCATGATCTGACACAACACATCACACCACCTCTGTATCCTTTCTGAAACTTTTCTATTTTGAATTTCCCAAGATTTTACAGTATGGCGCCGCCCATACCCCCCTTAAAAAGCCTCAAACCCGTTTTTCAGAGAGTCTATGGGTGGCGTCACAGACGCTTTGTCCATATTTTTTACAGTCTATGGTGTCTGGCGTATGTTTTCAATTGTTTTGAATGGGAGCGCCACGTTTTTTAAACGCCATGAGCGTAACGAGGCGCTAAACGTTTTTTTTTCACACTGAAGCGTCCAAAGTTTTCAAAGAAAAATGTTCAACTTTGGATAAAACGCAGCGCTCATCACTGTCACTTTTTTACCCACCCGTCCAATCACAGTGGAGGAGGGGCGGGACTAAACCACACCGACCAACTGTCACAACATTCTTTCTGTACAACGACATCAACCAGCAGAGCTAACCCAACAAAATGGATGCAAAATACAATTTTAGTATGAAACAAATTCTAAGCGAAATCAGTTATAGCAACGAAACGTCTCAACGGGAAAAAACGCTGCGCTGCCAAAACGCTCTCAAGCGCCCAAAGCACGGCGTCTTCAGCAGAGCGTCTTTGGTGGACACACGGCCTAAGTCACATGATGTTTTCTGCCTCTTTCTTTCTCATCAAGTCAAGTCATCTTTACACAAATAAAGTAAGGTCTATCAGTAGTATTCAGGTATAAAAAATAACAATATAGTGAGTGTTCCCTGTATAAATATAACATAGATTCATCTTTATTAAAGAGGCTATTTTGCCTCTTCTGCGCTTGAATGGTATTATTTATATAGCACATTCAGAGAAAGCACTTAAAAAGCAAAGAAAATTAAAACAGTTATAGAAGGAATTAAAAGAGAAATATGAGCCAAAAAAAATGAACATGCAAATGATAAACTTTCACTCTATCATGGTTAAACTTGACAATTAATCCGCGAATCGCTTGCGTGCCATATTGCGTGTGCAATATTTAACCTTTTCATAGTATTGATAACATCTACCTTTTGCACTACTGTTTTATTATTTAAAATTAGGTGGTTATTTAATGTTATGTTGTTGTCTGTACATGTTGATACTGGAAAAGAAGTTGCTTTTAATCTAATTGTACATGTGTATAGTGACAATAAAAGGGCATTTCATTTCATTGCACCCCTAGTGTTTACATTTGGTAATAGCATATTTCTCAAGTGATCTGACCTCTTTGATGCCTTTAAATTGACCTTGAGTGGGCAGCCCACTACTTTTGCAATAGAGTCGTCTCACATCCTTTCTTTTCGTCCTTGTATTCCCACAGGCTGTCGAAGGTGAACATTCATCCGTGGGCCTCCTGGGCATCAGTAACGTGGACCCTCTCCTGCTCCTGATCCAGTGGCTTCCAGAGCTGGACTCTGCCGAGCTGCAGATCTTCACTGCGGACTGGCTCCGGCGTATCTGCGGTCTGAACCGGCGGACGAGAGCCACCTGCGTCAACTCTTCCATGACTCTCAGATTGCTGTCGGCCCTGGAGAGGCACGAGCGGCTCCACCGGGCCTGTGCCGAGAGTCTGGTGGGGCTGTTGGGTTCTTTAGGCAGCCAATCGCTGAGCTCCTGTGAGCTCCAGAATCTACTGAGACTCCTGCGGCAGGACGAACCGGGCCGCGCTCACCCGTACGTGGGTCCGGTTCTGCGCTCGCTCCTGGGGATGGTGCGCAAACAGGGCCTGGAGAGCGCCATGCAGTATTTTGACCTGTCACCGCCCATGGCTGGCATCTCCGTGCCGACTATCCTCCGATGGCCAGGCTACGCCTTCAGCTTCTTTGCTTGGCTGTCAATGGACCAAGATCAGCTGGGCCCGCCCAGTAAAGGAGAGAAGAGGAAACAGTTGTATAGGTAAGAATGGGAATAAAAGAGATTAGTGTGCATTTGATCCTTGCTGTTTTTTGTCCTCTCTCTCTCCCTCCCTTGATTGTTTAAGAAACAGACTACATAAAAAAGGGGAAATAAATTTGTTTTCTTGTCAGATGGCATTGATTGGTTATTAATAGGGCTGTGCAAAAATTAATTGCGATTAATCACATCCAAAATAAAAGTCTGTGTTTACATAATATATTTGTGTGTGCTGTATATATAAATACACATGCATGTATATATTTAAGAAAATGTGTTATTCATATATAAAATATTTATATTTATATAATATAGATTATGTATCTATACAGTATATATATACAGAATTTAGGTGCAAATAGTTCTTAAATATATATATACATGCATGCATAGGTATTTATATATACAAAATAATTATATACAGCACACATAAATATATTATGTAAACACAGACTTTTATTTTGGATGCGATTAATCGCAATTATTTTTTGCACAGCCTTAGTTATTAATAAAAGGGGAAAAAGAGTTGTAAAGGTGTTGCAAGGTTGTTTTTTTCTTTTTTTTTCTTTCTTATAATCTTATTTATAATCTTTCTGTATTTTATTTTTATTGATTCCTTATTGTACATGCATGCTACACTAGTATTGTACTTGTACAGTACTATTGGGTAATGCACTAGCTTGTTTTGAAGCAAGCGGATATATCCCTTTTTTTCTTTCTCTTTTTGAGTCAGAGAGTAAGAAATGTGTCTGTATACCTTTTTATTATTATTATCGATCAATATGTTGATACAAACTCTGTATTGTTATTCATTTTCTTTCTGATTGGTAAAGCACCAATAAAAAGAGTTAAACTAAAAGAGATTAGTGTGATGGTGGGAAAGGAAACAAGATAATGTTTAATAATGTTTATACAGTGCCATTCAAATGTTTGGAGTACGTTTGGTTAGTTTTTGAAAGAAGTCTCTTATGCTCTCCAAGGCTGCATTTATTTCATTAAAAATACTGTAATATTATTGCCATTTATAATAACAGTATTCCATGTAAATATATTGTAAAATGTAATTTATTCCTGTGGTCAAAGCTGAATTTTCAGCATCATTACTCCAGTCTTCAGTGTCACATGATCCTTCAGAAATCATTCTAATATGATGATTTGCTGCTCAAAAAACATTTATTATTATTTAATATTAATGTTGAAAACTGTTGAGCTGCTTCATATTTTTCATATTCAAGATTCTTTAGCATTTATTTGAAATTTTTGTAACATTATAAATGTGTTTTGATAAATTGAAGTAGTGTATTTGCACTAAGAGACAGTATATTTTGTTATTTAAAAAATATGTTTTTAATGTAAAAACAAACTTAATTAAACTTAAATGTTAAACTTAATTATTGCAAATATTTTGTAATTGCTCATCTATTTAAATTTCAAAACTTTTTTTTACATATAATTTGCACATCCTCCTAAATGTACTATTTAATTCATTTTCACCTTATGAAAGCTTGTTCTTATGTTTTTCTATGTGCATAGTTTTTTCACCCCGGGCGGCACCGGGTTCGAGGCCTTCATCAGCTCAGCTGGAGTGCTTGTGGTTGCCGTGTGCACTAAGAAAGAATACGTCACCGTCATGCTGCCTGACTACTGCTTCTGTGATTCGCTCTGGGTGAGTCACATGACCAAAGAAATGTTTGTGTTTTTGTTACAGCATGGATGGACAACCCAGTTCTTTGTCCAAGACCAAAGCGAGATTGAGTTGTAATGAGGAGTTTGTATTTGACCTGCAGCACAGCATTGGTGTAGTTCACGTGCCGGGGAAGAGGCCGTTTGGCCAGAGTCTGGTTTACATCTTTGTGGATGGACAGCAGAAACTATCAGCACCTTTAAAATATCCAACCATGACAGAGGTGAGTGAAACAACCGATTTTGTACCGGTTCTTATTGAAAAATCACTTAAAAACCACCCTAGCAGCATTTCAGAAAGTGAACCAGAACAGGGGAGCTATTATACCCTTTTTCAGAGTCTGGATTTTGTTTTTGGCCTCTACTAAAATAGGTTTTCATGCTTTGTGTTTCAAATAGGAAACACAAAATAAAACAAAAATAAAACAAAATACAAGTCTGTGGTTACATAATATATTTGTGTGTGCTGTATATAATTATTTTGTATATATAAATACACACACATGCATGTATATATTTCAGAAAATGTGTTATTCATATATAAAATATTTATATTCATATAATATAGATTATGTATATATATATATATATATATATATATATATATATATATACAGAATTTAAGTGCAAATAATTTTTAAATATATACATGCATGCATAGGTATTTATATATACAAAATAATTATATACAGCACACACACAAATATATTATGTAAACACAGACTTTTATTTTGGATGCGATTAATCGCAATTAATTTTTGCACAGCCCTAGTTTCAAATAATAAACGCTCTGGGGTGTTTCCCAAAAGCATCGTTAGCCAACTATGGTCGCAAGTTCCGTCATTATCAGCATAGTTCAACGAGCCTGTGTTTCCCGAAACCAATAATTTCAAACGAACATCACAAACAGCATCGCAAAGTTGTGTGGTTGGGACGACAGCTCTCGAGCTGTTGAGCAGAGTTTCTGGTTTTTATGTGGCCTTAATCCATCCTCATCTTGAGAAAAATAAGCAAGCTGACGTTCAGTACAATCTGTATCTTTTATTTGGAATACATGCTAATGTCATTTTAGTTCGTTTAGAGATTTAAAGTGCCGTTTTTACAAGCTCTGGTATGTAAGAACGAGTCTATGATTGAATCTGGATAGTAACTTGAGAAAAATAAGAAATATTAAATATAGTGAAAAATCTGGCATTAATTTGATCCCAAATGGAGTCATTAAAATAAGTTATTACCTCACCATGTGCGTGAGTTCGTTAACCAACGTGGTTGAACGACTAATTTGCGGCAATACAGTTTCATTAAAAAAAGTCGTGACTAGCCGGTTGATTTCTTTAACGATGCATGGAAACACACCCCAGTTTAATTCCTTCTCTGTGAAGCCCCGCCTTCGGAAAAGCTCAGTGTGCTCTGATTGGTTGGCTGGACCACTGCTTTGTGATTGGTTTCACAGCCCTTACCACGAATTTCATCACGCTACTAACTAGGGCTGTCAAACGATTATTAATGATTAATCCAAAATAAAAGTTTGTGTTTACATAATATATGTGGGTGCACTCTGTATAATTATTTTATATAAATACACATGCATGTATATTTAAGAAAAAATATTATTTATATATAAAATATTTATATTTATATATCATATTAATTATGTATAAATCTATACATAGTATATATATGAAAATATTTCTGAAATATATACAGTAAAAGTGTGTGAAATACACATGTGTGTGTATTTATATATATAAAATAATTATACACAGTGCACCCACATAAATGATGTCAACAAACTTTTATTTTGGATGCGATTAATCGTGATTAATCGTTTGAGCTTTTTCATGCTCAAACAGCAACATGACACACTAAAGAAAGTTGAAAATACAATAAAGCAAAATAGGATCTCTTTAAACTCTGTCTGTTTAGTCCATTCTTTTATCTTTGTGTGTGTGTCTCTCTCTCTCTCAGGCCTTCACGTCATGCTGTATCGGTTCAGCGGGTCACCGCACCACGACCCCACCTCCCTCTCAAATCCCAGATCCTCCCTTTTCCGGAGGTAATTCCTCGGGACGCACGTCTTTGGGCGCCATCCTCCCGGGCTGGGGTGGGCTGCTAGGGACCAAACCCGAGTCCGTCACCAAACTCATTTCCGCCGGGACTCAGGACAGTGAGTGGGGGAGTCCCACCTCACTGCAAGGGCAGCTGGGAAGTGTCATGGTCTTCCACGAGCCCCTCCAACCCAGTCACGTCAAAGCCCTCTGTAGCGCAGGACCAAACTGTATTTCTCCCTTTAAAAGCCAAGAAGCTGAACTCGGAGACTTGGCACCTAAACTTCTGCTACACTATTCTCCAAAGGTGAGGTGTGAATGTAGGTCACCTATGACTGAGCTGTATACTGTACAAATTATGCACTATTTTTTTTAACTTACTGTTCCCTTACATATACAGGCTTGTAGGAACCCAATTTGTCTGGATTTGTCCCCTAATATGCTGCATGGTCGCATGACAGGAAATAAAGTGGTCAACTGGGATATCAAAGTATGTATGCCGTTACCGTTCTATCTAGAGTTCTGTGTGTAGCTCTCCTTCTCCTTAAACACCTGCTCATACTCTCTCTCTCTCTCTCTCTTGTATTTTATAGGACATGATCAACTGTGTTGGAGGGCTTCCTGTGTTGCTTCCAGTCTTGGAACAGTTGACTTTGTTAACCCCTGATTTACATCAAGTCGAGCGCTCGGGGTCAGAGTTCATCAGCCCTGACTCAGTCACACCGGCTGAGGGAGACTGGGTCATACTGCCTTCAAACAGGGCGTCCGGTGAGCACACGCTCATCATTGCACAGTGTTGGAACTAAAACTGTTAATTGTCAAATTAATTTACATAAAGCTGAATAATATATTTTTTTAAATAAACTGTAATCAGTTTAACAAATTTACTTCAAGTAAAACATGACTTAAATATAAATTAAAGCTAAAAAGAAGCATAAAAACTAGTAAAAATGGCAAAAGCACTAAAAAGCTAATTTAACCTGTGAACTAACCTAAAAATTAGGGCTGTCAAACGATTAATCGCGATTAATCGCATCCAAAATAAAAGTTTGTGTTTACATAATATATGTGGGTCCACTGTGTATAATTATTTTGTGTGTGTATATATATAAATACACACACATGCATGTATATTTAAGAAAAAATATTAATTATATATAAAATATTTATATTTATATATCATATAAATTATATATGATATATCAATTATATATATTAACATATATTATGTAAACACAAACTTTTATTTTGGACGCCATTAATCGCGATTAATCGTTTGACATTAATCGTTTTTAGTATCGAACCCTACTAAAAATATTTTATTTTATACTATATATTTATTTTTTACAACATAACGACTGTACAATTGTTAGTAATCCAAAGCCATTTGTCTAACCAATTTGTGTTCCAAGTTTTATGATAAATTGTTTCCATAGTAAAGCAATGTCCAATTCAAAATGGTTTCCACACAAGCTTATGATTATAACAAAAATATGTGAAAAATTAGATTTGAAGAGTATGTAAATAATCCTAAAATAACACCGTTGTTAGCAGTTGGTAGACAGAATGAATGTGTTACTGATCTCTTAGAGATCGTATCGCTTGCCCCTTTTGTGTATTTCTGATTATTACATATCTCAACAATGTTGTCGTATGCGATATTTGTGGACATTTGTTATTCAGAGGCCAGACTGGAGAAGAATCTCGTAGCGACGTTCTTGCTGGTTATCAAGCATTTCCTGCAGCGGCATCCCATAAACCAGGAAACACTTCTGCATTCGCATGGTGTGGCCACATTAGGAGCTCTGCTTCAGAAGGTACCCATGATTCTCCTGAATCTCTGGAATCCTCAGTCTTCCCCTCTGCGTGTCTTGATTTGGCCGTCTGGTTCTGTGTGTGTGCAGTTGCCAGCGTTCCTGGTGGACGTGAGTGTGTTGGTGTCGGTTCAGCTGTTGATTGAGCAGATGACGTATGAGAAGAACTCGCAGCTCCTGCAGCAGCTCCACACACACCTGCTGTTCAACTTCAGCATCTGGAACCAAGGAGATTTCCCCCTGCGCATCGGTCAGTCTCGAGTCCTGTCCCACTATACACTTATACTACACTATGTATTCAACCATGCATATTTTGTCATTCAACATCAGAGTCTGATAGCCCCTCCCCCTCTGCTATGTATTTAAAGCAACAGCAGTCGATTTTTTGTTTGTTTGTTTAATTAAGTGCATCATCTTGGTATTTAAAGTGCACTTTTTTTTCTATTTTTAGCAAATGTGTGTCTTTTTTAAAATGCAATATACATTTTTATTGTTTCTACTTTTTTGAAAACACACAATTATATAAACAGTTTTATACATATATATATAATTCAAGTTTAATTAAGTAATTTAACTACATTTTGAAACATGTATATGTATTAATTGTCTATTAATTTGTCCATTTAAATAGTGATTTATTTTTATGTTTGATTTATTACATTGATAACCGATTACTTTATTTTGTTTTTATATAATTTTGTTATTGTTATTTTTATTTTTAATTTGTTTGTATTTTATTTTGTTCAAGATATTATTAATAGAATTCTGTAAAAGCCTCAAGTTTATGTATAATTCCCATTGAAGACCTAAACTACCCATAATCTGGAAGAGAGATTTGATAACTCCCTATGAAGAAAATGAACGTGAGAAATGCTAGGCTGTTGTCGGTCACTGTTGCGCTCCATTTCTGGGGTTATGATGTGTACGTTTTGTGATGAGCGTGATGTGTTTGTCATGGTGAAGGTCACATCCAGTACATGTCCACCGTCATCAAAGACAGCAGGAAGCAGTTCAGGAAGAAATATGGAGTGCAGTTCCTGCTGGATACAGTTCGCCTTTACTATGGGTAAGACTACATCTCCCACAATCCCTCAGCCCTCTGTGATGTTATCACCTCATGGCTGCCTCTTTCTCATCACCTCATCCATTCTCTCTTTCCCTCGGCTTTCTAGTTCTGGAAGTAAAGATGCAGATCTGAGTGAGGACGACATTAAGACAATCAGAGCATCTCTCTTTGGCCTTCTGAAGTATTACATCAGCAAGGGTACCACCCAAGATGAGATCCAGAGCATTCTGGGATACATCGCTGCCATTGGAGATGAGGAACAGGTGAGAAGAGGAAGTCCTAAAACATAGTATGCTGAAAATAATACACTACTGTTCAAAGGTTTGGGGTTGGTAAGATTTTTTTTTTTTTTATGCTCACCAAGGCAATAAAAAATACAGTAAAAACCGTAATATTGTGAAAAATTATTACAAATTAAAATAGCTGCTTTAAATTTGAATATATTGTAAAATATAATTTATAATTATATATAATAATTTATATAGCTGAATCTGAACAGTTGTGCTGCTTAATATGTATTTTCAGGATTCTTTGCTGAATAGAAAGTTCATTAAGTATCTGAAAAATAAATATTTTGGAAAATTAAAATAGTGTACAGTCATATTTCCTACTCAAAGGGATAGTTCACTTTGAAATTAATTTTTGATATGTTTTAGCTTACCTCAAGGGCATCCAAGATGTAGGTGTCTTTGTTTCCGCAGTATTTTCAATTTTGATATTTTTAGGTCAAACCGTTCGTGTTTATCAGTCATATAATGGAGGTCTATGGTCACCACCTCAATGTGTACTTACATTTACGAGTCATTAAATCATGTTTAATTTGGACTTTGAGGTGGTGACCATAGACCTGCATTATATGAAGGGTTTGACCTAAAAATATCAAAATTGAAAATACTGCGGAAACATAGACACCTACATCTTGGATGCCCTTGAGGTAAGCTAAAATATACCAAAAATTTAAAAAGAGTCATCACCATTATTTATGGTGTTTTATGGTACCATTATTAGTGCATTATTTACATATCATAAGTTCAATAGACTGAATTTCAAAGCATTTTGAACCTGTTTTGGTTTATTTTGACTATCAATTTCTTAAGAATTTATTTTAGCTTTACTTTTTGAATTAAGAAAGCTTTTAGTCAACTGCAATGTTTGACTGTTTTGTGCATGTGTCCAGGAAAGAAGCACTCTCTTTTATTGTTATTGATCTGCCCTTTCTAATCACTAGCGCAAACGTCTGTCTTTCTCCATTTTAATTATTCCTAAACGTACTTAACCACAAACTGGATTTACTGACCCGACAATTCATTTAATCAATGTTTAATGTTTAGCAATAAGCATGTGTGTTGTGTTGTGTTGTAGCTGTGTGAGATCCTGGAGCTGTTGCTGACTCTTCTTCAGACCAGCGCCTCACGGGACCAGCTCTTTCTGCTGCTGTTTGAGCCGGGATCTGCCGACTCCTGCTACGCCCTGCTGCTCAACAACAAACACTCAGACCGTCTCCGAGAGCACGTCTTCAAGGTGCGCTTAACACTCTCAGCGTTTTGCACTTTCATTGGTGACACGCACATTATTATCATGCTTGAGTTTAGATGTAAAAAAATAGCGATAACAAATGTGGATCACTTGTCCTGCAAATGAAACCTAAAATCACGCCGTCAGATTCAGGGCCGGCCCGAGGCATAAGCGAACTAAGCGGCTGCTTGGGGCCACCAGGGGGCGAAAAATCGAAAAATATTTTTTAGATGACTTAAACAAGTGACATAAATTAATGAATGATTTCATGATCAACATACCTCCCTATCTATACCTTTTGAACGGCTGCTTTAGTCCAACCTCTGTGTGTTTTTGCAGTTGTTTGAGCGGATGCTGAAGTGTGACCGTGTGTATGAGAAGAGTAAACAGCGGTTGCGTTTGAGGGATGTGGGATACTCTGGCCTCAGTCTGCTGTTCTCTGAACTCCACCTCACTTCCACCCTCATCAAGTGCCTCCTTCACCAAGTGCTGTCTACTGGTCAGTCCGATTAACCCTAATCCACTCACCACCTGACTCGGCACATACTCTGAGTCATTGCTTGGCTTGGGCAGTTCAAATATGCAGGATACATTTATAAGAGTTTTGGTGGCAAAATAAATTAGGTGGTCCACTTAGAGATTCTACTAACTATAAGGAACTTTGCAACTACATGTTAACTAACTCTCAGAGTATTAGTAGACGGTTTTGGTAAGGTTAGGTTAGGGTGAGTAGAATAAGTTGACATGTAGTTGCAGAGTTACTTAAAGTCAGTAAAGTGGGCCGTCGAAATAAAGTCTTGCCATAATTGACATATTTTTAAAGCAAATACATAAAGAGTGTAATATATGAAATATGTAATATAATACAAATAGTAATCATAGTTATATATTTATTAGTGCTGACAAATCGATTAATCACATCTAAGATAAAAGTTTTTTAATTTTTCTTTTTTAATATATATATATATATATATATATATATATATATATATATGTGTGTGTGTGTGTGTGTATATTTACACATACTGTAACTGTACACATACATTTAAAACTTTGATTCAATTATAATTCTGAGTATATATAAATTATATTTAAACATTTGATATATTTAGCTATATGGTTCAGCACTTATGCACATGTACTTTATATAGAGAACACAATTAATTGATAAGGTGGCATGTGAAATGTTATTTTTCCTTATGCCCTCCTTTTTGACCTTAAACTCTTTGTCCTCCAGATACTGTGGTGAACTATAAAGATCTGATGGCTGTGATTCAGCTGACCCATAAATCTGGGCCCAGTGTTCGTCTGACCGTCTGCAAGAGGGTTAGAGCACTTTCTCCAGTTCTCACATGTACATATCACAGTTAGTAATGTTATTGGGGGGAGAAAATGCATACAAAGTATGTCATTTTTTTATTGGAGCACAAAGCTTATTTTTTCAAAATGGTTTCTTTTCCATCTAAAATGACAAAATACACTATAGAAGTACCAAAAATAATCCATACGTGACCCTGGATCACCACTTATTAGTCGCATGGGTATATTTGTGGCAATAGCTGACAATACATTGTATTAGTCAAAATTATCGATTTCTCTTTTATGCCTTTAGTAAAGATCATGTTCCATGAAGATAATTTGTGAATTTCCTACAGTAAATATACAAAATATTTATTTTTGTGAATGAAAGCAGCACAATCGTGAACATAAATGGACAAATTAAAAAGCGATTTTCTCAATGTTTAGATTTTTTTGCACCCTCAGAATCTAGATTTTCCAATAGTTGTATCTCGGCCAAATATGGTCATATCCTAACAAACCACACATCAATGGAAAGCTTATTTATATTGAGCTTTCAGATGGTGTATCAATCAAATTTTTCAAAAAATGGACCCAAGTGACTGGTTTTGTGGTCGAGGTTCACATATGAGACTTGAGCTTTGTATTTAGGCTTTTAAAGCTGATGAATGATTGCTTTGTGTGAAGAAACAACCAAACGTTGTTGTTGTTTTTTTTCTTCATACATAGGACATTTTTGGGTGGACTTCCCTTTAAAGGGATAGTTCACTTTGAAATTAATTTTTGGTATGTTTTAGCTTACCTCAAGGGCATCCAAGATGTAGGTGTCTTTTTTTCACCCCGCAGAAGTTTCAATTTTGATATTTTTAGGTCAAACCGTTCTTGTCTATCAGTCATATAATGGAGGTCTATGGTCACCACCTCAAAGAGCATGCACAGAGAAGTCCAAATTAAACATGATTTAATGACTCATAAATGTAAGTACACATTGATGGCCTAAGACACCAAACGAGCGGTTTGTGTGAGAAAACAGTATTTATATCGTTTTTAACACTTGTAACCACAGAGTTACAAGAGGTAAAAACGATATAAATACTGTTCGTTTTCTCACACAAACCGCTCGTTTGGTGTCTTAGGCCATCAATGTGTACTTCCATTTACGAGTCATTAAATCATGTTTAATTTGGACTTCTCTGTGCATGCTCTTTGAGGTGGTGACCATAGACCTCCATTATATGACTGACGGACACGAACGGTTTGACCTAAAAATATTAAAATGGAAACTACTGCGAAAACAAAGACACCTACATCTTGGATGCCCTTGAGGTAAGCTAAAACATACCAAAAATTAATTTCAAAGTGAACTATCCCTTTAACTAAAATAAAAACATGAATTTGCAAAAGAACGAAAACTAAACTGCAACTCAAATGTGCACTATCCATCCATAAAAATATTTATTTGTAATGATTTCAACTTTCTTTTCCCCTCAGCTGTATGCGCTGTTGCAGTCGAATGCGGATGCGGCGCTGCAGATCTCCAAGCAGACGTGTTGGCAGGGCACTCTAATGCGCTTGCTGGTCCGGAGCCCCGGGAGCGACGGAGGTTCTGGTTCGGGTCGTGGTGACGTGTCCAGCCTGGGGAGTTTGGAGCTGAGCCGCAGCAGCGGAGGAGTCCGTGTGGAGCCTCCTCTGGAGCGCAGGACTCTCGGAGGAAGCGTGAACGAAGAGCGAGACAGCGTCTCAGACAGCAGGTCCATAGACAGCCTGGACAACGGAGACCTGATGTCTCTCTCCGACACGCCAGGGGACGCGCCCACACACAAAGCCTGGGGCGGGAAAGCAGGGGTCTTGAGTTTGGACCTCTCCCATGTGCATCTGTTCGATCACGGGGACAGCGGCAGTCAGACTCCTGGGAGCATGCCCAGCACACCGTCTCCCCTGGAGAATAATAAACCCTTCCTCGCAGCTTCCTCCCTGAACGATGACAACTTCCTGTTCAGTGACAATGTGTCCCTGGGAGAGTCTTTTAACAGCGAGGTGAGTCTAGAGATCTGATATGTGTTTCTGAGTGCGCAAGCGGAGCATTTATTACTTCCTCGTGCAGATAGTGTTGTCATTTTTCATCGTCTGTAAGTTCTCATCAAGAAGTAACTATTATAATGAAGGTGTCAAGCGATTCTAAAAGTCTCATTAAAAGACATGGTGCATTAATGCAAGTGTGCAGATTTTACAATGTTGTTACTGGGAAATAGTGATTAATAGTAATACATTTACATTTTTATCATAGTGCTATTTCTGCCATTTTATACAAACTTTTTCTTACCTACATTTACACTAACATAATTTACACTACTGTTCATAATTAATATTTTATTGAACAAGAACTCATTAAAGGAGTAGTTCACTTTAAAAAAAAAAAACACTTTTGCTGATAATTTACTCACCCCCATGTCATCCAAGATGTCCATGTCATTCTTTCTTCAGTCGAAAAGAAATGAAGGTTTTTGATGAAAACATTCCAGGATTTTTCTCCATATAATGGACTTCAATGGGAACCAAACGGTTCAAGGTCCAAAAGACAGTTTCAGTGCAAACTGTTCAAAGGGCTTTAAACGATTTGAGACGATGAATAAGGGTCTTATCAAGCGAAACGATCGCTCATTTAAAAAAAAAAGTTTAAGTTTTATAAGCTCAATTGCTCGCCTTGCTCTGTTCTGTGATGCGTGTTCATGACTCTCCTGTTTATCAAAATGAACAAATCTTTTTTCGTGTCATTTGGTTCATTCAACGAACGAATTGACTAGGGAAAAGATTCATTCATTTTGATAAATGAGTTCGAACAGGAGAGTCACAAATGCGCATCACAGAACAGAGTAAGGCAACCAATTGAACTTATAAAACTTAAACTTTTTTTTTTTTAAATGAGCGATCGTTTCGCTTGATAAGACCCTTATTCATCGTCTGGAATCGTTTAAAACCTTTTGAACAGTTTGCAGTTTGTTCTGAAACAGTCTTTTGGACCTTGAACCGTTTGGTTCCCATTGAAGTCCATTATATGGAGAAAATGCTGGAATGTTTTCATCAAAAACCTTCATTTCTTTTCGACTGAAGAAAGAAAGACATGGATATCTTGGATGACATGGGGGTGAGTAAATTATCAGCAAAAGAGTTTTAAAACGGAACTACTCCTTTAAGTTCATCAGAGGTGACAGTAAAGACATTTATAATGTTACAAAAAATTATAAAATATATATTTTTTTAAAACTTTCCATTAATCAAAGAATCCTGAAAAAAAAATATCATGGTTTCCACAAAAATATTAAGCAGAACACTTGTTCATTGATCATTTTTTAGTCTCTCGTTGAGCATAAGAGACTTTATTTAAATATAATTGTATTAAATATCATTTATATGTAGTTGTAATAAAGTGGAGGGCTTAGTAGGTTAGTTAACACACCACACATTTCTAACTAAAGGAAATGAAAAAAAATCCTTTATTAGCCAGAGCCAATGTTTTTTTCATTTGAAATAAGACTGATTGAATGAATGAATGAATGATTGATTGATTGATTGATTGACTGATTGATTGATTATTGATTTTTCCGCCCAGCGTACAGAGGAGGAGTTGTCTCGTCTGCTGTTGGAGATCGTGTTGTGTGTGATGTGGAGAGGTGTGGAGGGGTCAGATGACACTGCCTGGCTGGAGAGGGGTCAGGTGTTCTCTGCCCTCACCAAACTGGGCACTGCCAATGAGCTGCTGCTGCCCGTCGACCACATCAAACTCAGGTGTGAATACAGCTCAAGATTTAGCACAAAAGTTTTAATTTATTATCAACAAAAACAGAAATACTTTATTTAATAATCAATTAATTAATTAATTAATAAAATGTATATAATAATTAAAACTCGCATTCAAATTGTTTATATAAACATTTAAATGCAGCTTTATACAATTATGTATATTAATATTATTATGTCAATTTAAAGTGCCGTACAGGACAGAATAAAAAGATAAGTAATAATAATAAAGCAACCAATAAAGGGAAACACAATAATAGATGAATAATAATCACCAAAATTAAGCAGTATTATAGTTATCGTCCTTGGTCTGACTGGGCTTTTACTAACCTCTTTCTGTCCAGTCTGATGGAGAGGATGTTGGAATGGGCCGTAACGGATAACCGTGAGGCGACGACGGCCACGCTACCGCAGCACACAGAGAATGCGGTGCGCTTGCTTCACGTGGTGCAGGACTTCCTACAGGCTGAGGGTCTGGTGAATCCCGCCCTGTGGACTGAGAAGGTTCTGGATGAGACGGTGACTCTGATGGACGGGCTGATGGTGTGGTACGCCTCAGGTACACAGTGGCTCCAGCTGTCTCAGGTGGGACTACGGCTGCTGCTCGGGTTCATGGCTCAGGAAGATCCGCAGGTGAGACCTCATAAACCTATTACCTCAAAAGAACCTGTTGTACACACTCTTCAGTTACAGTTACACTTAATTTCGGTTAACCCCTTAGCTGTCACCCCCCCCCCCCCCTTTGAGAATGGGGGTTAAAATGCACTATTCAAACTTAAATGGTTGTAATTCAAGAATGCTTTGGAATATACCCAAGTTTGGTCTTGTTTTAAAGAAAACACTCAGCAGATTAATGCTGAAGTGAAAACACTTCAGTTATCAAAGTTATGGAAGTTTAAATTTACAGTAAATCAAATATACTGTACTATATACTGTATTTTATTTTATATATAAAATATAAAAAATATTTTACTCTAAAATTATTATAAAATCATAGCCATATATCTAACCAAGTTAAGTTCCAAATTTGAAGTTGATATCACAAAAACTGTAGTTCCCATGAGATTTTGTTTAGGCGTAGTACCAAAAATAGCCACCGGGTGCCATTGAATTCCATTGAATCTAGTTGTACACATCGTGCCTTAACCAATTAATACATTTCTGGCCAAATATCAGTTCTGTCACAAAATTTGGAACCTTGAGACTCAGACCTCTCTGACAATGTGTGTTTTGTCAAGATTAGAAAAGGTTTTGATCATAAATTATGAAATATAATGATGCCCAAAAGGGGAGTAGCCTGATAAAATAATTCAGAGTACCGTAATAATTTAGAGTACTTTGAGTACTTCTATGGTAATGCAACGTTCAATTATAAAACGGTTTTCACAGGATGAATTCTGAGTTTGTAAGCTTTCATATGATACCTAATTTATGATAACTAATAAAATACTGTATGTGATATAATAAAAAAGGCGATAAAAAAGATAGTATATTTTAGAGGATAATAGATATATATTATAATTTTTAACGGATAATATTATATATATATATTTTTATATTTTTTAATGTGTATATTTATATATTATAAATATATATATATATATATTTATACATTTTTTATTGAAAAATACTAGATTATATGTTTTATTATGAACTTTTAGCATGGAAACCCAAAGTTTCAATTATTAAAGGTGTGCGCATCAACTTTTTGTGGCAAAGGTCAGACCTCCTGTTATGGTGCAGATTATTTTGAGGCGCACTAGTTCATAGTTTTTTATCAAGTAAAAGGTCTTCTAGATGATTCATCTTCAGGTCACGGTAAATGTTTTTTTATAAAGTCAACATAAGAATAAATACTGGCATATTGTTAGTAATATTTCAAGATGAACATATTCTGAATGAAAGCAATTTAGGTTTACTTGATTATCCATAAATATTTAATCATGTTAAAATGTGAGTATAAAATATGATACATCAGGCTTTTAAATTTTTGTGCATCTCTTAATCATCGTTGTATTGCATTGCGTTATATGTTTTTCTCCCAGAGCTTTGATCATAAAACTAAGACATATTATTGGGAGATAAAGAGTGAAACATGGTATTTATATGCATTTTATGTAAATAGTTAGTTATACTGCCATACTCCAAAACATTTATCTTACCGACCCCACATTTTAGAACAGTAGTAATTATTGGTATTAGTACTCCTAAACATTCTCCAATACCAATATCTGAATCTAAAAATTAATTCATGCTGTTTGTTCTTCCTTTCCGGCAGGTGTGCGCCATGGCTACGGCTAAACTCAATGGGATCTTACAAACCAAGACGGTGGACTCTCAGGACGAGGCATGTTATCTTCTGGGCCGCGTGGAGGGAATCCTCAGGCGCTCCGTGAGCCAGGAACGCACGGAGGAGACCTACTCGTTTTTAGTGCCTCTTCTCCGGACCCTCCTCTCGAAAGTCCACAAACTCCTGTACATGGAGCTGCACCTCCCTTCCCTCCCCGACACCAACGGAAGTCCGTCATTCTTTGAGGATTTCCAGCTGTACTGCAGCTCCCCGGAGTGGAGGGTCTATTTGGATAAATATGTAAGAGCTGTATCACTACAATATAATGCTGGTCGAACTTACTTGTTTTCTATTTGAAATAGCATGCTCTTCATCGCCCCCTGTAGTTTGTAAAGCTGAATTTTGTTTATCTGTCTCGTCAGATTATCCCCTACATGAAGCAGTATGAGATCGAGACGTTCAGTCAGGGTCATGAGAACATGGCCCTTTTTTGGAAGGACTGTTATGAGGCGTTCATGCTCAATCTGCACCGCAGGGACAGAGAGAGAGGAGAGAGCAAGATACGCTTTCAGGTACCAAAACAAGTGTTTGCATATATTTACATTTCTCTTTTCTGTTCTTTTCAACTTCCAATTTAGCAAAGAATGTATCAATTTCCACAAAAATATGCAGCTGCACAGCTGTTTTTAACATTGATAATAATCAGAAATGTTTCTTGAGCAGTAAATTATAGGGCTGTCAAACGATTAATTGCGATTAATCGGATCCGAAATAAAAGTTTGTGTTTACATAATATATGTGGGTGCATTGTGTATAATTATTTTGTATATATATATATATATATAAATGTAAATACTCACACATGCATGTATATTTTAAAAAAATATTATTTATTTATATAAAATATTTATTTTTATATATAATATAAATTATATATAAATATATACACAGTATATACATGAAAATATTTCCTAAATATATACAAGCATGTGTGTGTATTTATATATATAAAATAATTATACACAGTGCACCCACATACATTACGTAAACACAAACTTTTATTTTGGATGCGATTAATCACGATTAATCGTTTGACAGCCCTATATTAGAATGACTTCTGAAGGATCATGTGACACTGAAGACTGGAGTAATGATGCTGAAAATTCAGCTTTGCATCACAGGAATAAATTACATTTTAAAATGTATTCAAATTGCAATAATATTTCACGCTATTACTGTTTTTACTGTATTTTTGATCAAATAAATGCAGCCTTGGTGAACAGAATGGAGGCAGCAAATAGTATTTCCTTTCAAATTGAATGCAGAATTGAATGCCTATCAGACATTCACAAACATTTTCACTACCCTCAAAAATCTTCAGGAGCAGTTTGTGGAACCGTTCACTCGTCGAGGGCGTCAGGAGAACCTGAGGTACAACAGCATGCTGAAACAAATCCACACGCAAAACAGCGCCACCCTCAGGCAGTGGAGGGCAGCGCGCAGAGGACTCTTCTGTGAAAGAGGACCCTGGGTGGACAAGTGAGTGTGTGTATGTCGCAGAGATCAGGAGTGGATTCTGTTTCTGCAGGTGGATGTGTATACGTTTAAAGGTATGCTCCACTTTTTTTTTGGAAAGAGGCTCATTTTACAACTCCCTCAGAGTTAAACAGTCAAGTTTTATCGTTTTCGAATCCATTCAGCCGATTTCCTGATAGTTAGAAGAATATTAGTAACAAGACAGTTTCTGGTCTCATTGACTTCCATAGTAGGAAAAAAATATACTATGGAAGTCATATCAAAAACTCAGTTGAATACATTCGGAAACGGTAAAACTCAACTGTTTAACTCTGGGGGAGTGGTAAAATAAAAAAGAGGAGTATCCCTTTAAAGACTATTCAAATGTGGTTTTCTCAGGGTGTAACAGACTAAAAGCTATTGGCTATAAAAAGAAAAAAGAAAGTGGTCTGTAAAGCAGCTGTTTGTGTTTGGCAGGCAGCAGAAGGACACACGCTGGAAGCTCTCTAGCGCTGAGAACTACTCCCGTATGCGACTCAAACTGGTGCGAAATTACAACTTTGACCCTCACAGGGAAGCCAGTGCCTTGAGAGACAACCTGGGTAAGACATACACGCATATAAAGATGCTCACCTGGAACTTCTTATGAATCTTGTGACTGCATTTGGGGGAATAACTGGTTCTGTGTGTGTTACTGTACCTCAGGTGTGCAGCACCAGCAGGTAAACGCGGAGTCACTGTTGTTAGAGGCGGTGAAGCAGGTGAAGGTCAGTGATCTGGAGGACGACATCCTGGAACTCCTCGAGGAGGATCCTGCATCAGCCAATCAGTGAGTCTCGCTTTAGATGGACAGGAGCAAAAGCCAATCACTTTTACACACCAATTGGATATGGACATAAAAAATGTGTAATGTGTTGATTTTAGCTTGGTGCAATTAAAGGGATAGTTCACTTTGAAATTAATGTTTGGTATGTTTTAGCTTACCTCAAGGGCATCCAAGATGTAGGTGTCTGTTTCCGCAGAAGTTTCAATTTTGATATTTTTAGGTCAAACCGTTCTTGTCTGTCAGTCATATAATGGAGGTCTATGGTCACCACCTCAAAGAGCATGCACAGAGAAGTCCAAGTTAAACATGATTTAATGACTCGTAAATGGAAGTACACATTGATGGCCTAAGACACGAAACGAGCGGTTTGTGTGAGAAAACCAACACAGTATTTATATCGTTTTTACCTCTTTTACCGTGATCTAAGAGTGCCGGCGCTTTGTGGCTGTGGTAACAAGAGGTAAAAACAATATAAAAACTGTCCCTTTAATTTGTCTCTTTGCATATAAATGCATTTGTTGTGGTTTAAACCACTTAGTCTGTTTACATTTTGAGGTAGATTTCTTGCATTAATCAGTTTTTCTGATTTGTATGTTCACTACTGTTCAAAGATTTTTTTTTATTAATAAAATAAAACCAAAAACATTAACCCCCGGTTTTGCAGACAATGCTTAAAGGGATAATTCATCCAAAAATTCTGTCATCATTTACTCACCCTCAAGTTGTTTCAAACCTGTATGAATTTCTTTCCTCTGCTGAACCCTAACGACGAAATTTTGAAGAATAGGGGTATTCAGTTAATGGACCCCATTGACTTCCATTGAATGGAAAAAAAGTACTATAGATGTCAATGGTGTCCCACAATTCTTCAAAATATCTTTATTTGTGTTCAGCAGAAGAAAGAAAGAGATTTAAAATCTTAAAATATCTTAAAATAGGGTCAGTGCCATTGCTTTTTTCTCAAGATGCACACCAGTAATGTTTTTTATATCTAAAGCACCTTTATAAAAACTCCTTAAAGGTATACTCCACTTTTTTTGGAAATAGGCTCATTTTACAACTCCCCCAGAGTTAAACAGTTGAGTTTTACCGTTTTCGAATCCATTCAGTCGATTTTCTGATTTTTAGAAGAATATCAGTAACCAGACAGTTTCTGGTCTCATTGACTTCCATAGTATATTTTTTTCCTACTATGGAAGTCAAACGGTAAAACCCAACTGTTTAACTCTGGGGGAGTTGTAAAATGAGACTATTTCCAAATAAAAGTGGAGTATCCCTTTAAATATCCTAATTAAACCAAGGTCTAATCCTGTGTGTGAAACCAGGTCTATTAATGTGAAATATTATTCCAATTTAAACGAACTTTTTCTGTTTGAATATAATGTAGAATGTAATTTATTCCTGTGATCAAAGCTGAATTTCAAGCATCATTAACCTTTCAGAAATCTTTCTTATATGCTGATTTGCTGCTCAAGAAACAATTATTATCATTATTCATGTTGAAAACACCTTCATTTTTTTTGTTGAAACCATGTGTTTTTGGATTCTTTGATAAATTAAAAGTCCAAAAGATCAAAAATGATCTTAAATGTCTTTACTGTCACATTTATTATGTCTTTTTGGAATAAAACTATTCATTTATTGATCAAATATCCGAAAGGGCTGATTCAGAAGAGGCGGGTCAAAAGGAGAAGTTGGTGATCTCGGAGGACTGTGAGCTGGTCACTGTGGTCGACGTCTATCCCGGTCGTCTCGAGCTCACCACACAACACATCTACTTTTACGACAGCAGCGCGGAGAAAGAGGAAGGTGAGGAGGAATGGTGGAAGTGCAGTGTGAAGGTCAAAGGTCATGGAAAGAGATGGTATTGATGTTCTCCATTTTCAGGTGTAGGTCAAGACTTTAAATGGCCTCTGTCTCAGATCAGAGAGATCCACCTGCGCAGATACAACCTCCGACGCTCGGCGTTAGAGATCTTTCTCATCGACCAGACCAACTACTTCCTGAACTTCAAGAAGGAGGTCAGAAATATTTCAAGTCATCGTTAAACGGAAGTTGCGATAATCTTTTCTTGACTTGATTTTGTCTTGTTGGTTGTGGTTTGCTCATGTGATTGTTTGATTGACAGGTGCGTAATAAAGTGTACAGTCGGATGCTGCTGCTGCGCTCGATCTCTCTCCAGGCCACTCACTCACCGCAGGAGCTGCTCAAAGCTTCTGGACTCACACAGGTCACTGCAGACGTATGAGGCACTCTCGGTTTAGGGATTTGATGTTGTATATGTAGACTGAATGTTTAGAGCTGATTAAGTACTGACTTTCACTTCTCTGTCATCAGAAATGGGTGAACAGGGAAATCTCGAACTTTGACTACCTGATGCAGTTGAACACTATAGCAGGAAGGACGTATAATGATCTGGCTCAGTATCCTGTGGTGAGTGACATTTACACACACACACACACACACACACACACACACACACACGCTCGTGATTCTGTTTCAACTGCAGTATGGTCATGTGATTTTGCCAAGTAAGACATGTTCATGGATCAACATATTTTGTCAGATGTCAGACTTCGTACTTCCACTCTATTTCAGTTCGCTTCTGTACTCAGTCTGAGACATCGACCTGTCTCTCGATTTCCCTAGTTTAAGATTGAATTTTAGGTTAGGGAAATCGAAAACGACCGCGGATACGGAGACACAGGATGCAATTGACCTATGGCTAAGCCACGCCCCCTCCACTCACTCGGACAAACAGTCGACATCATCAAAATGAACGAATCTTTTCCTGAGTCAATTCATTAATTTTGTTCGTTGAATGAACCAAATGACACGAAAAAAAGATTTGTTCATTTTGATGAACGAGTTCGAACAGGAGAGTCATGAACGCGCATCACAGAACAGAGCAAGAAATTAAAATTAAATTAAAATTTAAACTTTTTTTTTTTTAAATGAGCGATCATTTTGCTTGATAAGACCCTTATTCATCGTCTGGAATCGTTTAAAGCCCTTTGAACAGTTTGCACTGAAACTGTCTTTTGGACCTTGAACCGTTTGGTTCCCATTGAAGTCCATTATATGGAGAAAAATCCTGGAATGTTTTCATCAAAAACCTTAATTTCTTTTGGACTGAAGAAAGACTGACATGGACATCTTGGATGACATGAGGGTGAGTAAATTATCAGCAAAAGACGAGAAAAAACATAAAAACTAATGAAAACTGACTAACTGCAATGCATTTAAATGGATTCGCTCTGTTGTGGAATTTGCAAACATTAGCCTGAACAAGAAGAGTGCTTGTTAAACATTTTGAATGGAGGTGATGTTGTGGCTCTACTACTCCCGAAAGTTTCGGGAAAAGTCAACCATTACCGATCGTCAGCGAGAAACTGGAGAGGCCTATCCCTATATATCCCTATCGCTAACCCTACCCATAACTCATCCCTAAAATCTGATGTAGAATCACCTAACTTTGGTTGTAAGCCTACACTTGACATAAACTGCAAACTTGTCCCTCAAATCTGATTGGTTGATTGGAATGTTGTTCCAGGATCAACAACGATGATCTGCAAAATCACGTTCACTGTATGGTCATTACCTGAATGATCTTATATGTTTTTAGTTCCCCTGGATCCTGTCGGATTATACGTCAGAAGAGCTGGATCTGTCAGATCCGCGTGTGTTCAGAGATCTCTCCAAACCTGTGGCAGTGCTGAACGAGAGGAACGCCAAAGCCGTCAGAGAGAAGTGTGTTTCTGTCTTACGTTTCTGTCTCTGTCTTGTTCTCTCAGTCCTAACAGATCATATTTATTAAGAGAGAAATCACATTGTTTAGTACAGGTTTCACTGTTTCATAGTTTTGATTATATACTATTTTTCTAAATATTTAAGTGCTGTCAAATCGATGAATCGCCTCTAACATAAAAGTTTTTGTTTATTAATACGTATATTAATAAATGTACAGTTGAAGGTTGCTCGTTCAGAAGGGCGTTTCTCATGTAGACAGTGAAGCAGCTCACTAAGCAGCTCACTTGAAAGTCGATTTTGTGGCAGCAATTGATTAATGTGCTTGTAAATGATCTGCAGATATGAGAGTTTTGAAGACCCCACGGGCACCATAGACCGCTTCCACTACGGCACGCACTACTCCAACGCTGCGGGGGTCATGCATTACCTCATCAGAGTCGAACCCTTCACATCCCTGCACATCCAGCTGCAGAGCGGCAGGTGAGGCTTCTCTGCTTTTACTGCTGTTTGCCTTTTTATTCCTTTTCAGCGTTTGTCTTTTATCAACCGAACGGTTTTCTGTTTGCTTTGAAAAGAAAAGGTCATGAACTGAAATTCATTTAAAGGCCTTATAATCTAAGATCTTCCCTGAAGTCCACTTGCTGTAAACCGTCAATCAAGTTTTCCGGTACTAAAATCAGAATTGTTTTAGTTTTTCATCGCCATTTTCTCTCTCTCTTTCTCTCTCTGATCCTTAGAATTAAAGGAGTAGTTCACTTTTTAAAAAAACTTTTGCTGATAATTTACTCACCCCCATGTCATCCAAGATGTCCATGTCTTTCTTTCTTCAGTCGAAAAGAGATAAGAAATGAAGGTTTTTGATGAAAATATTCCAGGATTTTTCTCCATATAATGGACTTCAATGGGAACCAAACGGTTCAAGGTCCAAATTAGAGTTTTAGTGCAGCTTCAAAGGGCTTTAAACGACACCAGACGATAATAAGGGTCTTGAACCATTTGGTTCCCATTGAAGTCCATTATATGGAGAAAAATCCTGGAATATTTTCATCAAAAACCTTCATTTCTTTTCGACTGAAGAAAGAAAGACATGGACATCTTGGATGACATGGGGGTGAGTAAATTATCAGCAAAAGTTTTCTTAAAAGTGAACTACTCCTTTAACAGCCTGTTTTTGATACTGTACCTCTAAGATTGTCCTCTGTTATGATTGGCTATTTA
The DNA here is from genome assembly GCF_016745375.1 of Pimephales promelas. Next base: position 1,737,306 of record NW_024121543.1, on the reverse strand, counting down.
TTGATTGATATTTAAACATGGGCAGTCATATCATATGTAAATGTGTTTATGGCTTTCAAATCATATCTAAAAAATGAATAAAGTTGATGTGTTGTTGGTCTGATGGCAGGTTTGACTGTGCTGACCGTCAGTTTCACTCCATTCCCGCAACCTGGCAGACCCTCATGGACAATCCCAATGATGTCAAAGAGCTCATCCCAGAATTCTTTTACTTCCCAGAGTTCTTGGAGAACCAGAACGGTGAGCAGGGGCAGCAGAGTAAACATTTCCCAGAGAAACTTAGTTTAGAATTCCTTTTTTCATTTATTCCAACACAAGCTTCCATCCCAAAATCACAAGATTTGGTTTTTGTCAGTCAAGCTGGTATAGAAGAAAGCTTTTAAACCCTCCTGTTGTGTTAAAAAACGGGGTACAACTTTTCCGTTTCCATGCAATTTGCCAAAAATGGTCAATGTGTAAACCACTGAAGACTAAAAACAGAAGTCAAGCCATTCCAAAGCACATCTACATGTCTACATGCTAATTTCTGACAAACATTCAAGAATAAATAAATAGTTTCAACAAGTGTTTCAAGCTTTTTTAAGAAAATTGAATGCGAGTTCATTTAGAAAATAAAATTTTACCTACTACAGTAAGTGTCATGTTTCCTTCATTATAAACCCATTCTCTCTTTCATTGTAGGATTTGACCTGGGTCGCTTGCAGATCTCTAAAGAGAGGGTAAATGATGTCATCCTGCCTAAATGGGCCAAATCTCCCGAGGATTTCATCTACAAGCACCGCAAAGCCCTGGTGAGCCCGTTTCTGATGACCTCATCACTGCTCTTCCCCACTAACCTCGATAGAGAGCCTCCGGGGAGGGATGTGTAATTGAATACGCTCCTCTCTTATTAATTCCTCTGCTGCTTCTGTCCTATTAAAGCAATGGCTTTGTGAAAGGTTACAAAACTAGAACGACAATAGGTCTATCCTTAAAGAAATAATGGTTTGATGTGAATGGGTGTGTGTCTCTGCTCAGGAATCAGAGTATGTGTCGGCCCATCTGCATGAATGGATTGATCTGATCTTTGGCTATAAACAGAGGGGCCCAGCTGCAGTGGAGGCCCTTAATGTCTTCTATTACTGCACTTATGAAGGTATGAAGTTGTAATGTCGATAGCATCCTTTGCTACCAGTTCTTGAGTAACATTGAGTGCGTTACGTTTTTAAACGCATGTTCTTAAAGCAATTATGCGGTAGGGTAGGAGTTGAAATATATCACAAACTCTGACTTTTTTTTGACCCAAGAAATATAAAAATGCGTTCTCATGTCGTTCAGCCAAAGGTCAAGTTGTAGAAACTTCAAATATGAGAGGAGAATGACTCTTGCTGACTCCTGTTTTTTTAAATGCTTTATTTAACATCACAACTCACAAATATAAAAATATAAAAATAGAATACTCTGCGTGAAATACATGGATGCTTGCATTTTGACACACACACGGTTGGCACATTGATTTGCATGTAAATCGAGTTATTTCAATAAACTGAGTTTTCTGCTCATTAACTAGTAACTGTGGCAGTTTAGTGGATCTGTTGTAATTTCATTTTATGATAGACTTACTTTTATTACAGCTACAGTTTATTAAATGTTTAAACTACCATTTCTACAGCAATCTATTTAATAGAAACCATGTAGACATGATTAAAAGGCACCATTAATGTACAAATACCACAGTTACTGTGCTAGAATGATGTTGGTGAATGAATATTGTCCTTTAAACAAATTCTTATATTATGATACTATATAAATACTATACTATATAAATAATACTAAAATAACACTGTTAAACTGTGGTGTCGAGACATCTAATTTCAAGGATTTTGAAGGCCGATACCGATACAAATATTTGTGGGTTTTAAAATCCGATATTCCGATATATCGGCCGATATTTTTTTTTTTATTATTAAATATGGTTGGATTTCACACATGTAAAAGAAAAGCTAACTTTTCTGCACAAGATACGTTTGATACTTTTTCTCTATGTCTAAATGTTCACTCCTCGTAAGTATAACTTACATTTTACAATGCAGGGACTGTAACTAGAGATATGCGAGTTATAAATACAGTAATCATTACTTTATTTAGGCAGAAAAAGTTCATTGTGGTTTCTAAGCTCATTAATGTTAACGTTAGCGGTCTTCCACTGATGATATTGGCATTAGCTAGCTTTGTGGTTAGCTAGTCTATGATGAGCCATAATTTAGCAATATATAACCTCATACTGCAAATTGTAAAAAATACATTTTCAATATAACAGGCCAAGGAGAGATGATTGAAGCGTGTTTCATCTGTTTTTATTTTTTAAATATTCATTTATCGGCCATTATAACTGCCGATACCGATATTATGGAAAATGCCTAATATCGGCCGGCCGATATATCGGCCTGGCTCTATTTCATACATACTTGTTCTAGGTTCATGCTTTTTTTTTGTCTCTTTTGCACATAACAAAATAATTTCAATTATATTAAATAGTTAATTAATTTGGTAAGTAGCCATATTGGCAGAAAAATAAAGTCCTTTAGGGTGTCTGTTTAACATCAGGGTCCTTATCAACCTGTTTTTGTCTATTTTGCGATATTGACTTCAAATGATCTCTTATGTTTATTGTGTAAATATAATTAATATAGTGCTACATCTAAATTTAGCAAAACGAGAATGTGTCTGGCTGTTTTAGGGGCTGTTGATCTGGACGCCATCACAGATGAGAAGGAGAGGAAAGCTCTTGAAGGCATGATCAGTAACTTTGGACAGACACCGTGCCAGTTACTGAAGGTACGACACTCTGATGCAGATGGATTTGCAGCATCTTTAAAGAATTAGTTTACACAAAACATGTCATTTACTTACCCTTACTTTGTTTTTAACTTGATTTGTGAGTAAATGATGGCAGAATTGTCATTTTTCAGTGTTAAATGGGTTGCATGGGTTATGTAAGTACATGGGTTAGGGTTAGGAGTAGGTTCAGGGTTAGTTCCTAGTTACTATAATTACAGGACTGTAAAATAAAGTGCTACCGTTGTGTACAGATGACCTAAACATGATAGATGCTCTGTGTATTTAATGTGCATTCAGGAGCCCCATCCCATGCGTCTCTCTCTGGAGGAAATGGAGAAGAGGAGAACTCGTCTGGACTCTTGTCCTCTCAACATTTTTGAGCACCTCACCGAACTCAAATCATTCTTCATCGAGGTGACTGAATTAGCAGTCCTTCGTTTCGGTGATGTTCTGTTTAGTGACAGCTGTGGACTGATGGAGTTTCATTTCTGTTTTAGGGCATCAGTGATAATGTGCCTCTGGTTAAAGCTGTTGTGCCTAAGAACCAATCACATTCATTTATCTCGCAGGGGAGTCCAGATACTCTGGTAAGTCTTGGCTTCATTAGCCTCGTCTTACAAACTGGTTTAAAGACACAGTGCATCTAAATTGGCCCTATTATTGCATTTATTTATTTCCCTTGTCTTATTGCGCACATTTAATCAATGCATTTATATAAGTATATATTTATTAATTTATATGTAAAAATATTTGTGACTCAAATGATTTATATATCATTTAAATAATATAATAATATAATTATCAGGGCTGTCAAACGATTAATCACATCCAAAATAAAAGTTATATTCCAAAATATATATATATGAATACACACACATGCATGTATATTTAAGAAAAAAATATAATTTATATATAAAATATTTATATTTATATATAATATAAATTATATATAAATCTATATACTTTATATACATGAAAATATTTCTTAAATATATACAAGCATGTGTGTGTATTTATATATATATATATATATATATACAAAATTATTATACACAGTACAGCCAGATTTATTATGTAAACACAAACTTTTATTTTGGATGCGATAAATTATTATGTTATTTAAATGATATATAAATTATTTGAGTCACAAATATTTTTCCATATAAATTAATAAATATATACATATGTAAATGCATGTAAAAAATAATTATACACAGTGCACCGACATATATTATGTAAACACAAACTTTTATTTTGGATGCGATTAATCGCGATTAAACATTTGACTGCCCTAATAATTATTTGAGTTTATTTTAATATTATTTTAATTTCATTTTAATTTATTTCATTTTGGACAATTAATCAATGCACAATAAAATTAAAATGTATAATACAAATATTTGAGTCAAAGTAATTTTATATTCATATAATTTCTATAATTTTACAATTTTGGCCATAAAACATGATAATCCCACAATTATAAATGAACGTATTGCAAATACCATTCCACATTGTCTTTAATGCCCTTACTCTAATCATAAATGATGTGTATTCGGGTCATCAAGGTAACGCTGAGCCACAACTGCTTGATGGGAACTCATGGCTGGCTGCCCTACGACAAGAACATATCCAACTATTTCACTTTCATCAAGGACCCCACCGTAGCCAGTCCAAAGTGAGTCTCTCTCACGGTTAACGTCTCACATCCTGTTTCACACACTTCCTTTAAAATCTTTCTCTCTCTGTAGGACTCAGAGGTTTCTATCAGGGCCGTTCTCTCCCGGGGTTGAAGTCACCACTCACCTGTTTGTTGTGTCTCATGACGGGAAGTTGCTCTTCAGCGGAGGCCACTGGGACAACAGCCTCCGAGTGACGTCACTCGTCAAGGGCAAAACAGTCGGGCAACATATCCGCCACATGGGTAATGGAAACTCTTGACCTTCCTCTTCTTCCAGATTGTACGTTCTCACTTTAACCTTGAGTTGCAGGAAGGAGTTCTGCTAACTTGTCTATATGTTTCTGTCCCGGCAGACATCATAACGTGCCTGGCCACAGACCACTTTGGGATTCACCTGATCTCTGGCTCCAGAGACACCACCTGCATGGTGTGGCAGGTGTTGCAGCAGGTGTGGAGCATTTTTGTTCTCTCCTCCTCATATAAAGGTTTGTATTTCTACTGACTCTGTTAACTTGATGTGTGTGTAGGGAGGTGCTCCGGTGGGTCTGTCCTCTAAGCCAGTGCAGGTGTTGTACGGACACACAGATGAGGTTGTGAGTGTGTCCATCAGTACAGAGCTGGATATGGCGGTCTCTGGATCAAGGGTGAGACTCGTCTCTCACACAATCACTCAGAAACACTTGCTGCTTTCCAATTCGCCTACTTGTACTATGCCCTAAAAGGATGTATTGTTTTGTGTGAAGAAAAGTACTTTTTTTTTTTAGTGTGAGATAAAGTCCAAAATTCGCATCTGAAATTTTCACATTAACAAATAAATACGACCTCACGTTATGTCAATCACGCTTGCACACTGCCTCCGAAACTTTCATCCGTCATAAAAAAAAACGGATCGGACTTTGAATGGTGTTTTGACAATTCAGAGCCACCAAATACGGAAAAAAAAAAACTGCATATGAAAATTTTGGACTTGGTGTGCAAGGGCCTTAAAGGAGTAGTTTACTTTTGCTGATAATTTACTCACCCCCATGTCATCCAAGATGTCCATGTCTTTCTTTCTTCAGTCGAAAAGAAATGAAGGTTTTTGATGAAAACATTCCAGGATTTTTTTCCATATAATGGACTTCAATGGGAACCAAACGGTTCAAGGTCCAAATGAGAGTTTCAGTGCAGCTTCAAAGGGCTTTAAACGACACCAGACGATGAATAAGGGTCTTATCTAGGACCCTTCGAGTCATGCATGAAAAAAGTTTTGTTCATTTTGATGAACGAGTTTGAATAGGAAAGTCACGAACGCTCATCACAGAACAGAGCAAAGCGAGCATTTGTGCTTATAAAAATGAAACTTTTTTTATTTATTTTTGAAATGAGTGATCGTTTCGCTAGATAAGACCCTTATTCATCGTCTGGTGTCGTTGAAAGCCCTTTGAAGCGGCACTGAAACTCTCATTTGGACCTTGAACCATTTGGTTCCCATTGAAGTCCATTATATGGAGAAAATCCTGGAATGATTTTCATCAAAAACCTTAATCTCTTTTCGACTGAAGAAAGAAAGACATGGACATCTTGGATGACATGGGGGTGAGTAAATTATCAGAATTTTTTTTTTCCCAAAAGTGAACTCCTCCTTTAAGGGTCAGAAAAATGATCAGATATTTGGGGCAGAAAAGTGTATTTCAAGGAGAGCCATAAAGATGAAGGCATCTGTGTGTCACAGGATGGCACAGTGCTGATTCACTCTGTTCGGAGAGGTCAGTACATGTGGTCTCTGCGGCCGCCGTGTGAGAGCGCTCTGCCCATGTCCATCATGCACCTGGCTGTGTCCTGGGAGGGACATCTAGTGGTGCACACCTGCATAGAGGGCAAAGCCACACTGAAGGTATCAAACACGACTCAGTTCCTCTTCTCCCCGCACATATGTTTGTGCCCATGTAAAGCGATCCTCTTTTTGTGTGGTGTTTGCAGGATAAGAACGCCCTGCACCTGTACTCCGTGAACGGCAAGCATCTGTGCAGCGCTCCTCTGAAGGAGCAGGTGACAGACATGTGTGTTTCAGGAGAACATGTTGTCATCGGCAGCGAGCAGGGTTTCCTGTCTGTCAGAGATCTGTACAGGTGAACTTAAACACACTTAAACTGTTTCAGCAGTTCACTTTGAAATTAATTTTTGATTTGTTTTAGCTTACCTCAAGGGAATCCAAGATGTAGGTGTCTTTGTTTCGGCTAGTATTTTCAATTTTGATATTTTTAGGTCAAACCGTTCTTGTCTATCAGTCATATAATGGAGGTCTATGGTCACCACCTCAAAGAGCATGCACAGAGAAGTCCAAATTAAACATGATTTAATGACTCGTAATTTGTAAGTACACATTGATGGCCTAAGACATGAAACTTGTAACCACAGCTGAGGGCGCGGGCGCTTTGTGGTTGTGGTTACAAGAGGTAAAAACGATATAAATACTGTTAGTTTTCTCACACAAACCGCTCATTTCGTGTCTTAGGCCATCAATGTGTACTTACATTTACGAGTCATTAAATCATGTTTAATTTGGACTTCTCTGTGCATGCTCTTTGAGGTGGTGACCATAGACCTCCATTATTATGGTTTGACCTAAAAATGTCAAAATTTAAAGTACTGTACTGTGGAAACAAAGACACATCCCTATCCCTTTAAAGGATTTGTTCACTTCAGAATAAAAATTTCTTGATCATTTACTCACCCCAGCGTCATCCAAGATGTCCATGTCTTTCTTTCTTCAGTCGAAAAGAATATAATGTTTTTGAGGAAAACATTCCAGGATTTTTCTCCATATAATGGACTTCAATGGGGTCCAACAGTTTGAAGGTCCAAATTGCAGCTCTACACGATCCCAGCCGAGGAATAAGGGCCTTATCTAGCCAAATTATCAGCCGTTTTATATATATATATATATATATATAAAAACATTTCTATAATTTTTAACCACAAATGCTCATCTTATGCACCACTCATTACGTAATCACGTTGAAAGGTCACGCGTCACGAGGAGGAAGTACCAACCTAGTGTTTACAAAGACTAAGTCAAACGTGATTTGCAAAAAAAATATAATAGGTAAAACAACGATGTCAGACGATTTAGAAGTTGGAGGAGAAAGTGAGATGAAGTTTTTTGGACCAGTACAGAAAACCTTAATTTCTTTTCGACTGAAGAATGAAAGACATGAACATCTTGGATGACGTGGTAGTGAGTAAATCATCAGGAAATTTTAATTGTAAAGTGAACAAATCCTTTAAACTCCCCGAAGCCAGAAAGTAATGGCTCTCGAGTGTCATTAGGACGATTATTTTGGTAATCAAGTAATTGTGTTTATGTTTTATGATCAGATTGTAAGCACGCCTGTTTTATGATCATAACACACCCTTTCTCCTGGCGATCACGGCAGCCTGACTCTGTGTGTGTCGCCGATGGCGATGCGGGTGCCGATCAGGAGCGTATCTGTGACCAAGGAACAGTCTCACATGCTGGTGGGACTCAATGATGGCAAGCTGATCGTGGTGGGCGTCGGCAAACCCGCGGAGGTAAAAAACTCCTTCAGGAACTACATCACCCAGAGGATGGAGGGTTCGCCTCTCATGAACACACTGCGGGTGCGATCGCCCGCACGCCTGCTGCATCTCAGAGACCAGAACACGTTCAGCCATGACGTCATCTGAGACAAATACACACACTCACACACATAGCAGCTGTCAAGTTCAAATACAGTACAACAATTATTGATGTTTACCTAGCTATCAAAATAGGGACTACAGACTTAATCTGAACCCAAAACCATAGCTCCAATCTGCATTTTTAAAGTACAGATTTAGCCGATAACATCATTTTTGCAATTTCATACCCAAACTATCAATCACTCACATAAATATAGCACACACACACAAACAAAAATGTTTATTTTGAGCATTTGAGCAATTTTTAACTTGAGCATTTGTTGTAAATGTGTAAATGTTGTTTTCTATTAGCATTTAGAGTTGTAGCCTAACCAGAGATGATACTACTAACAATGCCAACGGTAGTAGTAATAATAAATAACTCGTAGTGTCATGCTAATTCTAGAGTAGTTTTAAAACTGTAAAATCATTTGAGGAGGGTTTTGATTTGTTTTTCTTTATGGACATTTTTCGATGATCAGCCAAACACTGAAGCTATTTATTTATAATCCAAACAATGCAAAGCGTTCTCAAGGATTTCCTCTTAAATATCAGTTGCTTGAATAGCAGCTTTTGGGTTGAGATGAATTGATGTGTTTTGATTGGAGAATACAGCCTGAAACATTCTCTTTCCATCGGTACATATTCACAGACGCTTCTAAGTAAACTTGATTTCACACATCAGTGATTTCCAAAATGAAATTCGTAACTCTGAGCATGTACGTTTGCTGTTCTCAGCATTTCCACAAGGGGTGCTATAATGGACATTAATATAAACACGTTTAATTATGTTCACATTTTTCATAGTGGAACATGCTTGTAGAGAATCTTTTTTTAGCAAGTTAAAGTTAATCACACTTGATTTCCTTGAATTAGCACACATCATTTGAATTTAACTCTATTCCCCCATTGATTTCTGAGGTTAGTTAGTAGTTCACTTTTAAAAAAACCTTTGCTGATGATTTACTCACCCCCATGTCATCCAAGATGTCCATGTCTTTCTTTCTTCAGTTGAAAAGAAATTAAGGTTTTTTAAAAAACATTCCAGGATTTTTCTCCATATAATGGACTTCAATGGGAACCAAACGGTTCAAGGTCCAAAAGACAGTTTCAGTGCAAACTGCAAACTTGTTCAAAGGGCTTTAAACGATTTCAGACGATGAATAAGGGTCTTATCAAGTATAACGATTGCTCATAAGCTCAAATGGCCGCCTCGCTCTGTTCTGTGATGCGCGTTCGTGACTCTCCTGTTCGAACTCGTTCATCAAAATGAACAAATCTTTTCCCGAGTCAATTCATTCATTTCGTTTACTGAATGAACCAAATGACACAAAAAAGATTTATTCATTTTGATGAACAAGTTCGAACAGGAGAGTCCCAAATGTGCATCACAGGACAGAGACCATTTGAGCTTACAAAACTTTATATTTTTTTTAAAAATGAGCGATTGTTTCGCTTGATAAGACCCTTATTCATCGTCTGGAATCGTTTAAAGCCCTTTGAACAGTTTGCAGTTTGCACTGAAAGTGGCTTTTGGACCTTGAACCGTTTGGTTCCCATTGAAGTCCATTATATGGAGAAAAATCCTGGAATGTTTTCATCAAAAACCTTCATTTCTTTTCGACTGAAGAAAGAAAGACATGGACATCTTGGATGACATGGGGGTGAGTAAATTATCAGCAAAAGTTTTTTTAAAAGTGAACTACTCCTATAAGTCTAAAAGTATATAAAAAAAAAAATGCAAAACACTAATTCAGTTTGCCATTTGCGAAGCACTCAGTCTGTGTTTGCGTATTTGCATAGGGTATATTTCGGGCCTTTGGGTTTGTATACATACATAGTCATACAACTATCATTTCCTTATCTCATCTTATTTTGAGTTGCCTCACTTGAAATGTAGCTTTTGATTTTGCACTAACCTCAAAGTGAATCCAGCACAGATGATCTCACATGCACTCATCAATCATCTTTTTTCCCCACTGTTCACCTCCTCTTTCCTTTTATCCTTCACTGCACTCTCCTCTCCTCTCCGTTCCTCAGATGCGTTCTGGCCAGATTACGAGGAAACTCTGGGGCTCCAGTAAGCGTCTCACTCAGATCTCGTCTGGAGAAACAGAGTATCACACCCAAGAGCAGCCCTGACCCCGCCCCCTAAATCCCAGCCTTCCCGCCTGATCAATCACCCAAACCCATTGTTTCAGTTCAGAGGAAGGCTCTCCTCTCTCTGAACCAATAAGAAGGACTTTTCAGCACCTGTATGCAAATCTGTGTGTTGTAGAGCCAAACGTATGCATGTTCCCTCGTATGTGTAGTTGGACTGGTGCTGGCACCATCTGACTATATGTGTCTGAATTCTGTGAAAATCCCAATGTTGACCCCGCCCTCCCTGTCTTTTCCACCACGCCCATTTTATGTTGATCATCATTACCACACAGTCATCGTCAGCATCATAACAACATGTTATGTGGTTTTGTAGTACGTGTCCATTTAGTGATTTCTGGATGTTCCTCGATTATTTTATCCGTGGACGCACAGGCGTAATTTATTTGCACAGAGGTGGACGATTATTCACAATAGACCAACACATCATATAACAAAACTGATGTGTGTGGAGTGCTAAGGTTGATTTTTGTGTGTGTATGTGTGTGTGTATGACTGTTGAATGTTCATTACTTGAATTACGATGTAGTTATTTCAATGAAGAATGCAATGTTGTGGATGTAAATGCAGTACTACAGTTTGATTTATTGCATTTTTTTGGGGATAAAACACTATGAATACAAAGTGGGAATAGTTCGAAGGGCTTTGCGAGACAGTAAGCAATACGGTTTGTCCTTCTGATGACACTTATTGAAGCATTCCACCGGTTAAACGATGCACCGCAGTCTTCCTAGTATCCAAACCGAGCACTACATAGGGGAGCGGGGGTACTTGTGTGCCACGGGACAGCTAGAACCAATGCCGTGTAATTCGACAGTCAGGTGAGACGCTGTTTCCCACTCCTCTTTTATATTTCTAAGCCATGCAGTCTTGGTTTACTATGCAGGTAAACTTCCAGGCCTTCTCGAGGATTCACCGTTACTGATTGACGTCTGAATTCTCGCTCCTCCATATGCAGTTTTTATTTCTTCACCATAAGATGTGTGTACGTGTGTTTTTGTTTCCCTGTTTCTGGATAAATGCTTTAGTTAATTATAGTCACAATGGTATTGTTTTACATTAACTGAGGTATTTTGGTGGACGCTATCTTTTCTTGAAAGGGCTTAGTTGGTTTTAAGTCTCATTTTCTTACACTAATGTCTTTCTGAGTGACACGATTCATTCCTTTACTAAAGGACGGTTGTTTTGAAATGTACAAGTGATCAATAATTTGAAGATATTAAAGGAGTAGTTCATTTTTTTTTTAAAAACTTTTGCTGATAATTTACTCACCCCCCATGTTATCCAAGATGTCCATGTCTTTCTTTCTTCAGTCGAAAAGAAATTAAGGTTTTTTGATGAAAACATTCCAGGATTTTTCTCCATATAATGGACTTCAATGGGAACCAAACGATTCAAGGTCCAAAAGACAGTTTCAGTGCAAACTGTTCAAAGGGCTTTAAACGATTCAAGACGATGAATAAGGGTCTTATCAAGCGAAACGATCACTCATTTAAAAAAAAGTTTTATAAGCTCAAATGGTCGCCTTGCTCTGTTCTGTGATGCGCGTTCGTGACTCTTATGTTGGAACTCGTTTCCAATCTTTTCCAAGAGTCAACTCGTTCATTTCGTTCGTTGAATGAACCAAATGACACGAAAAAAGATTTGTTCATTTTGATGAACGAGTTCGTCACAGTAGAGTCACGAACGCGCCACAGAACAGAGCAAGGCGACCATTTGATCTTATAAAACTTAAACTTTGTTATTCTTTTTTTAAATGAGCCATCTTTTCGCTTGATAAGACCCTTATTCATCGTCTTGAATCGTTTAAAGCCCTTTGAACAGTTTGCAGTTTGCACTGAAAATGTATTTTGGATCTTAAACCGTTTGGTTCCCATTGAAGTCCATTATATGGAGAAAAATCCTGGAATGTTTTCATCAAAAACCTTAATTTCTTTTCGACTGAAGAAAGAATGACATGGACATCTTGGATAACATGGGGGTGAGTAAATTATCAGCAAAAGTTTTTTTTTTTTTTTTTTTTTTTCTTTTTACTACTCCTTTAATGAATACCAAAACGCAGACGTCTTTATCAGGATGTTAGTTTTGTTTGGTATGTGTTGTATGTTCTTCCATATATGTGCTTTAGTTTGCCATGGTGCTGAAGTTTAGATTTGAAGTCTAAATCGACGTGTTGTTTGTTTTATTTCCTGTCACAAAGTGCTCCCTGCATCTGCTGTTTGCTCATATACCGAGAGATCTAGATCGATGCTATGATTTCTTTAAATGCATTTTAAATCTCGCTTTGTTTTTAAACCGGAGATTCCCAAGGTGGCTGTTTTTATTCACATATCTCTTTATATGTAAATGCGTTTTTCTTCCTTTAAAACGAATGGAGTGCCTTTTTATTCTCTTTCGTCATGGACATTAGACTCCATGATCAGTGACTCGATAGCATGACCTTTTCGTGACCCCAGTGGACGGCCAGACAAACTTCAGCGGCGACTCGTCCGTCATGTCAGTCCTGTGACTTACTGAGCTGCTTTTATTTTAGCCGTCACTAATGGATGTGTGTATATCTGTGCTTATTTATGAATCCAGTATGAAATGTACAGCATGAATTTTATTTCTGTCTATGAATTGTATTATTATTTTTTTTTTTGTGTGCACTTTCCAGGTACGGCAAATTGTAAGAGATTTGTTTTAAATGTCTCCTTGATCTGTACAGAGAAAATGCTTTGTTATACGTGAAGATTTATCATTAAAGTCCTGTTGAAAACTCACAGTGATGTTTTTAAGTTGTTTTTGAACTCAATGATAGTTTGATAGTTAATAATTTAATAAAATACAATGACATTATTTGTGTAATTGTACAACATCATTAGAATGAGACATTGTGTGCATTTAGTATTTTATGTATCACAGAGTCACAGTGGCAAATCATTAGATTTTGTTTTCATTAATGAGTCCTATATGACATGACAAATATAGTTTTAGTGTGAAACAATGGATGATACAAAACAATTAAGATTTATGAATGTGTATTTAAAATAATACAGAAAAGAGTAGACTAAAAATAAAGAATGGGAAGAAAACACGGTTACGTCATAAAATAAAATAATTATATTGTAATAATTATACACACACATGAGTTAGTTTATAGTTGCAAGTACTTTGAATATATATATATATATATATAAAGTGCTTGTGATTAGATTGTATGCTCATAATTTTTATTATTGATTACATGTTATTCTTATGATGACAGTAAATTATTAATAATTCATTGACTGCCCTCATACTAGTATCACTTTTTTTTTAATCTTTTAAATTTCCTTTCGAAAGAAATCCTACTGCTCTAATTTAAGTACCCTCTGAGATTTTAGCTTATAAATTAGGGCAATAATAAAAGTTAATAATAGTCTAATAATTATTATAATAATACAATTATGTTAACGATTATCTGATGTTCACGTGCCATGCTGGGTAGTATGTATGAAATAAATTCAAATAACACAAAAGTTGAAATGTTTTTTAAAGAAACATATTTTCTTATACTGTATAATCTGATTTGTCAAGCGTGAGGCTGCCTGTCCCTTTAAGAAACTCTCTGGAAGTGACTGTGTGCGTCGGTGGCAGCGTGCTCTCGCGAGATGTGCCCGCGAGAGTAAACAGTCGCCATTTCTCGAAAGTAAGAAAGAGCAGAAAGTGTGGCGGACAGTTCGTTCACATCGGCAGAGAAACCAACCCCTACCAACTCTTAAATTAAACACCGTATCTAAGCTCTCAGTTACCGGCTTTCTTCCCTGACTGCTGTACAATAGATGTGATATTTCAGCCGGAGTTTATGAGGGCGGTGAGTAACGTTAAGTGAGTGAACGAGGCCTGACAGTACAAACACATGACTAACGTTATATCCTGACTAGACTACAAACTCACTGTTGTTGACCACTCTCACAGGGGCACAGCTGCAGAAAAACAGCCCTCCCCTGAAAAATGATCATTGAAAACCTCGATGCCTTGAAGACATGGCTCTCGAAGACTCTTGAACCCATGTAAGTGATGCACTGTGCATTAAAATGAGCCTCGCACATTGATGCTGTATATTTTTTCATATTTAAATCTTCCTGAATGTCAGTGGGTTCAGTTTTATGCGACTTAAACTATAACTGACAAATCCATTGACTCTCTTTTTGTATATTAGTTTGAAGCAGTTAACACAAGAATGTAGTGGTATTAACTATATGCTTGAATCTGGTTTTCTTAGTAGTTATGAGTTCCTAGCAGTTGAGTCAATTGTACTACAGATTATTTAACGTTAAATTTGCTGTAAAGATGTTGTAGGTTGTCATATCAAGGACAGAACTGCATTATACACTCTCAATGTCAGCTAAAGATGATTTAAGTGAAACCTCTTAACTGAAGTATATGTATCTGTCCCGCAGATGTGATGCTGACCCTTCTGCTCTTGCGAAATATGTGGTTGCCTTGGTGAAGAAAGACAAATCCGAGAAGGAGTTGAAAGCACTATGCATTGACCAGTTGGATGTATTCCTTCAGAAAGGTGCAATCCAATATAATGTTTTGAAGATATAAGTGGCTTTTGCTAAAACCAGGGGAAGAACCCTAACTAGTTGGATCATCTCAAGCTGGTTGTTGTCAATAATTTTCTGAGGTTACTTTGATATTATTCGGCTGACAGCTGCTTCAATTCCATGCCACATATTTCTATGTTTAAATTGCTGCATTGTCCGAACCAAACTGTTGATTTTGTTTTCAGAGACACAGATATTTGTGGATAAACTTTTTGAAGCTGTGAATGCAAAGAGCTACCTACCTCAACCAGAGCATCTGACTTCCACAAGCAGAACCGAACCTCACCAGCGCACTGAGAAAGATGAATCAAAGAGAGAGGAGGTAAAAAATACAAAAAGTCCTTAAATGATTTGTTTACACTACCAGTCAAAAGTTTGGGGTCAGTAAGATTTGTTTACTTTTGAAAGAAATTCATTAAGGATGCGTCAAATTGATCAAAAGTGACCGTGAAGTTCTGAACTTTCAAAGAATCCTGAAAAATGTATCACGGTTTCCACAAAAATATGAAGCAGATGATGATCAGAAAGTGTTTCTTGAGCAGCAAATCATCATATTAGTATGATTTCCGAAGGGTCATGTGACACTGAAGACTGGAGTAATGACATTTTAATATATTTTCAAATAGAAAGCAGTTATTAATGATAATTCACAGTTTTACTGTATTTCTGATCAAATAAAAGGGGGGCAACTTTCAAAAACATAAAATCTTACCAACCCCAAACTTTTAAAGTTTTATTTTGACATTTTTCCTTAAATGTCTGTTTTCTAAAGTGTTTGGTTCTGATTATTTTTCGAGCAGCTCAGCCGAGATGAGGATCGAGAAAAGAAATTCACCCGGAGAATAAACCACAGTCCTCCGTCGAGCTCCAGGTACAGCCGTGACAGCAGGTGAGACTAACATTATAAAAATTTAACTTTCCCAAAATGCCTAACACACACACACACACATATATTAAGCTGCCTTGTTTACTAACCTCATCTGTATTTTCTGTTCTATTTTAAATGAATGTACAGGAGAATAGATGAGCGCAAGAAAGATGACCGCACCAGGAAACGAGAGTATGACCGTAACCCACCCAGAAGGGACTCTTACCGAGAACGCTACAACCGCAGAAGAGAACGCAGTCGCAGTTTCACTCGGAGTCGCAGTCGCAGCTGGAGTAAGGACCGCACTCGTGACAGAGAAAGAGATCGGGATCGAGACCGGGACCGCAGCAGATCGCGAACTCGCTCACGGACTCGCACCAGGAGCAGAAGCAGAGGTGTGTGACGGCACTTTACTTTGGTGGTGTAAGGGGTATACAGTCAATGACCCAGAACCAGATATAAAGAATGAAGACCCGGAGTCAGACTTATAAAAAATGAAAGAAGTTTAACTGAATAGACTTTGCAGTTTCATCAGCAGAAGTCAGCTTCAAGACTCACACAGGTGTTCGTAGGCCGCCTTCATACAGTTACAAAGATCACAGCAGTTATACCATTTCCAAGGTCTAAGCTGCATCTTACACGTTGATTCTCATTGGCTAAGAAATAGAAACACAGTAATTTTCCACACGTATACAGATAGACGAAGCATATCTACGCCGATGATGCATCTGACCTTCCAGGTCACAGATTTGGGTTGCTGGGCACCAGTATGTCCTGAACAACAACTCAATCTCCAATAATGGCAGTGGTTCCTTAACCTGCAACCAAGAAGACTAATACTAAACTTTAGTCTAACTGGAGTAAGACTTTAACAGATAAATGTTGCCTTAAATTATTGGCTTCAATGACTCCTTTATGTTTTAACACTCAAACACAAACCAAATCTCTATTTCCCTATTATTTTCACTGTTACGGCATTCACATAGGACAAATAAGAGCTACCATCAAGGCTGGAGAGAGTCTGAGCTACTTATTATTAGTTAAGTGTACCAAAACATTCACTTATTTGGTATAAAAACAGGTATTTGCTCCCCAGAAAGGAAATATACTAGAAAGAAAACATTTTAATACAACAATTAAAGTTAAATATAACAACGCTCAATATAGTTTGACCATCTGTACCGAGAAGGATCATATGTGTTGGATGTGTGTTCACGATGCCTTTAGGATCCATAAACCTTTTTCCTGATACCAGAGACATAAATATATATATATATATATATATATATAAATGCATGCTGATGTAATTATTATTATGGATAGTGTGGATATATTAAGTGATAATGAATATACTTTATAAAAGAAATACATGAACTCTCAAAAGGATATATATATATATATATATATATATATATATATGCTGAATGCTGAATATATATATATATATACCCCTTAAGTGGTGATATTTATTGTCATTTGAATTTGTATGTGTACACTTGACATGAAATAATGCCATCTAAAACTATTTTAAACAGACTTATATTTTGTGACTCATTTTGATATAGACTGTGTGAACTATTTTTAGTTAAACACTTTAACTAAAAGTAATTTTAGTTTGTGATAAGTAACAATATTGTAAAAAATGTTTTTGAAAGAAGATTCTTATGTTCACCAAAGATTCATTCATTAGATTAAAATACAGTAAAAACACATATATTGTGAAATATTATAATTTCTATTGGAATATATTTAAAATGTACTATTTTCCTTTGATGAAAAAGCTGAATTTTCAGCATTATTACTCCAGTCTTCAGTGTCACATGTTATGATCATTCTAATATGATAATTTTCTGCTCAAGAAACATCTCTTCTATAATTGTTGATTACAGTTTCATATTTTTGTGAAAACTTTATCCAGGATTTTTTTGCATAGAAATTATTTGAAATCGAATTCTTTTGTAACATAATAAAGGTCAATTTTGATCAATTTAAAGCATCCTTGCTGTATAAAAGTATTAATTTATTGCTGAAAACTGTACAGTACTTGCATACGATTCTCACACTACAGCACCATTAACAGTGCTTGCTTTTTTGTGCTTTTTTCATGCTCTTGTTGAATGCTCTTCTTGCCTTTCTAGAGCGAGATTCTGCAAAGGCAAAATACGACCACAGCCGTCCTGAACGTCAGGAGGGCCCGACCGCCGACGGCTACACCGCCACACCTCTCACACCCGGGACCACCACTGCTCATTTCCCAGTGCCCACCCTCAGTAGCACCATCACTGTCATCGCCCCCACACACCATGGGAACAACACCACTGAGAGCTGGTCAGAATTCCCACAGGACCTCGCGCCGTTCAGCAGGGCCGGTCCACCAAGGAAACGCTGTCGTGATTATGATGGTATAGAATCTTTAACTCCCTAAAATGAACAGCGTTCACAGACTGACCATCTTTCTTATGTAAGTAACATCCTGATTTGCTTGTCTTGACAGAGAAAGGCTTCTGTATGCGAGGAGACATGTGTCCTTTCGATCATGGAAGTGATCCAGTGGTGGTGGAGGATGTTAATCTTCCCAGCATACTACCTTTCCAGCCTCCGCCTCTTCCGGGAGTGGATGGCCCGCCTCCTCCGGGTCTGCCACCCCCTCACTCACTCCTGACTCCACCAGTGAACCTCAGACCACCTGTGCCTCCACCGGGCACCATGCCTCCCAGTCTACCACCTGTAGCAGGTGAGAACATTTTTTTCCGGTAACACTATTTGAAGCCATTATGTAGGGCTGTCAAACGATTAATCGCGATTAATCGCTTCCAAAATAAAAGTTTGTGTTTACATAATATATATGTTTACATAATTATTTTGTATGTGTGTGTATATATATATATATATATACAGTGCCTTGCGAAAGTATTCGGCCCCCTTGAACTTTTCGACCTTTTGCCACATTTCAGGCTGCAAACATAAAGATATAAAACTGTAATTTTTTGTGAAGAATCAACAAAAGGTGGGACAAAGTCATGAAGTGGAACGAAATTTATTGGATATTTCAAACTTTTTTAACAAATAAAAAACTGAAAAATTGGGTGAGCAAAATTATTCAGCCCCTTTACTTTCAGTGCAGCAAACTCTCTCCAGAAGTTCAGTGAGGATCTCTGAATGATCCTGAATGTTGACCTAAATGACTAATGATGATAAATAGAATCCTGTGTGTAATCAAGTCTCCGTATAAATGCACCTGCTCTGTGATGCTCTCTGTGCTTTAAACGGACCTCTGAGACTATCATGAAGAACAAGGAACACACCAGGCAGGTCCGAGATACTGTTGTGGAGAAGTTTAAAGCTGGATCTGGATACAGAAAGATTTCCCAAGCTTTAAACATTCCAAGGAGCACTGTGCAAGCAATAATATTGAAATGGAAGGAGTGTCAGACCACTGCAAATCTACCAAGACCTGGCCGTCCCTCTAAACTTTCAGCTCATACAAGGAGAAGACTAATCAGAGATGCAGCCAAGAGGCCCATGATCACTCTGGATGAGCTGCAGAGATCTACAGCTGAGGTGGGAGACTCTGTCCATAGGACAACAATGGTCGTATACTGCACAAATCTGTCCTTTATGGAAGAGTGGCAAGAAGAAAGCCATTTCTTAAAGAGATCCATAAAAAGTGTCGTTTAAAGTTTGCCACAAGCCACCTGGGAGACACACCAAACATGTGGAAGAAGGTGCTCGAACTTTTTGGCAACAATGCAAAACGTTATGTTTGGCGTAAAAGCAACACAGCTCATCACCCTGAACACACCATCCACACTGTCAAACATGGTGGTGTCAGCATCATGGTTTGGGCCTGCTTTTCTTCAGCAGGGACAGGGAAGATGGTTAAAATTGATGGGAAGATGGATGGAGCCAAATACAGGACCATTCTGGAAGAAAACCTGATGGAGTCTGCAAAAGACCTGAGACTGGGACGGAGATTTGTCTTCCAACAAGACAATGATCCAAAACATAAAGCAAAATCTACAATGTAATGGTTCACAAATAAACATATCCAGGTGTTAGAATGGCCGAGTCAAAGTCCAGACCTGAATCCAATCGAGAATCTGTGGAAAGAACTGAAAACTGCTGTTCACAAACGCTCTCCATCCAACCTCACTGAGCTCGAGCTCTTTTGCAAGGAGGAATGGGCAAAAATTTCAGTCTCTCGATGTGCAAAACTGATTGAGACATACCCCAAGCGACTTACAGCTGTAATCGCAGCAAAAGGTGGCGCTACAAAGTATTAACTTAAGGGGGCTGAATAATTTTGCTCGCCCAAGTTTTCAGTTTTTTATTTGTTAAAAAAGTTTGAAATATCAAATAAATTTCGTTCCACTTCATGATTGTGTCCCACCGGTTGTTGATTCTTCACAAAAAATTACAGTTTTATATCTTTATGTTTGCAGCCTGAAATGTGGCAAAAGGTCAAAAAGTTCAAGGGGGCCGAATACTTTCGCAAGGCACTGTATATATATATATATACACACACAGTTTTGCAAGATGTAAACAACACTGGTCCAAAAACATTTCCTGTTTCAGTTTGTAACTTTTTTTCTTTATTTCACATCTAAAGAAAAAATCTTAAAGATGTTTGTTTAACTTTTTGATTCAGTTTTATATGTTCTGTTGGTTGTATTTTACCCCAGCTTTTATGTAGTGTTAAAAAACTGAAACAGGAAGTGCTTCTGGACCAGTTTTGTTTACATCTTGCAAAATGGTCTAATATATATATATATATATATATATATATATACATGCATGTATACATTTAAGAAAAATATATTTTTTATATATAAAATAATTATATTTCTATATAAAATAAATTATATATAAATCTATATACGGTATATGTATGAAAATATATGAAATATATTTGAAATACATACAAGATTTCAAATCTGAAATATAAACAAGCATGTGTGTGTGTTTATATATGCAAAATAATTATACACAGTGCACCTACATATATTATGTATACACAATTTTATTTTGGATGTGATTAATCGCGATTAATCGTTTGTAGTAACAAGTACTAAGTAATTTCAATGCATTAATTTGGCTCTCTAATGCATTGTATGATCTTATGAATAATTTCTACCACATTTATAATAATTTTCTATTCATTGTAGACCTTTTATAAAGTATATTTCATTAAAACACATGGATGTAACAAGGAATCTGCAATTATTCAAATGCATTTCATCTTTGGTTACAATAATTTATGAAAATATATAATGCATTAATTTACATTATGGATGCCTTTATAATACACATAAAGGCTTTAACTATGATACTAAATTATTTTACCTGATCTAGACATTGCACTGATTCTAGACTGATCTGAATTTTTTGCTTTTTTAATTCTCTATATCAGTGTCACTGTTTCTGAACTCCCTTAAATGCCTTCATTATAGTACTGAGTTTATTACTGGGAACGAACACATCATAATATTCGTCATTTAAATAATTCCTGCTCAAAGCATCCGCTAATAAAGTGTAGAGGCCTGGTGTAGTTAGTTAGTAGTGTGTTGAAAGTCACGGTTATGGTAAGGGGTGTGACCTTTCCCAAACACAATACAGTTGACCAATCACAACACACTGGTCCAGCCAACCAATCAGAGCACATTGTGTTTTTTGGAATTAGGTGCTTCATAGAGACAGAAAACAAAGCCTTCATAGAACTAAACAAAGCCTTACTGAAAGACTGAGAAGAGAGGTCCTGCAACAATATCAAATATGTGAAAAAAAGTTGCTTTTTGAACATTTAAGCTTGGAAACCTATTCTAGTCGACTTCTTAATAGGTCCCCTTTATTGTTGAATGTCTTTTATAAATTGTTTCTCTCTTTCAGGTCCTCCTCCTCCTCTTCCTGCCCTGCAGCCCTCTGGTATGGACGCCCCTCCGAACTCCATGACCAGCTCTGTGCCGACTATAGTCACGTCAGGGATCCGGCCTCCGATCACCCAACCTCCACCACCCCTGTTCACATCAGGTTAGTGCTCATAGATGAGTCATGTCTAATACAGTGATTGCTTGAAGGTGTTTATGTAGACCGTCATATCTTGAGCCTGAACTTATATTAACTGAGTCATATGATGATATATGTAAATTATGACTGGTTTTGGTACATCAAACCTTGATTAATGCTATAAGTTGATGGACAAATGGATGAGGAAAAACACAACACTGCAACGCTGTGGAATATCTCAGCATATATATCACATATAGCCATCCGGCAGGAAATGGGTGTCATTTGTGTTTTTATAGCATTTAGCTCACAAGTTATTTATCCGGGAAGTTTGAATCTGTGAATATATTGGCAACTTTACTAAACTCCTTGAACTAAGCACGGACTGCATGTCTTTTAATTCGAACACTATGAACCGCTCCATTGTTAACGAATGGGGCTGTGTGAAACGATGCCAGCGGGATATTAAACAGGAAGTGTTTGTTCGAGCTCACAACAGGTTTTGCGAGGAAACACAAAAGATTTAAAAAACATTTTTTTCTCCCATCCCAAATTTTTCCACCACCCTGTGCCTTTAGAGGCTCCCGTAGGTTTCTTCTTATAACATCAAAGTTTAAAACCGATGTGCTGCATTGATGGCTGAAAACCATTAAACATTTTTCGATGAACAGATGGTTTAAAAGAGCAGCATTTATTTAAAATGGGAATTTTAATAACATTGCTGAATAAAAAGCTATTCATTAAAAAAAACAAATTACTGTCATCAAACGAATGGTAGTCAAGTCCCTTTCAAGGAAAGTCTGTTCACTCGGTGGCCATATTTGCAACGCCACCTGACCTGCCCCATTTCAAGCATCCAAGAACAAGTCCTATTTGAATGTGGGATTCTGAAATCTCGAACTCAAAATTAAATATTCACCATTAAATAACATGTTTCAAATCAGCAACAAAATCTTACATGAACTGTCCCATAAATGTTGTTTTTATGCTCAAATAACTGCAAAAAAGCCTTTTCAGGCTAGACCAGCGAGTGCAGTCTTAAGGGCAAGTTTCAGGTTTCTTTGGGAACCGGAGCTTTTAACGACAGCTGTAGTGACGCAATAACTTTACCTATCAGAGAAGGCGGGACATATTCCTCCATATTGCCTGTTTTAGTTTCTCCCATTCATAAGTTATAGGAGTGAACCGTCTTTGACTGTAGTTACCAAATAAATAAAGATGCTGATGATTGTTATTGATCTGTAGACTCATTTGAGCCAGACGTGTATAATCCTGAAGCCCCAAGCATGACCTCGCGGCCCATGTACAGACACCGAGTCAACGCTCAGCGGCCCAATCTGATTGGTCTGACCATGGGTGAGGTGGATCTGCCCCACAGAGGTAACCGTGAGCACTGGCCTCTCTGCTTAACCCGCTCTTCATCAATGTAATAAAGCTCCTATTAGATTTTCTTCCCTCTTTATGTGTATGTGTAATTCTTTCAGAGAAAATGTCAAACAACAACAGCACTCGGATAGTTTTAGAATCAGACTCCAGGAAGAGAGGAGCAGGACCACATGATGGAGCGATTCTTGCTAAGAAACCCTGGTTTGACAAGTACGTTGTTATAAACATTATCTACATAAATAGCATAAAACTAAGATGCACATTTGTTTTGTTTTTTAGTTTCAGAATGTAAATATCAGTCCATGACTGGTGCATGCCATTTATTTAGTTAAATGTACCAATATGTTCCTCATAATTGCATTTGTTGCTGGAAATGTGTAGTGTTCTCTATAAAAATAACTGTCTCTCCAAATGCTTGAGTCCAAATCTCAAGTTTATGCATCCAACTAAAGTAATCATGATTTTTTTTTTTAGGGCTGTGCAAAAATTAATTGCGATTAATCGCATCCAAAATAAAAGTCTGTGTTTACATAATATATTTGTGTGTGCTGTATGTAAATACACACACATGCATGTGTATATTTAAGAAAATGTGTTATTCATATATAAAATATTTATATTTATATAATATTGATTATGTATTTTTTATATAAACAGAATTTGAGTGCAAATAATTCTTAAATATATACATGCTGCATAGGTATTTATATAAACAAACTAACTATATACAGCACACACAATTATATTATGTAAACACAGACTTTTATTTTGGATGCGATTAATCGCAATTAATTTTTGCCCAGCCCTATTTTTTTTTTGGTGCAGTGTACATTTGTTGCATCTCTTCAGGCTGTTTCATTGTTTTATTTTGTTTTTTTGACCTGCATATATTTGTGTCCCTTTTGCTCCTCAGACCAAACTTCAACAAACCCAACCACCACGGCTTTCAAAGAAAAGTGCCCTACTCTGTAATAAACACCAAACTGGCCATCCGTCAGATTCCTCATGAGCTCAACAACATCAGCAAACTTAATGAGCATTTCAGCAAGTTTGGAACCATAGTCAATCTCCAGGTACTGTAGCTCAAATAAGCCTGTGGTTAAAAGTCAACAGTTGTGATGTGTTGATGTTACAGGCATGTCTCGTCTGTTTCAGGTGGCGTATAATAATGACCCAGAGGGGGCGCTGATCCAGTTTGCTTCCCCTGAAGAAGCCAAGCGGGCCATGCAGAGCACAGAGGCGGTACTCAACAACCGCTTCATCAGAGTACACTGGCACAGAGAGGACACAGTGGAACACGTGCACACCACGCCACATCCGGTATGAAAACCTCCAGGAAACATACTATGGCTGTGTCCGAAATCTCCACTCAAACCACTACTCCCTAACCCCTATGTAGGGGGTAGGGAGTAGAGCACTATATAGTGTATAGTGCTCACCAGCATAATAGAAACACCACTTTCGGACACTACTCACATCGTCTCTCGGCGCCGTTGATTTTGTCATTGCTGTCGCCCGTCCGCCATTTTTACGATCAGCGCAATGCATGATGGTATGTGGGGCTTGGGTTAGTGACCATCGGTTGTACACTACTTTTCAAAATGCATTCTGGGATACATTGAGTGGACTGTATTGGGTATAATAATCATCACTATACATTCGGACAGCACTACAAATTGACGAGCTCACTATATAGTCCACTATATAGTGAGTAGTGGGAGATTTTGGACACAGCCTATGACTTGGAATAATCAGGTGTAATTGAACTGCTAGTGCTAGAACTAGTGGTCGAGCAATATCAGGGTTGATTAGTGACCAGTGCCACTAAAAATATAAATTATATATTTAACCACAATTTGAGTAATAGATACAAACATAGATTTATCTCAGATTGATTTTAGTAACACACACACTCACACGCACGTATAAATAAATACTGTAACATAAACACATACAGTGCCAGTCAAAAGTTTAAAACATTAAAGGAGTAGTTCACTTTTTAAAAAAACTTTTGCTGATAATTTATGTCATCCAAGATGTCCATGTCATTCTTTCTTCAGTCGAAAAGAAATTAAGGTTTTTGATGAAAACATTCCAGGATTTTTCTCCATGTAATGGACTTCAATGGGAACCAAATGGTTCAAGGTCCAAAAGACAGTTTCAGTGCAAACTGCAAACTGTTCAAAGGGCTTTAAACGATTCCAGACGATGAATAAGGGTCTTATCAAGCGAAACGATCACTCATTTAATAAAAAAATAACAAGGTTAAAGTTTTATAAGCTCAAATGCTCGCCTTGCTCTGTTCTGTGATGAGCGTTCGTTCGTGACTCTACTGTTCGAACTCGTTCATCTAAATGAACGAATCTTTTTCTGTGTTTCGTTCGTTGAATGAACCAAATGACTCGGAAAAAGATTAGTTCGTTTTGATGAAGGAGTTCGAACAGTAGAGTCACGAACGGGCATCACAGAACAGAGCACGGCGAGCATTTGAGCTTATAAAACTGAAACTTTGTTATGTATTTATTAAATGAGCAATCTTTTTGCTTGACATCTTGGATGACATGGGGGTGAGTAAATTATCAGCAAAAGTTTTTTCAAAAGTGAACTACTCCTTTAAGGTTTTTGAAAGTAGGCTGCATTTATTTGCAATATTATTTCAATTTAAATGAATTGGTTTCTGTATTTTAAAATGTAATTTATATAAATCAGTGCTCTAATCGGATCTTGGGCACAAAAACCTTGATCTGGTCATCTCTAATATATATACATATCACAATGTTAACATATTTATCACAATTTAAATAACACATGCACAATACATGCAATCACATCAATACAATTCATATTTCTTTTACATAAACTTGAAAATTTGAAAACTTTTTTTCTGTAATCCTATTATAGGATATGTTTTAGAATTAAATAATTTGTTAAACACACTAATTCAACACTGTAACGAACAGTTCACTTAGTAATTGTACTTGGCTATATATTAATGGGACATTAATTACAACCAATGCCTTTCCACAACACAAAAAAACTTTTATACTGTTTGCAGTACACATGCCTTTGCTTTTTAGGGCAAATTCTTACAATATTGTCACATGATCTTAATGTGTTTGGCATGATGTTCGCCCAAAATACTCAGCAGTGATGTTTTTAATAGCAGGTTAGATGGTTCCAGCTGTAAAATCAAATGATAGAAGCCATATTTGTTATTTGTAGAGCATACAGTCTCCCCAGGAGCCTGCAGGGACCACACTGAAACAGTCAGTGAAAGACCGGCTCGGACCCGTACCCACAGCTCACCCTGAGCCCTCACAGGTTCCCAACGTCCCTCCGCAGGTGATTGTGTTTCTGTTCATGTGGATTTATCAGGCTGTAATGTTGTTGGATTCGCTTTGTCTTCCATGTTGTCTCAGATCTCAGCATGTCTGTTTTTCTGTTCTCTACAGAATACAACCAAAGCTTCAGTGAAGGAGCGCCTGGGCTTCGCTAAACCAGCTGGCCTCGGAGGAAAGGTTTGTTTTCGTCTAGTTTTGCATAGCCATGGTTGTGTAGAGCACATGGTTGTGTAGAATATGTTGTCACTATGTTCATTTCAAATTGTGAACCACTTGGTTTCTTTTGAGACCCTTTTAATTGTTTATATGTAATGTAAAGCTTTTATTTTAATTTCTTTACAGGTCTTTTCCACATCTACTGGCCTGACTAAGACTGTTTATAACCCTGCTGCACTGAAAGCTGGCCAGAAGGGGGTGCCATTTGGGACTAGGGTCAGCACTGAAGATGCCCTGAAAAGAAAACAGGTTTGTGTAATTGTGCTGGAAATTGCAAATCGTTAGTAGCTTGTTTTTTTTTTTATGCGTGATTATGAACTCTGGTTCTGTTGTTCTCCACCAGGAGGCGCTGAAGCTTCAGCAGGACGTCAGAAAAAAGAAACAGGAGATTTTGGAGAAGCACATTCAGACTCAGAAGGTGTGTCATTAATTGTTGCCCTTTTGTCTTGTTGTGAATATGTTATATTAATTAGTGACAGCAACCAAATTTTTCTTTTCTTTTCGGAGTTGAACAGTTCTGTTTTAATGATGTTGATGAAGTTAAAAAGTAAACTACCATTCAAAGTTTGAGGTCAGGAAGATTTTTTTTTGTTTGTTTTTAAAAAATTTAACTCTTTTTTTCAGCACTTACACATTAAATTTATTAAAATTGAACTTTTTATTCATCAGAGGGTCATGGTTCCCACAAAAAAGGAAACGTTTTAACGTTGATAATAAAAAGAAATCAGAATATTAAAATGATTTCTGAAGGTTTATGTGACACTGAAGACTGGAGTAATGATGATTTGCCAGCTCAGAAATAAATGTAATTTTAAAATATATTCAAATAGAAAAGTTAACCCTTACCCTAAATGGCAATATTTCACAATATTACTCTTTATACTCTGCTTTTGATAAAATCAATGCAAGGCTATGTTCAGACTGCAGGCAAATACGGCGAAAAACATTTTTTCGCTCATGTGATTCAGATCTGTTTTTCTCATGACAGTGTGAACAGCACAAACCACATCTGATCTTATGGCACTTGCATATGTGGTCCTAAATCCGATACAGGTCGGATGTTTTGCAATGCAAACGGTCACATCGGAATTCATGTGACTTTTACGTCACTCTAGAACAACATTCGTCACAATTCTTTGCTCATGGGAGTCGCTTCAAAGATATTTACATACCCGAAATGATCAACACATTTTTTGGCTGGGGTTTGGCATTAATAACTTTGACTGAGACTTGTGTGTGTGTCCTATTCAGCTGCTGATATCTAAGCTAGAGAAGAACAAGTCCATGAAGGTGGAGGATAAAGCTCTGATCATGCAGACCCTCACCACCCTCACCAACAGCATCACCAAACTCCAGGAGGAGATAAAAGGACTGTCCAGTGCTCACGTCCTGAAGACCACTGTCAAGAGCAAAGCCCAGGTACACACACACTCTAACAAAACATGATAATCAAGACATGAATTGTCCTGCATATGTATATCCTGATGCATGTCCGTTCGCAGGCCCAGAAGGAGCTCCTGGACACAGAGTTGGACCTTTATAAGAAAATACAGGCAGGAGAGGATACTGCCGAACTCAAGATTAAATACACTCAGCTGCAGTTAGAGGTATTTCACAAGGATCACATTCTTCACCTCACTTTTTGATTTATTTCTTGCTAAAATGTATATATTTTTCCAAGACAATATTAAATATCTTGATTCTTTTGTATTTGCTCTCAAAACATTTAAAAACGCATTACTCCTAATGAAAAAAAGACTGGTTTGGATAGAAGAGCGATTGTTACATAGAACATAATTCTTTACTGCAAAATCAACACGGTTAAATGAATCTAGACTGCTTTTTTCTCTTCTTTTTTTACTAAATGAAGACTAAAGGAACAATTAAAGTCATATTTACTTGAAGGCATCACTGTACCAAATGTACCAAAAAGTGCAATCTTTCTACAAAAAGTGGTTGTTGTAATACCAAAGCAAATCTTTAATGAACAAAAAATTCCCTGAAGAGCAAAGAACCACATCACACATTACATAGAACAAGTAGCAGGTTTATTAGATTGCAAGATTTAATTCACACATCTATTTTGACTTATAATATCTGAATTTTTATTTAGTCTCATTGCAATTGGTTATGGTTATCACTGCATTTTTCAAATTCAATTTTACATTAATATATGGATGTCAATCCATAAATTTGCAGTGTGTTAGCTAGTAGCTTGAGAAATAAAGATGTATTCAAATTCTGATTGGGTTGTAAAGAAAACTCCCTGGTTTTGGTTTATTTCTTACTCATTCTCAGACCGTCCACCAGGTGGCACTACAGTGCTACTTAAAGTCTATAAGCTTGTATTAGATCTTTTTTTTATATATTCAGGCGGCCAAAAGGGGGCTTTTGACCTCAGGACGTGGGAGGGGGGCCCACTCCAGGGGTCGTGGGTCCATGAGGAGCCGCGGCCGAGGGATTCGAGGGCGTGGGAGAGGAGCTCCAAATCACGCTGTGGTGGATCATCGACCCAAAGCTTTAGAGATCAGCGGTTTCACTGAGGCGGATCGAGTCGACCTGCTGCCGCACTTCGCAGTGAGTAACTTTAAAGGGTGTATTAAATCAACACTGCTTATGAGAGACGTCTTCGACTCAAAACCACTTTTTCCACTAACCTCCAGCAATATGGGGAGATTGAAGATTGCCAGATGGAGGATTCTAGTCTTAGTGCCATCATTACGTACAAAAGCCGTGCAGAGGCTGAACAGGTACTGACATATTCACATGTGTGCATATACATGAACGCCTTCATGTGGACTCTAAACTTCAACTCTGTTCCTCAGGCGGCCATCCACGGTATTCGGTTAAATAATCAGGAGCTGCGTTTGGCCTGGCACAAGCCCCCGGCTTCCCTCAACACAACAGACCTGGATGAGGCTGAACCTGAGGATGAGGAGGTACGCCCTTCATCACTGTTCACTTGAAGTGTATTTGGTCAAGTCTTTTTTTGTAGCTGTTTGTATTTCTTTTATTAGGAAAGTAATTCAACTGTATGTATTACAAGTTGCAACACAATCATTTTTGCATAAAAATTAAGCTAAATTGATTCATTAAGAATGTTTTTAAATTTAATAGTTGTATTCATCAAGGATGCATTTAATTCAGCAAAAGTGATGAAGACATTTACAATGTAACGGACATTTCAAATAAATAGCATGCATCACAGTTTCTACTAAGTATGAAGCAGCATTACTGTTTTCCACATGATAATAATCAGAAATGTGTCTTGAGTATCAAATCAGCATTTAGAATGATTTCTGAAGTGTCATGTGACGCTTATGAATTTTCAGCATCATTATTCCAGTCTTCAATTACATGCTATAAAAATATTTTACAGTATAACCTCCCCCACATTTTTGGATTGTTCAATAGCTTAAATAGTTATCATACTGAAAGGTTCTTTTTCTTAATTTTGTTGTTGTTTGGAACTTATTAGTCACAACCAAAATATCAGATTATGTATTACAAATGTAATCATCAGTGCATGTACATTTTTATCTAAGATAACTATTTTTTATAAAATACTCTAAATTCTAATTGGATGAGCCACATTTACAATATAAATACACACACATGCATGTATATTTAAGAAAAAAATTGTATTTATATATAAAATATTTATATTTATATTAGGGCTGTGCAAAAATTTATTGCGATTAATCGCATCCAAAATAAAAGTCTGTGTTTACATAATATATTTTTGTGTGCCGTATATAATTATTTTGTATATATAAATACACACGCATGCATGTATATATTTAAAAAAAATTGTTATTCATATATAAAATATTTATATTTATATAATATAGATTATGTATATGTGTATGTATATATATATATATATATATATATACATACAGAATTTAAGCGCAAATAATTCTTAAATATATATACATGCATGCATAGGTATTTATATATACAAAATAATTATATACAGCACACACAAAAATATTATGTAAACAGACTTTTATTTTGGATGCGATTAATCGCAATTAATTTTTGCACAGCCCTAATTTATATATAATATAAATTATATATAAATCTATATACAGTATATACATGAAAATATTTCTTAAATATATACAGTACAAGCATGTGTGTGTATTTATTTATATATATGAAATAATTATACACAGTGCACCCACATATATTATGTAAACACAACCTTTTATTTTGGATGCGATTAATCACGATTAATCGTTTGACAGCCCTAGTTTTTACTGATTGGATAGCTTGATTTGTTAAAACCGTTCTATTCACACTTGGCCGCATAAGTAATATAAATCCGAACTTCATTTTCCGCGCCATATGCAAATTTTAGTACACGTCAACGAAAGCAACAGACATGAGCTGCATTTTATTTATCATCAGCTAATTTCAAGATCAAAGAGCGCAATAGGAGAGAGAGCGGCATCAGCACTGGTAAGATCAACTAGTCTCACTACTTTTAACGAAGATGATTGTGTGTTGAGCGTCTGCGACTTCATTTGCGGCAGTTTGTTCGTTGGCTTGGTGAAGAGATGCTCAGCTACTCATTTGCACTGATGCATGTTCCAGCAGCACTGTCATATCTGGCTAAAACATGTCATACAGCCTATAAACACGCTCTCACACGTTTATTTTTGTATCATTTTTGGGGGGAGGAAAATTTACATGCGCGGTTTCAACAACCAGATGCATTTACACTCGTCCAGTTTCGTCTGGAATAGGGATGGGCAACGATTAATCGCGATTAATCGCATCCAAAATAAAAGTTTGTGTATACATAATATATGTTTGTGTAGTGTGTGTATAATTAATTTGTATATATAAATACCCACACATGCATGTATATATTTAAGAAATATGTGCATGTATATATTTTATACATATTTATTCACAATTAATATTATATATAAATATAAATATTTGATATATTACTAACACATTTTTCTTAAATGTATACATGCATGTGTGGGTATTTATATATACAAATTAATTATACACACAACACACACATATATTATGTAAACACAAACTTTTATTTTGGATGCGATTAATCGTTGCCTATCCCTAGTCTGGAATGCATCTCTAAAGCGGTTCGGGGGGCTTTTACACCTGGTCTTCTCGCGATCTGATAGCTATCCGATCAGAGAAAACGCATGAAGTGACCAGGTGTAAAAAGGCCCTAAATAGCCAATACATGTCATGCACACCTGTGACCACACAATATTAGAATTATTTTCTATTGTGTAAAGTTGTGATGTTTATTATCAACTGTAAACGTCTTTGTATTGCCTACAACTTGCTTTAATAAAACAGGACACGAGCCACTCTGTATATTTTTGTATTACTCCTTGATTCATTGTTATTGAGTGTAAATAACAGTTCTGATTACATAGAACTCACATATAGAGGGTATTAACTAGCGCTGTCAAACGATTAATCAAGTCCAAAATAAAAGTTTGTGTTTGCATAATATATGTGGGTGCACTGTGTATAATTATTTTATATATATAAATACACACACATGCTTGTATATATTTAGGAAATATTTTCATGTATATAGATTTATATATAATTTATATTACATATAAATAATGTGTTTTTTTTCGTAAATATACATGCATGTGTGTGTATTTCAATATATACAAAATAATTATACACAGTGCACCCACTTATATTATGTAAACACAAACTTTAATTTTGGATCCGATTAATCGTTTGACAGCCCTAGTATGTACCCATGATGACATCTCTACCGTCACATGGTATATAACATCACTTAGACCAGCAATTTGTGACTGACCACCTGGAAAGGTTTCGTCATTGAGCATGCATTTGGTTCTGAGTGTGTTTTCTGATTGGTTCCAGTTCCCAGAGGATTCGCTCGTGGACGATTCCCTGCTGCAGGACGATGATGAAGAGGAAGACGATAACGAGTCGCGCTCATGGCGCAGATGAAGATGAAGTCTTCTGTCCGGTCCTGCTGCAGTGCACCACTCTTGAGTTCTGTTTTTGAAATGGTTGTTTTTAAAATTATAATTTACATTTTTATTTGACTTATCAAACCCGAGCAGCACATGGAGATCATCCGTCAAACGGCTGTGAATTTGAATAACCGAGTTGTGAAATTTCATGAGTAATTAGTTTTTTCACCCTCATCGATTGTTTTGTATCGTGTCAACATTGACTAACTTCTGCTCTTATTTTTGTTTTTTATGGTCAGTATGTTGACCCAAATTTCTTTTGAACACTTCTGAAAATGTTACAGTTTGAAAGTAATAATGGAGAATGTTTCAATTTCAAAGACCACAGTAGAGCATTTTTTTGAAGCTTTGTTATGAAATATGTTGTACGCTTTCCTTAGTATAATCAGCCTGATGAGGATGTAGCTTTTGTGTACATATTTTATGTATGGATTTTAATGGTTTGAGTGAATTCTTTGCTTCTGAATTCATCACCTGAGTTTAATTTTGAAATGTAAAAAAAAATAAAGAACTGAAATGGTCTAGAAAAAATAACAGCTGTAAAAAAAAAAGAAAAAAAAAGAAAAAATATTGAGAGCTCTGCTGCAAAAGCAGCATTGAGAACAAAAAAAAATAAATCTGAACAGCTGAATAAAGACCATTTCAACCCCCCCACCCCCAAATCTTCACAAAAAGAGCAAATTTCCTAAATTCGTCATGCACTACAGTACCTGCAGGTATGTAGCAGCAACAATGAACAGCAAAGTGAGGTAAGCAAAATGATTTCACAAAGTCTTTATTTTTTGTTGACTAACTGTAACTGTTGTGCATTTCTGCCCATTAGGCCATGTGTGATGATATAGCAATACAATTATTACTGTTATGAATGAAGGTTGCATTACATCGGATCACCGAAGCATAACATATCGGTATGGATTTCGTTGCATTCTTGATGGTCTCTCTCTAGTTTTTGGACGTTTCATTGTCAACTTATGATAAAATTGCCCACCTATTTTCCCACAGGGACACTAAAACCTGTTTTTACAATATTTGTTGTACCCTTGACGCCATCGCACCATCTTGGTTACTTGTATCCGGCGCCCCCTACAACCTCCGAGCATCACATTTGCATAGTGGAGAACGAATTACCCAATCAGAGCTGTGGCAGTCGGTGATGTGGCTCTCCCACCTTGGTGCCTGTCATGGAAACTCAGCTAATTGTGAAGAATTGGATTTGCACTTGGAGTGTGCCGTGAAGCTCGGCTTCACCCCCACCAACTAAACCTCGGCCCGGCCCAGCAAGGGGGCCCTTAAGTGGACCCGATCCCCCTCCTACACGACCTCATGCTGCAATCTTCTCCCAATCTTCCCTCCGTCCACGGCCGGGACCTGATCTCACCATCGCACGGACCTAAAGTGAGTGTGTGTGTGTGTCCCATTCCTCCCCTAGTTAAAAGTTGACCTTTGACCTCTATACCAGTGTAATATAACATTTTAATAAGCTTTGTTGGGTCAGTTAGTGTGTCGTTACTATGGAGATTTTCACGGTGTGAGGGATGTAAATCGCGATTCTTAAATAGAGCCATTTAATCTGAGGGACTCCCGCAGCCCGACTAGTCTGTAATGAAGTGATGTATTTGTTAAACTGGGACTCATCGTGAGCTGCGAGTCCGTGAGGCGAATGTGTTTCCGGCGGGATAAACCACGTAATGTGTTTACCACAGAAAACGTGCGCTAACGAGTTTAGAGCGTGTCTGAGAGCTTCAGCTAACACGTTTACATTGGCCGTGTCATTTGTAAAGACTCTTTAATCTGTAATTTGTGTCCGTAAGATAAATGGGTTTATTTCTTAACCGGTGAAGCAAATGATGTGTTGGAATTGAAAATAAGGTGGGAAGTTGGCGTCGAGTCCTATATTGTTAGTCTCCATCTTGCATATTTAGGTCATTAAAGGGATAGTTCACCCAAAAATGAAAGTTTGTTGTTCCATACTTGATCACTAAAGATATAATGAATGTCGGTATTTTAAAGGACAGTTGACCAATATTCATTGACTTCCAAATAAGAAACTCATGCAGGTTTGAAACAACTTGAGTAAGTGATGCATTTCATTTTTGGGTGAACTATCCCTTTAATGTATGCGAAATCATAACTTGTCCTGTTTATGTGAATTTACATATAACCCACATTCAGCTCTGAAGTCTCATTTATTGGTTTGTTTCATTAAAATGTGCTCGTCTTTATGGTCTGCGCTGGGTGACGGTGGCCAACCTCTCTCGTACCCTCTTGCTAGCGCTGAGAAAAAGTCTTTAATATTTTATGTGATCACGAGCCTCTATAAGCAAATTTCAGTCCCCAGCAAGTTCAGCCAAAACATGATTAATTTAGTGTTTATCCCCGACATCCTTTAAGAAAAACAAAACCCCCTCGGCCAGACGTGCAGAGCTCAGTTTGAGACTAAATCTCGATCTCTACATCATAATACAGGCCTGAGGAGAAATCCATGTGGCCGCATTTTCTTGTTTGGATATCTGAGAAACTGGAAGACTGGGTTTCATGCCACTGGGCGGCAGTCGGTATATAGACAAAACAAATGCCACTGCTTGCAAGAATGTATAATTTATTTTTTCTTTTGGTAAAATGATATAGTAAAGCAAGATGAATGGTAGACAGTAGTACTAGCTGCCATATGCAACCATGACATCACTGATTGGACAAATTTAAAATGCATTTATGTAAACCAACCAGTATAACGGACAATACAAAGTATACTTACTTTGTTCCAAATTCACAAGACTTTTGTTCTTTCAAGCACAATATATATATATATATATATATATATATTTTATATTGAGGGTGAGTAAATAATAACAATAATTTTCTTTTAGGGTGAACTAACCTTTTAAGTCAACAGTTGACTAAAACAAAACAGTTGCAGTGTTGTTCTCTGTTAATTTTGGACTTTGAGCTTTAAAAATTTCTACCAGCAATGCAAAAAAAAAACTATATATGATGTCACTCTCTGGCTCCAACATGACATCATGACTTTTGCGTAAACATACACGTCACTTTCAAGTCAAGTGGTGTGTTATCTATACGCATTTTGAGCTATCCGCGTGTATCTACTAGAGCCAGATCGATATTATCGGCCGATATTAGGCATTTATAATGGCCGATAAATGAATATTTCAAAAATAAAATAAAAACGGACGAAACGCGCTTTGAACCATGTCATGAGTGTTGGAGTTGTATAGTTTGTCCACCAGAGGGCACTCTACACCGGCAACACTCGTTGAGTTGGGCACGATACATACATTGCTTGAATAACAATTAAAAAAACATTCCCATCAGTTCTCTTAACTCTAAATTTGTGACTATCATGTCCAGTTTAAAAAATAAATAAATAAATGAAATATCGGCCGATATATCGGATTTTAAAACTCAAAAATATTTGTATCACTGATAAAGCCTTCAAAATCGTTTATCAGTCGGGCTCTAATGTCTACGTGTTAAATGTCCGAGTGATTCCACGTGTATGTACACGCCGTTAAATGTCCGATCGAAACGAAGCAAAATGTAGATCTACATCTGGGGAGCTTTTTTTTTTTTTTCCTCCTAGGATGGTAGGGGAAGACTCGTAAATGTTATTAATGTTATTAATTTATATATACTGTAATGTAACGTTCAGTCAACAGCGGTTATGCGTGTTGATTGCAAGCCAAAAATGGAAAACACGAATTGGCGTGTCATACACACACCATTTCATGAGATTAGTCTGAGGGCTCCTGTATGTAATAATAAATCACAAATTATTTGCGTTCAAAATCGATGATTGCTTTCAAAATCTGAAACATTCCTTCCACACCAAACTCAGCTTTAAAGTTTGTGTGATTGCTCTTAAATAAAGGTGTCCTTAATGTTAGTGTAATTATACGATTACAGTAAAGAAAATGGCAGCTGTGGTTGGCAAAAATATGGTAGCAACATTTTAGGATTCACATAAAAAAAAATCGTATTTTATTTATTGATAAAGTTAATATACCAACTTGTACTAATATCGGTTTTGTACCTTTAACACACTCATCACTAAATACTTCTAGTGGTTGTCAAGGTCACATGATTCATTAACGTGAACAAGTAGCTTTTCCACAAGCCAAGAACGTAAATGCTAATATATAAAAGGTGCACAGTGTCATTCATGCAAACCACTTAAACCAATTTTTACTGTTGCATCTTTGCAAAATAATTTTTTACAGTGGCATGTTCCTACTATAAGATTAGGGTTAGTTGCTTGTAGTTATGTAAAATTAATGTAACGTGACAAGGACACTAAACTAAAGTATTACCATTTGTAGTCTTTCAAATTGACTAAAAGTTAAATCTATGATGTATCGACTCACTGTATATTGGTTTGCATATTCTCATTATATGAATTCACACACACTTTTTGTATGCCACAGAATGCTAACTATGCAAGAGCGTTTCAGGTGTCCGTATAGTAGAGCATCAGTTTTTGACTCCAAGGCCCCCGTATGACCAAGACAATATTCAGAGGTCCTCCTACACAAGTTAGCATGTGCTTCTGTTGTAATAAAAAACAAAACAATTTCACATTGTGCATTCTTATTTTTAGCATTTAATTAAGATCAATACAACTAAAATTAAATATTTAAAGTAAATTATTCAAATGAAGCTGAGGCCCCCTAGTGGGACCATGGTAAAGTCATTTAAGATGAATTAATTGCAATTTATTTTACAGAAGTGTAAGGAATATCATCAACACAGCGCTAGTAATGACAGATTACTGT
>NW_024121543.1:1579778-1694778 GCF_016745375.1 Pimephales promelas | reverse complement strand
AAGTTTTATAAGCTCAAATGGTCGCCTTGCTCTGTTCTGTGATTCGAAGGGTTCGAACTTGTTCATCAAAATGAACAAATCTTTTTCCAAGTCATTTGGTTCATTCAACGAACGAAACTAACGAATTGACTTGGGAAAAGTGAACTACTCCTTAACTGTTCAAAAGTTCACCAGGTCTCCTTTAAGGACCATAAGAATGTTTGTTATGGGCCATTCCTGTTTTGTATTACCTTTCAACTCTTCAACATTTTGTTTGTGTTGTCATTTAAGTGGAAGTATTTCCGTAAAAAAAGTTTCAAACTCAAACATGTGTTTATTTATACAATAAGAAGAGCAGGATGGACATAAAGAGCCATTGCAAGTTAATGATATATTATAATAATAAATCTTTTGAAATATTGATAGTATGATTTTGGTTTGTAATATTTTATCAAACAGGATAATGCAAACATGACAATTGATCCATTGATAATACTTAACTGATGTCACTTCCTGTTGGATGATGTCATTATGGAACTGGCTCTTGATAGTTAGAACCGTTCAGCTCATGCAGAAAACAATGATAAACATCAATTTCTGAATATAAGATTTATTTTTATATTTTTGTAAAAATAACTAAAAGGTTCAAATAAAAAATAAAATACTTTATTTGGTATATTGGCATAATTCTTAAAAAGCAATGAAGAAGTTTGTTTTAAAATATGAATGCATCATAACTTTTCTGTTGAAAACAAAATATATATGTCTCATTTTAGAAACATTCAATCAATATCTACAGAAAATGCTAAAAAATAATCTGACATAAATATAAAAAATTAATTTCTAAGAACACATCACATGCATTTTGAAACTGAAGATTTGTCCTTTTTTATAATTTCAGGCATCCCGTTCATCATTGGCACTGGATTGTTTGCAGCATCACTTCCTGTCTTCGTCATTTTGGTCGCTTTAATCCTGTTGAAAGATCAAATTAAAGAATATTTTTAAAGAGATTCAGCTCACTGTACTCTCAAAAGTGTGTGGTCGTCAGTAAGTTTCAGAAAGAAGTCTCTTCTGTTCACTAAGGCTGCAGTTATTTGATTTTATAAAATAAAACAGTAAAAGCAGTATAGGCTAATATTTTAAGATAATATATTAGCAATTAAAAATAACTTTATTTGAATATAATTTAAAATTTAATTTATTCCTGTGATGGCAAAGCTGAATTTTCAGAAATCATTGTAACATGCTGATTTGCTGCTGAAGAAACATTTATTATTATTATTATTATCATTGTTGAAAACAGTTCATAGTTTTGTTGAAACCATTTTTTTTTTTCAGGATTCTTTAAAACAAAAACAAAAATTCAGGATTTTTTAAAGAATACAAAATTGTAAAAAAAAAAAAAAAATGATTATGATTATGACATGTTTTTACTTTAATTTTCAACTCTTTTTATAAGTTATACAAGATTCAACCCATTTTTAAGTAAGTTTAATGTAATTTAATTTAAGGTTGTACTTGAAAATTTAAGGCAGCAACTTTTTAACTTGGTGTTGTGTCCATTTTACTCTTGTGACTGTCTTTTCCCTCATCTCTCTCTCTCTCTCTCTGTTTGACTCTTCTGCTCTCCTCCATCTATCGATACTCTTGTCATTTATCTGGACACGGCAGCCTCGTCCGCCATATTGATTCTGTACAGGCAATTTACTGGGAAATGGCAGTGAAGCAGGGATTTATTGTGCAGCCACTTCATTGTCAGATGATGGGTGTAAAATGTGATCGTAACGAGGGGAATGAGGTGGGCCACTCTGTCGTAAATAACTCGGGTCCCCGCTGTGTTAGCGCTCTCTGATACAGATGAGTATTCAAAGAGCCACAGAGGAAGATATTTAACCTCATGTATTCACACCTATCATGATCAGCTGGAGATGGATATAGTATTTCCCCTGAGGGATAACTCAAATGGTATATATCTTAACATATAGTCATAACCTGTTTAACCCATGCCATGTTCCGGATGGATTCTGATTGCCTCCCAATGTTTTTAATGTTCATCAGCCATATAAAAAACATAATTTTGAACGGGATTCTAGTTATATCTTTACTCTGTGCTGTTACGTCATACTTGTGGTTTAGACTTCAATTTTTTTATATGTATTTTGAGTGATGGTTCCCTGGAGATCAGAGTGCATATGTTCAGGTTTAAACACTTCCCAGTCTTTTACCCCCAAAATATTTTCTTTTTACTTGGTTATTGAAAAAAAAAAAAAAAGTCGAGCACGATCCAACATCCATTTCCTATCTACCAGATTTTAGGGTTGAGGTTAGGGGTGAAAAACATTGTTATTAACCAATCAACACACCAATAGGGAAAGTTAAATATGACACCACTAGTGGCAGCAAAAGGAATTGCATTGCGTAGCTTGACTGGACCTGATGCGCCCTTCAAATGCAGTAGAAAATATCATGAATAAAGTGGGAAACTCCGAATTCTAGATGATATCTGATTTGTGATCTCGTAAAAGGAGTGTCTATTTGAAACATGGTGGAAATGTTGATCTATAATTTGAACAATACAATATATCTGTAATTTATAGACCAGTGAGTGGAAAGCAAGTCCTTGGTAAATGGTTTAAAGTACTTTATTTGGTATATTGGCATAAT
Source organism: Pimephales promelas (assembly GCF_016745375.1). The sequence continues at coordinate 1,692,132 of NW_024121543.1, read as the reverse complement.
TATTCATTCTTAAAGGAGTAGTTCACTTTTAAAAACTTGTGTTGATGATTTACTCACCCCCATGTCATCCAAGATGTCCACGTCTTTCTTTCTTCAGTCGAAAAGAAATTAAGGTTTTTGATGAAAACATTCCAGGATTTTCTCCATATAATGGACTTCAATGGGAACCAAACGGTTCAAGGTCCAAATGAGAGTTTAAGTGCAGCTTCAAAGGGCTTTAAACGACACCAGACGATGAATAAGGGTCTTATTTAGGACCCTTCGAGTCATGACTCGAAAAAAGATTTATTCATTTTGATGAACGAGTTCGAACAGGAGAGTCACGAACGCGCATCACAGAACAGAGCAAGGTGAGCATTTGAGCTTATAAAACTTGAACTTTTTTATTTATTTTTGAAATGAGCGATCGTTTCGCTTGATAAGACCCTTATTCATCGTCTGGAATCGTCTAAAGCCGTTTGAAGCTGCACTAAAACTCTCATTTGGACCTTAAACTGTTTGGTTCCCATTGAAGTCCATTATATGGAGAAAATCCTGGAATGTTTTCATCAAAAACCTTAATTTCTTTTCGAATATATTGCTAGATCAACATCCATTTCCTATCTATCAACTTTTTCAGTTTGTCTTATGTAACAAAAATATTACATTTTGATATCAAGGGATAGAAATAAATGTTTTGCTGGTGAATAGTTATCTGGGTTTGTTTTGTCTGTGTTTCTGACATGCCGTAATAACGAATTCTCGCCACTATGGTACGAATTTTTAGATTATCAACCAATGGCGAAGAAGACGAGTGTTTGAAACTCCACACTTCCCTCAAAGGTAACTGAAATCGCTATATCATCCAGAAAAATCGCTATAATCAGAATGTATAAAGTAGCTAATGACCTTGTCCTACTCTTTGCTGTTTTTGCAGACTTTTCTGATCTGACAATCACGTGATTGTGTGCGCGAGTCTTCATGCGCTTTTGTCCTTGCTCTGATGTCGCCTGTGTTCACGTTGACGAATGGGCCGCGTGACTTATGGATGTCACATTACCGTGAACATGTCACTCGAATAGAGCCGTCAGCCGTAATAGCCGCGCGCTCCGTGCCGGAGGTGAGAGGGATTCGATGATGATGATGATGATGATGAGATCTCTCCCGTAATATCATAAAGCAGTGTTTAAATATTTTAATTTCATTTGTCAAGCCACCGCCTTCCCCTCACTCCATTACTCTGCTAACCATCCCTCATCAGCCGAATTAGTGCATTATTCATCAGCACTAATTATTTTCACATAATGTCTGCCCCGATATATTTAACCCTCACATTATATCTCCCCATAATGGCCTTGTAAAATTGAAGTGGAGTTGGAAAGCTCATTTAAAGAACATCAAAGAGATGGGAATGAGTGAGATGGGAGGCTGTGGAGTTAAACACTTCGGGTCGAGGGTCCCCACTGAGTCGGGACATTTGTTCCTGTCCTGTCTGATTTGCATGGTGAAGGAGAGGATAGGTCGATGGGAGAATACTGAATGAGTGTGTGTGCTCCGGTCTAGAAGCCTACAGTGAAAAATGGTTCTTGATAAGAGGAGGGCTGGGCGTTGAAGCACTGAGGCAGAAGAACAGTAGACATGGCTTTGGACTCCAGTGAATCTTCAATTAGTGGCTCTTTTGGCTGTTCAGGGATAGTTTATTGACTCACCCTCATGTTTTTCCAAACCAGTATGAGTTTCTTTCCTCTTTTGAACACAAATGAAGAATGATGGTAACCAGACTGAGGATGGTAGGAATTGACTTCCATGGTATTTTTGGAAGTCAACTGTTTGATTACAGATATTCTTTAACCCTTATGCTGCATTAGGGACATTTTTGGTCTTTTGCAGTTTAATTTCTTTGACCATTTTGGCTGTTTTAATGCAAATGGTATGAAATTTGGCAAAATTGTGACTTTTTGGATACATGTAAAAAATGGGATCCCATTTTGCAAAATATGTATAACACACACTGTGTAGATCAAATAGTAACAATCAGCACCATAAAGACCAAAAATGGCCCATTGAAACCCATTAAAACGTTGTTTAAATCTGAGGCTGTCAGTAATACATGAAACATGATTTTTGCACAAACATCCTTTCATTTTGAAGCAAAAGCATTATATTTGCATTATATAGTGTATTCCACCAGATGACGTCACTACATATTTATTCCCTATGGGTGGAAATGCACCTTATTTTAGGCAATAGGCAATGTTTAATAGGTGGCCATTTTTGGTCTCTAACGCGCTAAGTGGGATTTTTTGCAAAGTGGGACTGTGATAATCCAAATCTAAAGTTTTCTCTTTGCATTTAGTTTATTAAAAAAATTATTGAATTTTTGTGTTTTTTCCTCTTATAAATCGATGGTTTGGCAAACAAAACTGGTAATTAAAGGGTTAAAATCCTGAAATTGAATACATTTTTGGTAGTTATGATGAGGACTGATGCTGGTTAAAAGATTTAACTTGGTAAAAGTGGAAAATAATAATAATATATAATATTTTAGGCAATGTTTAATATGTGGCCATTTTTGGTCCTTAATGCACTCAACAGTGTTAAAAATCTAATGCAGCACAAGGGTTAAAATGTCATCTTTTGCGTTCAACAGAATAAAGAAACTCGTACAGGTTTGGAATAACATCAGGGTGAGTTAGTGATGACAGAAATGTTTGGGTGAACTATCCCTTTAAGTCTTCACACGTAACGTCCATGTTAAAACTTTCATCACGAAACACATCACACTTTTTGGAGAAAAAAAGTTAGCGAGCAGCATTCAGTATGGATGGGTATCAATAATATGTAAAAGTCATAAAATGTCAATCAAGTCCAATCAGCTTTTTCGACAAAAAAAAGTGTGCTTTGATTATATACAGAGAGAGGATATTTCAAAAATCTGAGAATGAGACAAGCCCGAAATGGAGTAATTAGGACATTTAAAGGCAGGGTAGGCAATTTCAGAGAGATTAGCAACAGAAACACAGAAATCCAAGTCTGAAGAAGTGAACAACTCTGGGTTTATCTTGTAATTACGGTAGTTATGACGAGGCATGAACGCATGTATTTATGTAAATTTCTTTTAATAGTTAGACCACTTCTATAATTGATTGCTATCAGAATGTGATGAGCGTTTCAACCAGAATTGCCTTACCCAATAGACCTTTTGCACCAGAGAAACAAGGGCGCCGCCATCTTTAAAATATTGTCTTTGAACTTCCAGGTTTTGCGGTCGCTCTGTATATCTCTATGGCATTGCTGTCCAGGAGTAATTCACTTTGAAGTGGATTTACTTAATATAAAGTTAACGAAAGTTATCATGAGGATTGTAATGTTTAAAGCAATTGTCTAAACAAATGTCAGTAGACCGCGAAGATTTTAAAATGAGCCGTTCATTCATAAATAGGCAAGATCACTGTGAAAATACAGACCGGAAGACAAAAGACAACGAGCGCAGCGCTGAAAAGGGGCGGGGCTACTTAAGGTCTATACCTTTAACATTATTTAAAGTTATTTTGAAATTAAAATGTTTTTTTTATTTTTTATTATGGGTTCTTCAGATCAGGGTTTTGGTTTCTTTAAATTTTTCTAAAGAACTAGAACCATTTTGGAAGTTTTATACAACATAGATTTATAGTAAAATTCTGTTCATAGATTGGGGTCAGTAAGGAAATTCATTATATATATATATATTTTTTACTAAATTAACTTGTTTATGGCTGCTGGGAATTCAGCTGGAATAAATGACTTTTTAAGATATATTAAGATAGAAAAGAGTGAATTTAAATGATCACAATACATATTTTACAAAATATTATTTAATAAAATAAATGTAGCCTTTGTGAGCACTAGAAACTTCTTTCAAAGTCATGAAAAAAAACAACAACGTATTAACCGCAAACTTTTGAACAGTTGTGAACAGAACTTGCATGTATTCAACATTTAAGAATATATATATATATATATATGAGTGTGTTTTTTACTGGATGGTTACATTATTAGAACTTTAAAATAACGTTTTTCAAACACATAATGAAGTGTTATTTAGTATTGTTACGTCCAACGACGTATTCATTCGTTTATTTATTTGTTTATAGTATTGATTTTTTTTTTCTTTGAACCTTTTTGATTTACTCTGTTTCTGAAAGAGTGGGTGTGGTCGTGTGCCCTGTGTTGTTTGCTTGCTGCCTCTCTCTCTCTCTCTCTACTGGCTCTCAGGCCTAATCATCAGCACCTGACACTCGTTTGTGAGTCTACCTGAGACGGAGAGTATAAGGGTGTAGTCCAGCGTTTGCAGAGGAGAGCACACTTGTCCCCTGATCCTAGGGTGACCAACTGTCCTGTTTTCTTATAACAATATAACAATTTTCTATCCATACAGAGGAGGCATAACCTACTTTAAATGTATTGAAATTAATAAGGTATCTTTGAGTAAACTTTGAGTATCATTTGAGTAGGCCCATCTGTTTGCCGGGCCGAGTGTCCTGGTTTTTGGTGATCAAAATATGGTCACCCTACCTGATCCAGACTGAACTCTGTTGATAACTCTCTGCTGATATTCAGAGATTGTGGTTAGGAGTTAGCAGTGGTTAACTCAGTTTAGCAGTAGCCTGTTTTTAGAGATCTTGTTCTCACTCCATCTAAAAATTGAAAGAAGGAATTGATTTTCTTTGAGTTCTTGTTTAATATTTATTGTTGTCAGGGAAGCTGTAGAGGGTGAGTGCCTTTTTCTTTGAATACTATTTTGTCTCTGTTTTTGCATAGCAAGGGAGTTGAGGAAAGTTTGTGTTATTTCTTTTTGTTTAACCTTTCTTAGGTTAGTTAGAACTCCTTCCAAATTTAGTTAGTGGGCTGTTTTGTTTGTTATTTTAGCCATTGCTCCCTAAGAACACATGATCTGTCCTTTTATCTTTAGATATTGTTTGTAAATAAAATCTTTTCTTTGTGTGTTCTCGCCTTTTTCCTTTTGTTACTTCCCCTTGCAACCCCTAGACGGTAAGGGGAACGTAACAAGTATATTTTTAGATCTGGTATCTGAAGGCCTGTTTCAATCCATCAGCTTGCACTATATCTGCACACCTTCAAGTCTTTGCTTCCAAATAAGATCTTTCAAGTCGTCCTGACCTCGCTGCTGTTTTCCTCCAGCTTTACATGTTTCTCTCCCTCTCCTTCAGGTTTACCTCGAGGAGCTCTGACGTCTCTGACTGGGGTTAAAAGACTGAGTGATTTACACACACTCACGCACACTTGGGAAGCTGGACACACAAAGAGTTTTATCTGATCTTTATTAATTCATGGCTTTGACATTCCACAACATGTAAAATTTAGACATGCACCTTGTTCTTGCTCCAGTTGGTTTATTTGTAGTGTCCCGTGAGCATTAACAGTGACCTTAACTGTAACCTCTCGCTCTCATCACACACACACACAAACAGAACAACACACAGGGGAGAGTCAATACTCCGTTAACAGATAACTTCAAAACAACACAAGAAGAGTCAGAGTGTTACGGTAGAGTGGTACTGGAAACACGAGGAATAACAGCATCTTTAATAACCAAAATTCAGGAATCAAAACATCACACTGTACTACAAACTAGAACGGACAAGGAGTGAGGAGAACACAGGGTTTAAATACACTAGAACAGACTAGGGGAACAAGGCACAGCTGGGCCAAATTAACCTAACACAGGTGAAGGGACTGAATACAAACGAGGAGCGGGAAAATAGAAACAGGACTGAACCAAAGACACAAAGAATGGGGGGACCACAGGACACACATGTAACACAGAGCACATTATACTGAGAATCATTTAATGAAAATATTAAATGCACTGGAATTAACCAACAAATATGACAGAAGGAGACTATCCAAGACATATTAATTGTGTTTAATGTAGATGACAGGGTTATTTTAACTCAAACTAAATCTAAAACCATAAACAACAACAACAACAAAAAACATTACTTATAAAATAATTTTAAGGTTTTTATATATTCCTTTCAACTAGTTGCTAAATGCAACATTTTCATTTCGTTTAACTTGAACTAAAACCAAATAAAAAAATAATAAAAATGATATTTTTGACAAAAAAACTATTACTAAAAAAAATAAAATGGAATATATATATATATATATATTTTTTTTTTTTATGAACATATAGTTATGTGTTGAATTTTTGCAAGGGATATTAATGTCATTATCTGCTATAAGTACAGACATTTGTAATTTTTTCAAATATTAACATAGGCCCATATTCATGAACACAAATCAATTGAGTTATGGAGCAGAAAATGACAACAGCTGGTATAAAGAGGAGGTTTACTATAGCGCTAATCATTTCCGGCTGTAATGAGCGACTCCTTCAGAGACTTTTCCAATTACTGTTATTGGGAACTCAGGGCCGTGACAAAAATTAGCATGCGAATCCAAAATGATCTCTCATTTGAAGAGGAGATGCAGATTATGAAATATTCAGGTTCAATTTTCCCCCGTCTGCCATCTGAAAGAGTCATAATTAGAGCAGGATTCACATTGTAATTCATTGTGTGGACAGAGCCTCCACGACACGCTCAATAATTCAGTGCGGGGCCGAGGGTCCCGGGCCTCTTCCACTGGCTTTATGAGGGTCATTAGAAGCAACACTTGGATTCCTGACTGGCCTGAAGTTATTTGTACACTTAAGTCACTCTTAAAAGTGTTTAATTCAACTACTTTTTCATTCCTCACCAAAGCAGGCAGTGATACTTTGTATGTGATGCTTTGAAATTCATATTTTGAATTAGTTTTCACTGTTATTTCATTATAAGTTTTAGTACATTTTCATGTGCTTTTTTATCTCTTTTTTTTAAACAATTAGCTTTACTTCAACTTAAACATTATTTTAGTTATTTGCAAAGGAAACATTTCTACATTGTAAAGAAATATATGTAATTTTATGTTTTTTACTGATTTTTCCTTTATTTCCGAATTTTTTTACGTGTCGAGTGTAAAATTTGAAAAACCTGTAACTGTGAATAAACACATTTTTAAAGTTTTTTTTTTTTCACATAAAAATACTGTTCATAATACAGGGCATGTTAAATGTTGTTAATGATGGTAAATGAGGACATATGATAAATGTTGTTGAAATTTTACAGGATGTTTTTCATCTGAGATACATACTTTATTTCAGTTTTATTTAAATTAATGAAATTTATTAGTTTAAGTTGCAAAATAAAGATATATAAAAATAGTGGGTTCGTGGACGGTGGAATTATGGGATCGCGCTTGGTGCTACGGACTCAGAGGAGCCTCCTGAGTGCAGTAAAATAGTTTTTATCATGAAAGAAACTTTAATTAAAATGTCCAAAAAATTGACTACCCAAATTCCACCGTCCACGAACCCATTATTTTTATAATGGCATAAATGCTACGTGGGATGTTGATATCTCAGCTCAGGAAGGGTCTAGAGCCTCCATTTCTGCACTCAGGTCTAAGTCTCATGACCCTCTATCAGAATCCAGAGTTTCAAGAAGATTGGAGAAACGTATTTTTTCACACCAAAAAAAAAAACAAAAACGAAAGGGGTAACACTGTCGTTTTTTTTCTGGTCGAAATTTTGAGTTTCTCTGATCTTCTTGAAACTCTGGATTCTGATAGAGGGCCATGTGACTTAGACCTGAGTGCAGAAATGGAGGCTCTAGACCCTTCCAGAGCTGAGATATTGAGATCCCACGAAGCATTTATGCCATTATAAATATCTCAATATCTCAGCTCAGGAAGGGTCTAGAGCCTCCATTTCTGCACTCAGGTCTAAGTCTCATGGCCCTCTATCAGAATCCAGAGTTTTGAGAAGATTGGGGATAATTAATTTTTCGCCCAAAAAAAAAAAAAACGAAAGGGGTAACACTGTCGTTTTTTTTCTGGTCGAAATTTTGAGTTTTGATATCTCAGCTCTGGAAGGGTCTAGAGCCTCCATTGTTGCACTCAGGTCAAAGTCTCGTGGCCCTCTATCAGAATCCATAGTTTTGAGAAGATTGGGGAAACTTAATTCCCCCCCCCCCCCCAAAAAAAACGAAAGGGGTAACACTGTCGTTTTTTTTTTTCAGGTCGAAATTTAGAATTTTGATATGTCAGCTCTGGAAGGGTCTAGAGCCTCCATTTTTGCACTCAGGTCAAAGTCTCGTGGCCCTCTATCAGAATCCAGAGTTTTGAGAAGATTGGAGAAACTTAATTTTTCGCCCAAAAACAGAAGGGGTAACACTGTCGTTTTTTTTTTTCGGGTCGAAATTTTGAATTTTGATATCTCAGCTCTGGAAGGGTCTGAACCTCCATTTTTGCACTCAGGTCAAAGTCTCACAACCCTCTATCATAATCCAGAGTTTTGAGAAGATTGGAGAAACTTAATTTTTCGCCCAAAAACGAAAAAAAAGGAAAGGGGTAACACTGTCGTTTTTTTTTTCGGGTCGAAATTTTGAATTTTGATATCTCAGCTCTGGAAGGGTCTAGAGCCTCCATTTTTGCACTCAGGTCAAAGTCTCGTGGCCCTCTATCATAATCCAGAGTTTTGAGAAGATTGGAGAAACTTAATTTTTCGCCCAAAAACGAAAAAAAACGAAAGGGGTAACACTGTCGTTTTTTTTTCGGGTCGAAATTTTGAATTTTGATATCTCAGCTCTGGAAGGGTCTAGAGCCTCCATTTTTGCACTCAGGTCAAAGTCTCGTGGCCCTCTATCATAATCCAGAGTTTTGAGAAGATTGGAGAAACTTAATTTTTCGCCCAAAAACGAAAAAAACGAAAGGGGTAACACTGTCGTTTTTTTTTCGGGTCGAAATTTTGAATTTTGATATCTCAGCTCTGGAAGGGTCTAGAGCCTCCATTTTTGCACTCAGGTCAAAGTCTCGTGGCCCTCTATCATAATCCAGAGTTTTGAGAAGATTGGAGAAACTTAATTTTTCGCCCAAAAACGAAAAAAAACGAAAGGGGTAACACTGTCGTTTTTTTTTCGGGTCGAAATTTTGAATTTTGATATCTCAGCTCTGGAAGGGTCTAGAGCCTCCATTTTTGCACTCAGGTCAAAGTCTCGTGGCCCTCTATCATAATCCAGAGTTTTGAGAAGATTGGAGAAACTTAATTTTTCGCCCAAAAACGAAAAAAAACGAAAGGGGTAACACTGTCGTTTTTTTTTCGGGTCGAAATTTTGAATTTTGATATCTCAGCTCTGGAAGGGTCTAGAGCCTCCATTTTTGCACTCAGGTCAAAGTCTCGTGGCCCTCTATCATAATCCAGAGTTTTGAGAAGATTGGAGAAACTTAATTTTTCGCCCAAAAACGAAAAAAAACGAAAGGGGTAACACTGTCGTTTTTTTTTCGGGTCGAAATTTTGAATTTTGATATCTCAGCTCTGGAAGGGTCTAGAACCTCCATTTTTGCACTCAGGTCAAAGTCTCGTGGCCCTCTATCATAATCCAGAGTTTTGAGAAGATTGGAGAAACTTAATTTTTCGCCCAAAAACGAAAGGGGTAACACTGTCGTTTTTTTTTTCGGGTCGAAATTTTGAATTTTGATATCTCAGCTCTGGAAGGGTCTAGAGCCTCCATTTTTGCACTCAGGTCAAAGTCTCACAGCCCTCTATCATAATCCAGAGTTTTGAGAAGATTGGAGAAACTTAATTTTTCGCCCAAAAACAAAAAAAAACGAAAGGGGTAACACTGTCGTTTTTTTTTCGGGTCGAAATTTTGAATTTTGATATCTCAGCTCTGGAAGGGTCTAGAGCCTCCATTTTTGCACTCAGGTCAAAGTCTCGTGGCCCTCTATCATAATCCAGAGTTTTGAGAAGATTGGAGAAACTTAATTTTTCGCCCAAAAACGAAAAAAAACGAAAGGGGTAACACTGTCGTTTTTTTTTCGGGTCGAAATTTTGAATTTTGATATCTCAGCTCTGGAAGGGTCTAGAGCCTCCATTTTTGCACTCAGGTCAAAGTCTCACAGCCCTCTATCATAATCCAGAGTTTTGAGAAGATTGGAGAAACTTAATTTTTCGCCCAAAAAAAAAAAAAACGAAAGGGGTAACACTGTCGTTTTTTTTTCGGGTCGAAATTTTGAATTTTGATATCTCAGCTCTGGAAGGGTCTAGAGCCTCCATTTTTGCACTCAGGTCAAAGTCTCGTGGCCCTCTATCATAATCCAGAGTTTTGAGAAGATTGGAGAAACTTAATTTTTCGCCCAAAAACGAAAAAAAACGAAAGGGGTAACACTGTCGTTTTTTTTTCGGGTCGAAATTTTGAATTTTGATATCTCAGCTCTGGAAGGGTCTAGAGCCTCCATTTTTGCACTCAGGTCAAAGTCTCGTGGCCCTCTATCATAATCCAGAGTTTTGAGAAGATTGGAGAAACTTAATTTTTCGCCCAAAAACGAAAAAAAACGAAAGGGGTAACACTGTCGTTTTTTTTTCGGGTCGAAATTTTGAATTTTGATATCTCAGCTCTGGAAGGGTCTAGAGCCTCCATTTTTGCACTCAGGTCAAAGTCTCGTGGCCCTCTATCATAATCCAGAGTTTTGAGAAGATTGGAGAAACTTAATTTTTCGCCCAAAAACGAAAAAAAACGAAAGGGGTAACACTGTCGTTTTTTTTTCGGGTCGAAATTTTGAATTTTGATATCTCAGCTCTGGAAGGGTCTAGAGCCTCCATTTTTGCACTCAGGTCAAAGTCTCACAGCCCTCTATCATAATCCAGAGTTTTGAGAAGATTGGAGAAACTTAATTTTTCGCCCAAAAACGAAAAAAACGAAAGGGGTAACACTGTCGTTTTTTTTTCGGGTCGAAATTTTGAATTTCGATATCTCAGCTCTGGAAGGGTCTAGAGCCTCCATTTTTGCACTCAGGTCAAAGTCTCGTGGCCCTCTATCATAATCCAGAGTTTTGAGAAGATTGGAGAAACTTAATTTTTCGCCCAAAAACGAAAAAAAACGAAAGGGGTAACACTGTCGTTTTTTTTTCGGGTCGAAATTTTGAATTTCGATATCTCAGCTCTGGAAGGGTCTAGAGCCTCCATTTTTGCACTCAGGTCAAAGTCTCGTGGCCCTCTATCATAATCCAGAGTTTTGAGAAGATTGGAGAAACTTAATTTTTCGCCCAAAAACGAAAAAAAACGAAAGGGGTAACACTGTCGTTTTTTTTTCGGGTCGAAATTTTGAATTTCGATATCTCAGCTCTGGAAGGGTCTAGAGCCTCCATTTTTGCACTCAGGTCAAAGTCTCGTGGCCCTCTATCATAATCCAGAGTTTTGAGAAGATTGGAGAAACTTAATTTTTCGCCCAAAAACGAAAAAAAACGAAAGGGGTAACACTGTCGTTTTTTTTTCGGGTCGAAATTTTGAATTTCGATATCTCAGCTCTGGAAGGGTCTAGAGCCTCCATTTTTGCACTCAGGTCAAAGTCTCGTGGCCCTCTATCATAATCCAGAGTTTTGAGAAGATTGGAGAAACTTAATTTTTCGCCCAAAAACGAAAAAAAACGAAAGGGGTAACACTGTCGTTTTTTTTTCGGGTCGAAATTTTGAATTTCGATATCTCAGCTCTGGAAGGGTCTAGAGCCTCCATTTTTGCACTCAGGTCAAAGTCTCGTGGCCCTCTATCATAATCCAGAGTTTTGAGAAGATTGGAGAAACTTAATTTTTCGCCCAAAAACGAAAAAAAACGAAAGGGGTAACACTGTCGTTTTTTTTTCGGGTCGAAATTTTGAATTTCGATATCTCAGCTCTGGAAGGGTCTAGAGCCTCCATTTTTGCACTCAGGTCAAAGTCTCGTGGCCCTCTATCATAATCCAGAGTTTTGAGAAGATTGGAGAAACTTAATTTTTCGCCCAAAAACGAAAAAAAACGAAAGGGGTAACACTGTCGTTTTTTTTTCGGGTCGAAATTTTGAATTTCGATATCTCAGCTCTGGAAGGGTCTAGAGCCTCCATTTTTGCACTCAGGTCAAAGTCTCGTGGCCCTCTATCATAATCCAGAGTTTTGAGAAGATTGGAGAAACTTAATTTTTCGCCCAAAAACGAAAAAAAACGAAAGGGGTAACACTGTCGTTTTTTTTTCGGGTCGAAATTTTGAATTTCGATATCTCAGCTCTGGAAGGGTCTAGAGCCTCCATTTTTGCACTCAGGTCAAAGTCTCGTGGCCCTCTATCATAATCCAGAGTTTTGAGAAGATTGGAGAAACTTAATTTTTCGCCCAAAAACGAAAAAAAACGAAAGGGGTAACACTGTCGTTTTTTTTTCGGGTCGAAATTTTGAATTTCGATATCTCAGCTCTGGAAGGGTCTAGAGCCTCCATTTTTGCACTCAGGTCAAAGTCTCGTGGCCCTCTATCATAATCCAGAGTTTTGAGAAGATTGGAGAAACTTAATTTTTCGCCCAAAAACGAAAAAAAACGAAAGGGGTAACACTGTCGTTTTTTTTTCGGGTCGAAATTTTGAATTTCGATATCTCAGCTCTGGAAGGGTCTAGAGCCTCCATTTTTGCACTCAGGTCAAAGTCTCGTGGCCCTCTATCATAATCCAGAGTTTTGAGAAGATTGGAGAAACTTAATTTTTCGCCCAAAAACGAAAAAAAACGAAAGGGGTAACACTGTCGTTTTTTTTTCGGGTCGAAATTTTGAATTTCGATATCTCAGCTCTGGAAGGGTCTAGAGCCTCCATTTTTGCACTCAGGTCAAAGTCTCGTGGCCCTCTATCATAATCCAGAGTTTTGAGAAGATTGGAGAAACTTAATTTTTCGCCCAAAAACGAAAAAAAACGAAAGGGGTAACACTGTCGTTTTTTTTTCGGGTCGAAATTTTGAATTTCGATATCTCAGCTCTGGAAGGGTCTAGAGCCTCCATTTTTGCACTCAGGTCAAAGTCTCGTGGCCCTCTATCATAATCCAGAGTTTTGAGAAGATTGGAGAAACTTAATTTTTCGCCCAAAAACGAAAAAAACGAAAGGGGTAACACTGTCGTTTTTTTTTCGGGTCGAAATTTTGAATTTCGATATCTCAGCTCTGGAAGGGTCTAGAGCCTCCATTTTTGCACTCAGGTCAAAGTCTCGTGGCCCTCTATCATAATCCAGAGTTTTGAGAAGATTGGAGAAACTTAATTTTTCGCCCAAAAACGAAAAAAAACGAAAGGGGTAACACTGTCGTTTTTTTTTCGGGTCGAAATTTTGAATTTCGATATCTCAGCTCTGGAAGGGTCTAGAGCCTCCATTTTTGCACTCAGGTCAAAGTCTCGTGGCCCTCTATCATAATCCAGAGTTTTGAGAAGATTGGAGAAACTTAATTTTTCGCCCCAAAACGAAAAAAAACGAAAGGGGTAACACTGTCGTTTTTTTTTCGGGTCGAAATTTTGAATTTCGATATCTCAGCTCTGGAAGGGTCTAGAGCCTCCATTTTTGCACTCAGGTCAAAGTCTCGTGGCCCTCTATCATAATCCAGAGTTTTGAGAAGATTGGAGAAACTTAATTTTTCGCCCAAAACGAAAAAAAACGAAAGGGGTAACACTGTCGTTTTTTTTTTCGGGTCGAAATTTTGAATTTCGATATCTCAGCTCTGGAAGGGTCTAGAGCCTCCATTTTTGCACTCAGGTCAAAGTCTCGTGGCCCTCTATCATAATCCAGAGTTTTGAGAAGATTGGAGAAACTTAATTTTTCGCCCAAAAACGAAAAAAAACGAAAGGGGTAACACTGTCGTTTTTTTTTCGGGTCGAAATTTTGAATTTCGATATCTCAGCTCTGGAAGGGTCTAGAGCCTCCATTTTTGCACTCAGGTCAAAGTCTCGTGGCCCTCTATCATAATCCAGAGTTTTGAGAAGATTGGAGAAACTTAATTTTTCGCCCAAAAACGAAAAAAAACGAAAGGGGTAACACTGTCGTTTTTTTTTCGGGTCGAAATTTTGAATTTCGATATCTCAGCTCTGGAAGGGTCTAGAGCCTCCATTTTTGCACTCAGGTCAAAGTCTCGTGGCCCTCTATCATAATCCAGAGTTTTGAGAAGATTGGAGAAACTTAATTTTTCGCCCAAAAATGAAAAAAACGAAAGGGGTAACACTGTCGTTTTTTTTTCGGGTCGAAATTTTGAATTTCGATATCTCAGCTCTGGAAGGGTCTAGAGCCTCCATTTTTGCACTCAGGTCAAAGTCTCGTGGCCCTCTATCATAATCCAGAGTTTTGAGAAGATTGGAGAAACTTAATTTTTCGCCCAAAAACGAAAAAAAACGAAAGGGGTAACACTGTCGTTTTTTTTTCGGGTCGAAATTTTGAATTTCGATATCTCAGCTCTGGAAGGGTCTAGAGCCTCCATTTTTGCACTCAGGTCAAAGTCTCGTGGCCCTCTATCATAATCCAGAGTTTTGAGAAGATTGGAGAAACTTAATTTTTCGCCCAAAAACGAAAAAAAACGAAAGGGGTAACACTGTCGTTTTTTTTTCGGGTCGAAATTTTGAATTTCGATATCTCAGCTCTGGAAGGGTCTAGAGCCTCCATTTTTGCACTCAGGTCAAAGTCTCGTGGCCCTCTATCATAATCCAGAGTTTTGAGAAGATTGGAGAAACTTAATTTTTCGCCCAAAAACGAAAAAAAACGAAAGGGGTAACACTGTCGTTTTTTTTTCGGGTCGAAATTTTGAATTTCGATATCTCAGCTCTGGAAGGGTCTAGAGCCTCCATTTTTGCACTCAGGTCAAAGTCTCGTGGCCCTCTATCATAATCCAGAGTTTTGAGAAGATTGGAGAAACTTAATTTTTCGCCCAAAACGAAAAAAAACGAAAGGGGTAACACTGTCGTTTTTTTTTCGGGTCGAAATTTTGAATTTCGATATCTCAGCTCTGGAAGGGTCTAGAGCCTCCATTTTTGCACTCAGGTCAAAGTCTCGTGGCCCTCTATCAGAATCCAGAGTTTTGAGAAGATTGGAGAAACTTAATTTTTCGCCCAAAAAAAAAAAAAACGAAAGGGGTAACACTGTCGTTTTTTTTTCGGGTCGAAATTTTGAATTTCGATATCTCAGCTCTGGAAGGGTCTAGAGCCTCCATTTTTGCACTCAGGTCAAAGTCTCGTGGCCCTCTATCAGAATCCAGAGTTTTGAGAAGATTGGAGAAACTTAATTTTTCGCCCAAAAACGAAAAAAACGAAAGGGGTAACACTGTCGTTTTTTTTTCGGGTCGAAATTTTGAATTTCGATATCTCAGCTCTGGAAGGGTCTAGAGCCTCCATTTTTGCACTCAGGTCAAAGTCTCGTGGCCCTCTATCATAATCCAGAGTTTTGAGAAGATTGGAGAAACTTAATTTTTCGCCCAAAAACGAAAAAAAACGAAAGGGGTAACACTGTCGTTTTTTTTTCGGGTCGAAATTTTGAATTTCGATATCTCAGCTCTGGAAGGGTCTAGAGCCTCCATTTTTGCACTCAGGTCAAAGTCTCGTGGCCCTCTATCAGAATCCAGAGTTTTGAGAAGATTGGAGAAACTTAATTTTTCGCCCAAAAACGAAAAAAACGAAAGGGGTAACACTGTCGTTTTTTTTTCGGGTCGAAATTTTGAATTTCGATATCTCAGCTCTGGAAGGGTCTAGAGCCTCCATTTTTGCACTCAGGTCAAAGTCTCGTGGCCCTCTATCAGAATCCAGAGTTTTGAGAAGATTGGAGAAACTTAATTTTTCGCCCAAAAACGAAAAAAAACGAAAGGGGTAACACTGTCGTTTTTTTTTCGGGTCGAAATTTTGAATTTCGATATCTCAGCTCTGGAAGGGTCTAGAGCCTCCATTTTTGCACTCAGGTCAAAGTCTCGTGGCCCTCTATCAGAATCCAGAGTTTTGAGAAGATTGGAGAAACTTAATTTTTCGCCCAAAAACGAAAAAAACGAAAGGGGTAACACTGTCGTTTTTTTTTCGGGTCGAAATTTTGAATTTCGATATCTCAGCTCTGGAAGGGTCTAGAGCCTCCATTTTTGCACTCAGGTCAAAGTCTCGTGGCCCTCTATCATAATCCAGAGTTTTGAGAAGATTGGAGAAACTTAATTTTTCGCCCAAAAACGAAAAAAAACGAAAGGGGTAACACTGTCGTTTTTTTTTCGGGTCGAAATTTTGAATTTCGATATCTCAGCTCTGGAAGGGTCTAGAGCCTCCATTTTTGCACTCAGGTCAAAGTCTCGTGGCCCTCTATCAGAATCCAGAGTTTTGAGAAGATTGGAGAAACTTAATTTTTCGCCCAAAATGAAAAAAAACGAAAGGGGTAACACTGTCGTTTTTTTTTCGGGTCGAAATTTTGAATTTCGATATCTCAGCTCTGGAAGGGTCTAGAGCCTCCATTTTTGCACTCAGGTCAAAGTCTCGTGGCCCTCTATCAGAATCCAGAGTTTTGAGAAGATTGGAGAAACTTAATTTTTCGCCCAAAAACGAAAAAAAACGAAAGGGGTAACACTGTCGTTTTTTTTTCGGGTCGAAATTTTGAATTTCGATATCTCAGCTCTGGAAGGGTCTAGAGCCTCCATTTTTGCACTCAGGTCAAAGTCTCGTGGCCCTCTATCAGAATCCAGAGTTTTGAGAAGATTGGAGAAACTTAATTTTTCGCCCGAAAACGAAAAAAACGAAAGGGGTAACACTGTCGTTTTTTTTTCGGGTCGAAATTTTGAATTTCGATATCTCAGCTCTGGAAGGGTCTAGAGCCTCCATTTTTGCACTCAGGTCAAAGTCTCGTGGCCCTCTATCAGAATCCAGAGTTTTGAGAAGATTGGAGAAACTTAATTTTTCGCCCAAAAAAAAAAAAACGAAAGGGGTAACACTGTCGTTTTTTTTTCGGGTCGAAATTTTGAATTTCGATATCTCAGCTCTGGAAGGGTCTAGAGCCTCCATTTTTGCACTCAGGTCAAAGTCTCGTGGCCCTCTATCATAATCCAGAGTTTTGAGAAGATTGGAGAAACTTAATTTTTCGCCCAAAAATGAAAAAAACGAAAGGGGTAACACTGTCGTTTTTTTTTCGGGTCGAAATTTTGAATTTCGATATCTCAGCTCTGGAAGGGTCTAGAGCCTCCATTTTTGCACTCAGGTCAAAGTCTCGTGGCCCTCTATCAGAATCCAGAGTTTTGAGAAGATTGGAGAAACTTAATTTTTCGCCCAAAAACGAAAAAAAACGAAAGGGGTAACACTGTCGTTTTTTTTTCGGGTCGAAATTTTGAATTTCGATATCTCAGCTCTGGAAGGGTCTAGAGCCTCCATTTTTGCACTCAGGTCAAAGTCTCGTGGCCCTCTATCAGAATCCAGAGTTTTGAGAAGATTGGAGAAACTTAATTTTTCGCCCGAAAACGAAAAAAAACGAAAGGGGTAACACTGTCGTTTTTTTTTCGGGTCGAAATTTTGAATTTCGATATCTCAGCTCTGGAAGGGTCTAGAGCCTCCATTTTTGCACTCAGGTCAAAGTCTCGTGGCCCTCTATCAGAATCCAGAGTTTTGAGAAGATTGGAGAAACTTAATTTTTCGCCCAAAAACGAAAAAAAACGAAAGGGGTAACACTGTCGTTTTTTTTTCGGGTCGAAATTTTGAATTTCGATATCTCAGCTCTGGAAGGGTCTAGAGCCTCCATTTTTGCACTCAGGTCAAAGTCTCGTGGCCCTCTATCAGAATCCAGAGTTTTGAGAAGATTGGAGAAACTTAATTTTTCGCCCGAAAACGAAAAAAAACGAAAGGGGTAACACTGTCGTTTTTTTTTCGGGTCGAAATTTTGAATTTCGATATCTCAGCTCTGGAAGGGTCTAGAGCCTCCATTTTTGCACTCAGGTCAAAGTCTCGTGGCCCTCTATCAGAATCCAGAGTTTTGAGAAGATTGGAGAAACTTAATTTTTCGCCCGAAAACGAAAAAAAACGAAAGGGGTAACACTGTCGTTTTTTTTTCGGGTCGAAATTTTGAATTTCGATATCTCAGCTCTGGAAGGGTCTAGAGCCTCCATTTTTGCACTCAGGTCAAAGTCTCGTGGCCCTCTATCAGAATCCAGAGTTTTGAGAAGATTGGAGAAACTTAATTTTTCGCCCAAAAACGAAAAAAACGAAAGGGGTAACACTGTCGTTTTTTTTTTCGGGTCGAAATTTTGAATTTCGATATCTCAGCTCTGGAAGGGTCTAGAGCCTCCATTTTTGCACTCAGGTCAAAGTCTCGTGGCCCTCTATCAGAATCCAGAGTTTTGAGAAGATTGGAGAAACTTAATTTTTCGCCCGAAAACGAAAAAAAACGAAAGGGGTAACACTGTCGTTTTTTTTTCGGGTCGAAATTTTGAATTTCGATATCTCAGCTCTGGAAGGGTCTAGAGCCTCCATTTTTGCACTCAGGTCAAAGTCTCGTGGCCCTCTATCAGAATCCAGAGTTTTGAGAAGATTGGAGAAACTTAATTTTTCGCCCGAAAAAAAAAAAAAACGAAAGGGTAACACTGTCGTTTTTTTTTCGGGTCGAAATTTTGAATTTCGATATCTCAGCTCTGGAAGGGTCTAGAGCCTCCATTTTTGCACTCAGGTCAAAGTCTCGTGGCCCTCTATCAGAATCCAGAGTTTTGAGAAGATTGGAGAAACTTAATTTTTCGCCCGAAAACGAAAAAAACGAAAGGGGTAACACTGTCGTTTTTTTTTCGGGTCGAAATTTTGAATTTCGATATCTCAGCTCTGGAAGGGTCTAGAGCCTCCATTTTTGCACTCAGGTCAAAGTCTCGTGGCCCTCTATCAGAATCCAGAGTTTTGAGAAGATTGGAGAAACTTAATTTTTCGCCCGAAAATGAAAAAAAACGAAAGGGGTAACACTGTCGTTTTTTTTTTCGGGTCGAAATTTTGAATTTCGATATCTCAGCTCTGGAAGGGTCTAGAGCCTCCATTTTTGCACTCAGGTCAAAGTCTCGTGGCCCTCTATCAGAATCCAGAGTTTTGAGAAGATTGGAGAAACTTAATTTTTCGCCCGAAAACGAAAAAAAAAAACGAAAGGGTAACACTGTCGTTTTTTTTTCGGGTCAAAATTTTGAATTTCGATATCTCAGCTCTGGAAGGGTCTAGAGCCTCCATTTTTGCACTCAGGTCAAAGTCTCGTGCCCTCTATCAGAATCCAGAGTTTTGAGAAGATTGGAGAAACTTAATTTTTCGCCCGAAAACGAAAAAAAACGAAAGGGGTAACACTGTCGTTTTTTTTTCGGGTCGAAATTTTGAATTTCGATATCTCAGCTCTGGAAGGGTCTAGAGCCTCCATTTTTGCACTCAGGTCAAAGTCTCGTGGCCCTCTATCAGAATCCAGAGTTTTGAGAAGATTGGAGAAACTTAATTTTTCGCCCGAAAACGAAAAAAACGAAAGGGGTAACACTGTCGTTTTTTTTTCGGGTCGAAATTTTGAATTTTGATATCTCAGCTCTGGAAGGGTCTAGAGCCTCCATTTTTGCACTCAGGTCAAAGTCTCGTGGCCCTCTATCAGAATCCAGAGTTTTGAGAAGATTGGAGAAACTTAATTTTTCGCCAAAAATGAAAAAAACGAAAGGGGTAACACTGTCGTTTTTTTTTCGGGTCGAAATTTTGAATTTCGATATCTCAGCTCTGGAAGGGTCTAGAGCCTCCATTTTTGCACTCAGGTCAAAGTCTCGTGGCCCTCTATCAGATTCCAGAGTTTTGAGAAGATTGGAGAATGGAGAAACTTAATTTTTTCGCCAAAAACGAAAGGGGTAACACTGTCATTAGGTGGCTACTTCATTAAAAACGTACATTTAGACGTTGTTTTCGGCGTGGATCAATGCAAATGAATCCTTTTCACCTTGAAAATAAATGTTTTTTTCATCTTAAATAATAGAACATTTCTCAGTGATCGTCAATAAAACAAATTTCCATTTTCTCGGTTTAATGAAAACCAATAGGTCGTTATGGCAGAGGCGAAGCGTTTAGAATAGGTCAACATCCAGGTATCTCTCCACTGGAGCGTGTTAACGCAAACGTGTTTCACGTTTGAGGGGGTTAAACCGTGACATCTACACGTTTTTCAAAGTGGACCAACGTGATTATTTCACGTTTTGTCGTGATACCGGGTAGAAGCATCCTTATTTTATTCTCAGCCTTTTTCCTGGTTGCTTTTATAAACAGACAATCATTTATTTAACAGTGTTTAAAATAGACTAGTAGGCCTATAAGGCCTAGTAAAATTACCATTAAGTAGAATTTTTTGTAATTCACTTTCACCATGTCTATTATTATAGTTTGGTGACTCTGACATTACAATAAACAAAGTAATTATGAAATTTTGAAAATAAAAATAAAATAGGCTAATAATAATAATAAGTTATTAAAACACCTAACATGGCCACCACAAACACATTTAATTTGTCTTCTACTTTTGCCAGCATTCTCTCCTGGCTTTTGCACACTTTGAGGTGTTCCCTGGCATTTTAATTAAAGACTGAAATTCGGCATAACCTTCCATTAAAAGCTCTTGCTCTGCTTGGGAGAAAAAATGGGTGTGTTCTTTGGCCATGCTGAACAGCCAATAGCAGCGTTGCTGATCACTATTTAGTATAAAGACAGTATAAGAAGTGGACAGAGTGATCTCATTGGAACTCCATTGAGACGATTCAAGCCTGTTTTTGGCGATTTTTTAGCACTTCCGTCCCTGACGCGCAGACTCAAACAGAGCTTGATAACGTAGATGTGACGAGAGCAACCCGTCTGTCTTGTAGTGGATGTGGCATGAGAAATCCGAATCATTCCCTTCGAAACTTGCAGAGGCGGAGAGTGTGAATAGGAGCTGTCCATAAGCTAGGAGAAGGAGACAATTTTGCTAGGTATTCTGATTAATTATTTTGTCATTTTGCCTCCACGTTTCCCCGATTGCGCGCGAGCTTCTTCTCCTGTCCATACGGTAATCTCTCTACTGTGCGACAGAGAGTCGCATGGGTATGACGCAATCGTTAGCCTACTTTTACAAAAAACTGCTTCTACGGGGCCATAACATAAGCTACAAGGTAATGGAGCATTTTATACATTGTCGTGTTTCTTTAGAAATAAATAAAGGACAAATGGGGTCTTCAAACGCCTCAGATGTAAAGTTATTCGCTGTCAAAGTGACGCCAAAATGATTGGGAGTCAATGGGAATGCTAACGCAAGTGAAGTTCTGCTACAAGATGGCAGCTCCCGCGAGGCTTCAACTTCCGGTCAATGGATTACCCCTTTGATCGATACATGTCCCCTTATAAACCAACGGGAGAACGCGCAGTTATCTCAGATAACTCAATCCAGCTATACTAATCATAACCGGCAGGAGAGGTTCGAAGAACCCAATTAGCCGGATCATGATTAGCATGATGATATCATCTTAGATGTCTCATTTGATCTCGGATGTTTTAAGCAATGTACGAAGAAAGAGCCCTAGGTGAAACTGACTGTTTACCATTTGAAATTAATTAATAAATGTGCTGGCTACATCAGCTGTGAGTAACCATAGCAACAGGCAGTCAAAGTATCCGTTTATAATTTATTGTATCAAAAACAATTATACATAAATAAGGAAATAAAAGTATAAATACTCATTTATTTGTACTTTTTTACATTTCTTCATATATTAATTTCTGTATTTATTAATGTATTTTTGCTTTTTTACATATCTTCGTATATTTATTTATTTATGTATTTATTTATTTTTTTAATTAAGTCAGCTTTGACATTCCATACCCGCAAACACACGCAATCATTATCGACTTCATGGCATTGGTGAAAAAGGTATAACACTTACACTACATGGTCATTGTGAACATTGTGATCACAACAGAAAATCTGTAGCCTTTTTATCTTATTAGCAAAATTTCACTCATAAACAAAAATAATTCATCTCCTATGTTAAATTTATTTTGTTATGACTTTGATTCCTACATTTCTTCAATAAGATTGTTAAAAAATGAAAAATCTGTGAAATATGTACAATGCTACGATACACTCTTCAATACCCCTGGTGTTTTGTAATACTCTTATTTGTTAAAATTGAATGTGAACCATACTCTATTATTTATTTATGTGTTTATTTTTGTTTTGGTTGTTTATGTTTTGTTATTGTTTGTATGTTACCTTTCTGCAATAAAAAAAAGAAAAAGAAAATCTGTAGCTTCAAGAGGTACGCATATATGTAATGAGATATTGCCTAATTTGCATATTTTATTTTATTTTAGATAAAGATAAAGTGTAATACAAAAAGTATTTATCTTTATATGAAGATTAAACTGTTAGAAATGTATACGAATTTCTATAAAGATAAACATTTTGGCACACATCACATGTTGTTCAATGAGGTCATATTAGTCTACAGCAGTTGAGATATTCTCCGCTAAATGAAGTGCATACAAATCGTACCCAGGAGGACCTAGACTATAAAGAACATGGATCTTCTCACCTGTGAAGTTTTGTTCTGGAGCAGCTTCTGTTGAGCTCCAGCATCCAGCCAGACACAATAACACAGTGCAGTACACTCGAGCTGTCATCCTTTCGACCTGCGATCACAATGAACTCTGCTGGAAAATCACGCTTATATAAGGACGAAAACGAATTTGAGTTAGCGCTCAACCAATGGCGTGAGTTTGAGGTGTTGTCAATTTCGTCTCCCTGCCAGAATCTGACTCAACCTCGCGTGCACGCGCATGATGTTCATCGACTGGTTTTCCACACCTGTAATTCCAGTTACTCCAGTGTTTGTTAGTACTAATATATGATTGTTTTCCCCTGCTTTGTTTTGTGATTTTTGGTACTTTTGTTACTTTGTACTTCCTGTTCCTGTGTGTGCGTGTGTAAATTAAAAAAATAATGTGAACATAAATTAATAAATCGTTATTCCTTAATCAACACTCAACAGCTACATCCATTTATCTGCCATAAAAAACGTAACCTGTTAACTTCTATGAGCAGGTGCATCAGGTCTCTTCTCTCCACTGCTTTCTCTTAAGCACAACTGTAAATGGTAGCCTATTGAGTGTTCAAAAAGAAAGAAAAAACGAAGCAAGGTATGAAAACCATTGACTTCAGTAGTCAAATTCAAATCCAGACTCAAAACAAAACTGTTTAGCAGTGCATTTAGTGAATGAGCACAATGTGTACATCTGTGGTTGCACTTTATCTGATACATGTATCCTCTTTTTATTATTTCAATTATTTTATAACTGTTTTTGATTTAATCATTTTTATTCTATGATTTTATTGTACTTGTGCATCTGATTCAATAAGGTGCTGAAAGCATTCTTTAGAAATGTTGGCCCATGGGATAGCATCTTGCAGTTGATGGAGATTTGTGGGATGCACATCCAGGGAACGAAGCTCCCGTTCCACCACATCCCAAAGATGCTCTATTGGGTTGAGATCTGGTGACTGTGGGGGCCATTTTAGTACAGTGAACTCATTGTCATGTTCAAGAAACCAATTTGAAATGATTCAAGATTTGTGACATGATGCATTATCCTGCTGGAATAGCCATCAGAGGATGGGTACATGGTGGCCATAAAGGGATGGACATCAGAAACAATGCTCAGGTAGGCTGCACGTGGCATTTAAACAATGCCCAATTGTCACTAAGGTGTGCTGAGGTGGTCAAATCCCTTGCCTCTTCAGCATATATATCATATCCTTTTGAATGCTTATGTTTTTCTTTTATAAAATCAATAATAAAGTATATTCATTATTACTTAATCATTTATCGACATATAAATTATTCTTTGAGCTTTTGCTTGTGAAATAATATTCTTAAATGCATGCTGATGTAAGTCACCAGCTTCTTTTTGGTACACTTAACTGATAATAAGCCGCTCAGACTCTCTTCAGCCTTGATAGAAGCTCTTATTTGCTAGTGTCCTATGTGAATGCGGTAACAGTGAAAATAATAAGGAAATAGGGATTTTGGTTTATATTTGAGTGTTAAAACATAAAGGGGTCATTGAAGCCAACAGTTTAAGGCACCATTTCTTTGTTAAAGTCTTACTCCAGTTAGACTAAAGTTTAGTGTTAGTCTTCTTGGTTGCAGGTTAAGGAACCACTGCCATTATTGGAGGTTGAATGAGTTGTTGTTCTGGACATACTGGCGCCAGAAACCCAAATCTGTGACCTGGAAGGTCATGACGTGCCTCTGAATGTCAGATACATCATCGATGGAGATATGCTTCGTCTATCTGTATATGTGTGGAAAATTACTGTGTTTATCTATTTCTTAGCCAATGAGAATCATTCAACGTGTAAGCAATGACGTAGCTTAGACCTTGAAAACTGCTGTGATTGTTGTAACTGTAAGGGGGCGGCCTACGAACTCCTGAGTGAGTCTTGAAGCTGACTTCTGCTGATGAAATGGCAAACTATGTTCAGTAAAACTTTCTTTAATTTTTTTTATAATTCTGACTCCGGGTCTTCATTCTTCATATCTGGTTCTGGGTCCTTAAACTGTTCATCCCTAACAGTGCCAAGAAAACATCCCCCACACCATTACACCACCAGCCTGCACAGTGGTAACAAGGCATGATGGATCCATGTTCTCATTCTGTTTACACCAAATTCTGACTCTACCATCTGAACGTCTCAACAGAAAGCGAGACTCATCAGATCAGGCAACATTTTTCCAGTCTTTTTTCCATTTTTTTCCAGTCCAATTTTGGTGAGCTCTTGCTAATTGTAGCCTCCTTTTCCTATTTGTAGTGGAGATGAGTGGTATCCGGTGGGGTCTTCTGCTGTTGTAGCCCATCTGCCTCAAGGTTGTGCGTGTTGTGGCTTCACAAATGCTTTGCTGCATACCTCGGTTGTAACGAGTGGATATTTCAATCAGCCCATTCACCTCTGACCTCTAGCACCAACAAGGCATTTTCGCCCACAGGACTGCCGCATACTGGATGTTTTCCCTTTTCACACCATTCTTTGTAAACCCTAGAAATAGTTGTGCATGAAAATCCCAGTAACTGAGCAGATCGTGAAATACTCAGACCGGTCCGTCTGGCACCAACAACTATGCCACGCTCAAAATTGCCATTCTGACATTCAGTTTGGAGTTCAGGAGATTGTCTTGACCAGGACCATACCCCTAAATGCATTGAAGCAACTGCCATGTGATTGGTTGATTACATAATTGCATTAATGAGAAATTGAACAGGTGCTCCTAATAACCCTTTAGGTGAGTGTATGTTAATTCTGTTTCTATGTAAAGCTTTTTTTAATTACCATTGTATATAAAATGTGCTATATAAACAAATTGCCTTGCCTTGCCTCGCCAACCTGTTCATGCAGAACATAAGCTAAATTGTTCACTGCTCTTCCAGTCTGTGATATTTGAACAACACTCAGTTGCAATTACTTTGCATTCCCTTTCTGGGAGGCTAGTATACATCAAGAGCCATTCGATCTTGTAAAACAACCTTCCTCATTAGTCATTAAATGTACTTCCTCTCAAATGAACTAAGTATAGTTTTTGCTATGGAACACCTCAAACGCCTCATGAAGTGTCTGTACTTCATTGTGTAACTTGACCACTCATAAAAGCAAAGTGTGTTCCATCGAAACATCAATTTTGTATGGTTAGAACAGCTTCACACATCTAGCTAAGAATTGCTTACTACATTCTTCCCTTCAATGCACCATGGCATAATTCCCTTTAGATTTCATATTAAAGCAGATGAACCCAAATGCAGACAGTATGCAAACTCACTATTATTAAGAACAGAATACAAAACCCGCGAGAGGGGCAAAACCAGGGCAAGATGAACAAAGGATAACAAAACTAGAATTCACTTGACAAGAACTAGACATTAAACTGACAGTAAATACAAAATGCAAACTAACACAAAACTTGTAGTTGTTACCAGACAGGGCACTCACAGGTAGAATATCACAAAGTTTGACAATGAACCGGCACAGGACAGCAAACACAAGGGGATTAAATGGGGAGAAACTAATGAGGGGAACAGGTAATTCTAACAAGGCAATAATGACAAGACGAGGATAATAAGGGGGCAGGGTAACGTGACGAGACAACACAAGCATATGGCCCAAACAACAGGCCATGAGCTTGTACACAAAACATGATTCTGTCATGATCCTGCCTCAAGAATAGAGAAAATCAAGGACACATAAATAAGAATCATTTCTGTAGTGACATAGCTTACACTGCTCGTGAATAGTAGTTTGTTGTCCTAGGAATAATCTAGGCTATCTCACGACCAATTCGTACGAATTCGACGAATGATTAAAAAGTGTCTAATTCCTACTAATCCGTACGACCTCACTCATACGAATTTGTACGATTTGTCTAATCCCAAGTGATGGGTAGGTTTAGGGCCGGGATAAGGGGTAGGTCATACGAATTGGCCAATTCGTAAAATATGTACAATTTAGCAAAATCGTACTAATTCGTACGAGTGAGGTCGTATGAATTGTTACGATTTAGCCACTTTTTAATCATTCGTCGAATTCATACGATTTGGACGTGAGATCGGGTTGGAATAATCAACGTATACTGTAAGGATTTAATTCAGTGGCTCAAATTGGTGCATTTGGCACCAGTTTCACCACCCTGTAAATTAGTACAACAATTTCTACAAGTAATTGTGAAAATCTAATCTTTACCACCTCATATTGCTTGTTTTTTTTTTTTCCCTTTTCCCTTTAACACTTTTTCCATTTCTCATCTCAATATTAAATCATAGAACACCGTAAAAAAAGTTGTCTGGCAGGTTTATCATTTTGATACTAGAAATGTCAGTTTGGGAGCGGCATTCAGATTGCACAAATCATTCAATGTGTTTCCCAAAAGTATTGTTGGCCAATATGGTCACAAGTTCCCCAGGTGGCAATCGACTGACATTAAACGTTGAAATAATGTCAGTTTATGAAAAAACATGAAATCAATGTCAAAACAACGTTGAGCACCAAATAGTTGAAGTGGTGTTGTTAACTCACTATGGATTCAACATAGAAAAATTAACAATTTTTGAGTTGTACATCAAATCAATATTATTTGTAGGCTACAACCTCAGAATTCGACGGTTATACAACACTGGTACCTGCGTTAATTCAACAGTGACTCGACGTTAAAATGCCAGCTAGGTTTTCCTCATAGTTTAACAAGTCTGTGTTTGCCGAACCATAGCTCTAACGAACATTCGCAAACAGCCTCGCAAAGTGGTGGGAATTACAGCTTTCCACCTGTGGTTACAAGCATAGTTTCTTTTTGTATGACATGTGGACTTAATAAACCCTTATCTTGAGCAAAATAAGCAAGCTGACATTTAATACAATCTATATCTTTACAATATATACAAATATATGCAAAATATATACAAAATATAAAAATATATACAAATTTAAATAATGTCTTTTAGTTTGTCAAGAGATTAAAATTTGGACGTACAAACTCATTTATAATGACTAATATGTGACCATCCAGTCCTCCAACAATTTCACAGCTGAAGGGGTGACTAATAAAACTACATAGGAACCATTTCATCATGGTTCTAAACTTGAATGCTAAGGTAAGAGTTTAAAGGTAAGTTTTTTCAGAGTTGAAAGGTATTCAGTCAGATCCACTGAGGTTGTTAAGGAACTGTGTTGTCAATTATTCAGCATACAAATTGTCTGGATTTTAATATTGATAATACAAGGTTTCATTTTTACGCAGATGATACTATTATTTATTGTCCAGGTTCCTCTAAGAGCAATCTGTGTTTTTTTTTTGTTGTTTTTTTTTTACAATCTTCTTTTAATATCATCCAAAATAGGTTTTGTGCTTTGAAGCTGGTCATTTACCGCTCATCGTAAATGACCAGCTTCAAAGCACAAAAGTCCCCCTGTGTGGATTTTCCAAACAGGGGGACTTTAATACATTATCCTATTAATTTCCTGAATCCTCAGCTTCTGGGGATCTCCCCACTAATTTCAAAATCAAGCCTACGCCTTTGGAAACAATAGTGTGTGACATTTCCTTCTGGATCTCAATCCAGTACTTTCGCCGTAAAGACAGCACTGCCTTGGTAAAAACTTCGGCCCACTTTAGGAGCTTAGTGTTGGGTTGATTATCCATGATGGAGCAAGACGTGACGGCAGATTTGGAGGATGGAGAAACAACTAACGTTAATTAGTAATTACCCATGGCCTTATTTGTCCAAGTTCAAACAGTATTGTTGAGAAAATGTTCTACATGCAATTTACCTTGGATGTATATTTTGTTCTTGCAATGTTGTAGGCTATTTGTTGCAATTTTGCACTTTTGACAAACAGTCTGAGATATTTGAGTGTTGTGTGTAATAAAATAATACTTTTTGAAATCATAATTGTATTGCATTGTTTTAAACACTAAATATTTTACTTAAAACATTCCTCAGACACTTATTCAGTTATTTATAATTTAAGTTGTTCAAAAAGAAAAAGTAGTTTCAATGTAGCTAGCTACTATAGTAACTTGTAGTGTTAACTACTTTAACTTACGAGTAGCTTGTAGCTGGTCAAACTACAGTTTCAGAGTAGCTTCCCCCTTGTTTCATACAATTTCATTGCAATTCACAACATCATCCTGAGGGTGCAGGGTTTTCCCAAATTAACGGAATTGGTTGGCATATTAAGTTTTGACATCATGCATGTGTTAACTTTCTCTAAAAATCCTTCATCCATATTATTTAAATATAAATACATTTAAAAATGCCTAAGTGTCTGACACACACTGTATATCTATGTGACTAGATCAGGAAGCACGGTTCGGAGTACTGAGTGAGGTGATTCAATGTGAAAATAACATGCCTGAACAGTGAAGATAGTTAGTAACAGACTAAAATTCAGTTTAGGTGGAGCATTGGGGCACGCCAATTGAAATTTTAGAGATCCACCTGAAGAATTGGCATTAGTCATGTGTACTTAGACTGGAGAGACTAATAATGGAATTTTCGCATAGAGCAACAGAGTGTTGCTAGAACAATCTAGATAATTGCAGTATTATTCTAACTAAGTACATGTGAAACCATGGCATGATTACATGAGTTCCCATTGAAGGAAGTTAAGATTGGCAGCTTATTGGTAAGGGACACGTCCTGACTTCTGGTTAGTCTTACCTTAATTAAAGGATTAGTTTACTTTTTAAAAAAAACTTTTGCTGATAATTTACTCACCCCCATGTCATCCAAGATGTCCATGTCTTTCTTTCTTCAGTCAAAAAGAAATTAATGTTTTTGATGAAAACATTACATGATTTTTCTCCATAATGGACTTCAATGGACTCTTGTAGTATGGACCGTTTCAAGGTTCAAATGACAGTTTCAGTGCAGCTTCAAGGGGCTTTAAACAACACCAGACGACGATCGCTCATTTAAAAAATAAATAAAAAAGTTTAAGTTTTATAAGCACAAATGCTCGCCTTGCTCTGTTCTGTGATGCGCATTCGTGACTCTTAAGTCATGAGAGTTTAGTCATGTGATCCACGTTGTGCCAATAGATATTCATGTAGATATTCATGTTTACCGGTATTGTGCCTGTGCTATTCACTTTTACACTGTTCCTAAAATGTTACTTTGCACACTCTTTGCACATATCACAGTACTGCAAATATGACAGAAAATGTACTCAGTGAGTATTTGCTGTCCTGCGGCAATACAGGAGAGCAGTTGCGTTTTAGACCAAACAAATGGTGATTGAGTGAGCCCTGGATGTGATCAGTAATGGTGAGATATTTTGCTAAATAAAATTATCCTGTTAGAAAAATTGCCCGATATCTTTTTTATTTATTTTTCCATCTGTATCATCTCGGTGACCTTTTTATGAGGTTTGACGCATGTGCATGTGATTGGTAGCAAGAAAAATAATTTAACATAATAATATTGATCATCACTTCATCTTAACTGGGCAGTTGATTTCCCAACATGCTTTTCATTGGACTGGATAAGGAAAGTATATGTTGAAATTAAGTAGGCCCATATATATTTAGAAAACACACATGTATATATATATATATATATATATTTAGAAAAGAGAAATACCCGCTATTGTTTAATGTTCAGTTATGTTTAACATTTAAAAGAGTTTCTGTTACGTTGAAGTATACCTACCCCAGATTTTATTGATGGAAAATCGTTTGGTTATCACAGTACTCGTGACAGTATAGAAAGAACACAAAGTAGCCACAGTTTTGAGTGATTCTTGTCTGTGTGGTGGCGCAACTGGTAAACCAAGTGTGTTTGTGTGGCAGCGACTCGAGTTCATATCCAGTCCGTAGTGTTTATATAGGGCCCTATTTTAACGACCTAAGTGGATGGTCTAAAGCGCATGGCGCAAGTGCACTTAGGGCGTGTCTGAATTCACTTTTGCTAGTTTAATGATGGGAAAAATGGTCGACGCGGCCATGTGTGCTGCTAGGCGTCCCTCTGTGTGTAATAAGCTGAGTGTACGCACATTGTGGGCCTGCCTTTAGGCACACATTACTAACACAGTCTTTATTGCGCCATTGCGCTAAAGAATATTGCGTCATTGTCTTTTGGCCAGGTTTCAGTTGGTCAGTGGCACAGTCTATTTCAGTTTCCTCAAAATTGCAACGTGCCAACAATGCGCTTTTCAGACCAGCACGCCCATGGGCGCTCAAATGGGAGCAAATGCATTTGCTATTTAAAGAATTTGGCGCAGGATGTGAAAATGATAACTGTATCGGGCTGAAACTAGCAAAAAACACTTGCATTGTGCCGGGTGTATAGGGCAGTCAAAGTACATGCTGTATCTGTTTCCATTGTCTCACTGATGTTCTCGATCCTCAATGGTCTCAGTCTCGACTTGGACTCGATTCCCTTTGCTCTCGGTCTCGACTCGGACTCGAGTGAGCTGGTCTCGACTACAACACTGTTTTTTACGACATAAATTGGTAAGCACAGACGGTAAGAGTTCCGAACCACAACAGGCAGATTGGCACAGGTTACACAACTGGTGCCAAAAATAAAGAAAGCAATTTTTTGTTTATTGTGTTTGTGGAGTCTTCTGTCGGTTTAGCCTGGTTAGTAACTTTTAAAAGGCCTCACCAAATTGGAACCTACATTTAAAATTGAGAAATGGAGTTCCAGATCTCAAAATTGCGCATTCATGGGTATGAATGAATGTGTTGAAATGAATGATTGAGTAAAAGAGAGTATTGAGTAGTGTTGAGAAATCACCTAAGAGGCGTGTTTTGCAAGTAATTCAGAGTTTTGTGAAATCATCCAAGAGGTGTGTGGTGCAAATAATTCAGAGTTTTGGGAAATCACCTAAGAAGTGTGTAATGCAAGTAATTCAGAGTTTTGGGAAATCATCCAAGAGGTGTGTGGTGCAAGTAATTCAGAGTTTTGGGAAATCATCCAAGAGGTGTGTGCTGCAACAGGGAACGCTCCCATAACTTTCACTAATGTTATGTAAAAGTTCTAGAAATTTTTTCTGAAAACTTTCCTGAAATAATGTTTCTGGAACAGGCTTATAATGTTTATGTTAAAATAGATTCTCAAAATGTTGAGTGAAAACGTTCTTAGAACAACATTCCCAGATAACAAAAATCTGTTTGCGATGCAGCGCCACCCCTGGACTTTCAATCTTCACATGATCAGTAATTTCACGACATTCACTTACACCTAAAATCACTGAGACATGGCAACCGGTGTTCTGACGATTTGTGCTGCCTTGTCGAAAAATGCTACCGTAGCGTGAATCGATAGTAGAGTCTGACCATAGATATCATCTAGGGACTAGATGCCCTTTTGGCTGCTGCGCACTGAGAAATGCGGCCGCCATCTTAAACCGGTCATATTCCTATTGTCTTGCATAGCAGCAGTAGATGACAGAGCACTGTGCAGCAAATTCCTGCTCGAATCGGCTGGCTATCGCTTGGGAATTACTTTTCACAAGTAAGATTTAACATTTAACATTACCTGACTTGTATTTTGTGAATAAAATATCCCATGTGTATCATAGCTACATGTATGACCTTTGCAGCAAAAAAACCCGTGTGAAAATCAGTTCGGTATTCAGTGAGATATGATTCATTAAATGTGCTGACAGCTCAAACCACCTGCCAAACAGATTAGACTGAGCGGAGCGGATGACCAGTTTAAGGAGCAGGCCCCACGGCTCGTCCGTGCCAATAGAGCATCACAGTCCCGCCCACAGCCGGTGCCGGAAGTAAAAATTCAATACAGTGTCTCCATTGACATTTGAGATATAAGCCATAAAAATGTAACCATACATGGTAGAGCTATGGCTGTACTAAGCGACTGTATATGCTCATATAAACGCCAAAAGTTCAAATTTATGGGATGTGTAGTTCCTTTGCTCAAAAATGAAAATATGTACACAGTCTTGTATCCTTAACTTTTTTTCAATTTTGTCTTAGTTTTTTCACTCGAAATGATATGTTGTATGAGTTCAGCCGTAGCTGATTATCCTCAGACATGCTCTAATACTCTTTAGATATGGATTTTACAAAATGTCAATGGGAGAAATGAATGGGAAATTTACTTGTGGCACCAGCGCTCTCTCAGGCTGTGGGCGGGACTGTGATGCTCTATAGGCTTTAGCGGTCAATACCTATATGAATGTCTATCGAGTCTGAGGATTTGTGCTGTCTTCTCAAAAAATGCTACCCAAGAGCAAATCGATCACAGAGAATGTCGATTCATTCTCTAACTACTGTTTCCATAATGATGTAAATCTCACAATATTAAGACATTGTTATTTCTTTTAAAACAGGGTAAGTGTATGGGGAGCATATTTTTATATTTTAAATGAACCAGCAAATATCACTTTTGATATAACAAGTAAAAATGACATATATTATATGAAATACAATTATAATAAAATTCTAAGTTATGAGTACTGTATACTGGTACTGTTTTTTTATTTTTAAAACTGTGTGAAAAGTAAAAATTATCATAAAATATCCATCTTTGACCTGTAAAAGCACACCTTTAACTGAAACTTTCAGTTATTCTTGTTCAGCTGGCTGACCGTACAAATATTTATATGGTAGTTAGCATTTTTTGACGCATGAATATTTACCTTATGTTCTCTGTCATTAAATATATATATGAAGAGTTCAGATGCAAAAGCCTCTAAATGCCATTTGAAATTTTCTTCTAAAATGACCATTTTTATCAAGCTTGTATATTTAAGTTCAGTAATTTCACTTAAATAACAATTAATAGGTAATCTTTATTGCCATTTAAGTGAAATCACTGAACTTAAATATACAAGCTTGATTAAAATGATCATTCTAGAAGAAAATTTCAAATGGCACTTAGAGGCTTTTGCATCTGAACTCTTCATATTATGTATTCAAGATTTCAGGAGTAGCATATTCTGTAATAGCATCTTTAAGATTCGGGTACTCAAAACCCTCCACCACGTTAAGGTGGCAGTTCCTTACCACATAAATTATTGGACTATTGAATTAGACAGGGCAATGGTGGATGTGTTTGATGTGTGGTAGTTTTGACAAATGACACTGCATCTCTGGCCTGCTGTACTGCCTGCACCAATCAAATTATCTCAAGGTGACATGCTGAAATAGTAATATCTCCATAGTCATCACTGCAGAAGGTCTTTTGGAAGTAGTTATAGAAAATGAATCAATTTTCTGTATACCGTACATGATTCAAGCCAACTCTGAAATGTGTCCTTTATTTTGACTGCAATTAAAAATATATACTCAACTTTCTGTGTAATATAGTCTATATTTAAATTTCTGTGTAATAAAATCACATAAATTAACTGCATGCATAAGCAATGTAGTGCTGCATAACAAATTGCCAGAATGGCAGAAATAGTACTAGCGTACTATTCTGAATTCAGCTCAGGCTACGTCCACATTAATCCGGATACATTTGAAAACGGGGTTTTCGTTTAAAAACGCTTTCCGCCCACACTAGCGTTTTCAGGTGTTTTTTGACGTTTCAGTGTGGATGAGAAACTTCTAAATTCACTTTACTGCGCATGCGTGAAACTTCACAAAAGCTCACCGAGATGATACAGATGGGAAAATAAATAATAATGTCATTGCACAATAACAGGATAATTTTATTTAGCAAAATATCTCACCATCACGGATGCGTCCAGGTCGCATTCAGTCACCATATGTTTGGTCTAAAACGCAACTGCTCTCCTGTTTTGCCGCAGGACAGCAAATGTGAGTATACTGTTATCTTTGCAGTACTGTGCTGCTCGCTATGAAGAATAGCACATATTAAGTAACATAGAAAGTAACAGCAATAGTGTAAAAATGAATAACACATAACAGGCACAATACCGATAAACATGAATATCTATTGGTACTACATGGATCACATGACTAAACTTATGTCATCGTTTTGAAATACCTCCGGTTTCACTGTCCACACTACAACGCGAAAACGGCGTTTTCAAATTTATCCACTTTGGAGAGCGTTTTCCGAACGATACGTTTTTGTTGACTTAAAACGCCGTCTCAGTGTGGACGGAAGGCCAAAACGGAGAGAAAAATATACGTTTTCAAACGAAAACGTATTAGTGTGGACATGGCCTCAATATGTGGTTTTGTGTATGTTCACATAGGGTGGAAAAACAAACAAACATGTTTTAAGAACCAATAGAATCCCGCGGTTGCATTAACCCCCACCCTTGCAAGTCTGGAGAATCATGAATGTTAATGAATAGGGAGGGATTATCATTAATTGGCCAAAGTCTGTAGGGTACAAAAAGACCAAAGTGCAGCATCTCAACAGTGTGAATAGTTGTTGAACAATGGCAGGAAGTTGGTGTGCTTTTCCATCTCTGGCACTTTGTGTCTGGATCTGTGCTTTATGTCATGCTGTTCCACAGTGGAATAATCTGCCCCAGAATCCTCAAACCCTGATGTTCCAGCAAACTGACCAGCGGTTTCAACAGCAAGCTCGTCAACAGTTTCCTCAGCAGGTTCAACAGCAAGCTCGTCAACAGTTTCCTCAGCAGATTCAACAGCAAGCTCGTCAACAGTTTCCTCAGCAGATTCAACAGCAAGCTCGTCAACAGACACCTCAGCAGTTTCAGCAACAAGCAAGTCAACAGTTTCTAGTTCAAGAGCAGGCTAGTCAACAGTTTCCTCAGCAGGTTCAACAGCAAGCTAGTCAACAGATTCCTCAGCAGTTTCAACAGCAAGCTAGTCAACAATTTCCTCAGCCTAAGCAGCCAGTGGCACAGGCAGAGCCCCTTGACAAATGTGCTGTTGCTGATTATGAGCAGATCCAATGTGGACCACCTGGTATTAGTGATGCTGAGTGTGCAGCTATCAACTGCTGCTTTAACGGACAGCAGTGTTACTATGGGAAGGCAGGTAAGAGTGGGTCAATCCAAAGTTTTCATGTTAAACTGATCTTCAGCAAAAACTCATTAGTAACTCATTCCAGTGACTGTCCAGTGTATAAGAGATGGTCAGTTTGTGGTGGTGGTGGCTAGAGATGTTACGCTGCCTCGACTGAGCCTGGATTCAGTCCGTCTCCTGGGTGGAAGTGACCCACCTTGCAGTCCTGTGGGTTCCACTCCTTTCTTTGTTATATACCAGTTCCCTGTCACTGCATGTGGCACGAGCATGATGGTGAGTAGCTGCTTGTGGACATTTATTTTCTGGATGGCTTAGAATGGATTGGATTGCCAACAGTGTTGCTATATGCAGGAGGACAGTGGATATGTGGTGTATGAAAACCGAATGGTCTCCTCGTATGAAGTGGGTAATGGACCACTTGGTTCCATCACAAGGGACAGCCATTTTGAGTAAGTGACATGCTTTATCATACATGTTAATCACTGACAAATGCTACAAGCTCATGGTTTGTCTAGGCTTCTCTTCCAGTGTAGGTACTCTGCTACTTCTATTGAAGCTCTGGTTGTGGAGGTCAACAGTGTTCCTCCACCACCTCCAGTAGCTGCTCCTGGACCCCTCAGGGTAGAACTTAGACTAGCAAATGGCCAATGTGTCACTAAAGGCTGTGCAGAAGGTAGGTGCTTGCCCCAAGTATGCCTAAAGCCTCTTAAACTCCAGGTTGTAGCAGTTTAGTTGAACACTGTATCCTCAGGGGACGAGGCGTACACATCCTATTACAGTGCCGCTGATTATCCAGTTACTAAAGTCCTCCGAGAGCCTGTGTATGTTGAGGTGCGCATTTTGGAGAGGACCGACCCCAACATTGTCCTAATGCTGGGACATTGCTGGGCAACACAAGCCCCCAATCCACTCAGTCTACCCCAATGGGACCTTCTGGTTAATGGGTGAGTAAGGCTAGTCTTTATCTGTGTGCTGTTGGGCATTTCTGACTGCCTCTTTGCCCCTCAGATGCCCGTACCAGGATGATCGTTACATGACCACATTGGTTCCAGTGCCTGGATCTTCTGGTCTTCAGTTTCCAACCCACTACAAGCGCTTTGTTGTGAAGATGTTCACATTTGTAGATCCAGCATCACTGGCTCCTCTGCAGGAAACCGTAAGCTCCACAGTCTTACGAAGAACTTTAATATTAGTGCTATGTATAGTGAATTATATGGCTTAATCCTTTCCTTATCCGTTAGATCTTCATCCACTGTAGTACAGCGGTGTGCAATACCTCTTCTGGCTCCTGTGAGCAAAGTTGCGCTAGGAAAAGTGAGTGTTTGTTGTGAATTGACTTCAGGATCTGAATTTATTTAAATGCCCCTCATGCTTCTACTACTTTTTACAGGAAGAGATGTGCACGTCAAGACCATCTCTAGTGGGAAAACTGTGGTGTCTAGTGGAGAAGTCCTCCTGGTCCTGTGAATTTGGTGATTTAATAAACTTCCTGAAACTACACATTAGTTTCTCTTTGGTATTGATTTCTGACTGCGTTGGATGTTTCGTGACTTGTCAGTTTAACTTATAGGGCCACGCTAATAAACCTTTGTGCATTGAGGTTCTAGACTTGATCTAAATGGACCAAGCATCTGCCCAAGCCATTTAACTTAACTATTTAACTAAGCTCTAGTTGCTAACTTGGGGCCACCGTTCATGTTTCACATGGTATCAAATTATACTGTAGGTGCAATAGGTAATATTTGATGATCTATTGCAATAAGATCCACAATTGTGTTCAGTGGTGTATAAATGCTTTCCTCAATGAACCAATATGTTTTATTACCCAAGAGTGAGACATTTATATCTATGTAACTGCAGGCAGCCTTCTATGAAGGTCAACAACTTGTGATGTCATGTTTCAGCATAATTTACAGAGCATGTTTTGTTCATACCTAGAAAGATGCTATAAACTAGCCATAGACACTTATTTACTTTTCCCTTGTCAGTGGTGTAAAATTAAGTTGGATTGTTTCATGTACAGGTCCTTCTCAAAAAAATAGCATATTGTGATCTAGTTAATTATTTTCCATAATGTAATGATAAAAATTAAATTCTCCGGAAAATTCTAAATTCTACCGGAAGTGAGGGAGGGGTGCAATTATTGTTATTACATTATAGTTATTTTAGCAAGAATGTAAGGACAAAATGGGTTTGAGAGCGAGTTACTCATTTGATACATTGTAAGTTAAATATATACAAAACTGTTGTGATAAAACAGGCCTGCCAGGGTTGAATTGGTCATTTTGTATACACATTTGTTTCGTTTAAAACAATGCCGAATTTTCTCTCTTGTAGATTTTGACATTATTATTTTACACGAAAAAAAAATGCATGCTGCACATGTTCTTGTGAAATAAAGTATATTTTATAAAAAATGCCCATTTATTTTATTATTTTTTTTTTTTTTGCAGTTACCTTGTGTGATGTTAATGATTTGTGTTGACGCATCTTTGCCTCCGGCGGGGTATTTAAACACTTCACGGAGTTGCTGGATGAAATAATCCACTGAATATTTGAACCGTGAATCAGAGTCCCAAACTGCTGCAGCCCAGTCAATAGCTCTCCCCGTTAACAACGTCATTAAGAATGCACATTTCTTCTCCTCTGATTCAAATTTATCCCCTTGATGATCAAAGTACAGTCTGATTTGACGAATGAAGCCTTTACATTGTTCAGAAGAACCATCAAACTTTTCAGAAAGAGCAAAGCTTACCGTCTTGGGCGTTGGCTGTGGGAGTGATCGGATGTAATGTGTTAGATGTTCATTTACTGATTGGAGCTTGGTTAGTTGTTCCTGGTATCCCTTTAACATTTTGCTTTGATAAGTGAAGGCTTGCAGGTTCGAAACTTCCGCTGGATTCATGGGAGGCGAAGTATTCTGTAACAAGGACGCTGAGGCTGATTTAGAATCCATGTGCGGAAGTTTATTAAAGACAGTTTCCACAAACAAATACGATAAGGCAGGCAGAGGGTCAAAACCAAGGTACCGTAGCAGTCAGATCTTTCAACATACAAAGGGGAATTCCAAAAGGCAAGAGTGAGTAGGCAGGCAAAAGGTCCAAGCAAAAACATCAGTCCGATCAGGCAACCAAAACAAAGGGAATAATACAGAAAATCGAAAAACAGATTACCAGGCAGAATCATACACAATGGACAAGCAGGATCAACAGGAAATACTGCTCGGTAAGGCATGTAAACTGGCAATACGTCGCAATGAGTAAAGAATGGTCTCTGGTTAAATAGCAGTCAAACAGGAAATGAGTGCAGAAGAAGCAGAGGGAGTCGAACACAGTCAGTACTCAGGTGAGGGCTCCCTCTGCTGGTTTGGCATTACAGCTGTATGCCAAAATCATCAGTATTAAAACAATAAAACACCTGAAATATTTCAGTTGGTGTGCAATGAATCTAAAATATATGAAAGTTTATTTTTTTATCATTACATTATGGAAAATAGTTAACTTTATCACAATATGCAAATTTTTTGAGAAGGACCTGTAACTTCATTCTTCTCCCTTGCTGTTATGGCTTTGATAATCAGCTGATTTGTACTACTGACTGTCAATGTTACAGGAGTCACCAATCTGTTGATCGTGAAGAGTTTTCAAAACCAGAGAAAACATTTTTATTTGTGTGTAGTAAATGGTGTCTAGGGGATGCGGAGGCACGTGCGTTGTTACAATCACACTATTTTTGCCGGGCGCACCTTTGCACTCATGCAGATGCGTTGACTGTAAACAATGACCCTATTAAGACCCTTGATCCTCATCTGACTATGGCTTTGTAGACGTTATCCATGGTGTGGACTGTGGTACAGAAACTTGGCTCACTCTGGTTATTCTCTGCTGTTTCAGACGACGATATGTTCGTCCCATTTTAGCAACCGTAGATTCTTGGAAAGGGGGGGGGGGGGGGGGGCTTGTAACCGAACCGCTAGATGTCACAAAAATCTACACACTGCACCTTTAAAGGTTGTGTAACTCCTGTTTGTGGCTTGACTGCACATATTGATACTCGAGCATTGCCAAGCCCCTCTAAGTTTACTTTTTTTGTAATGGTGTTTTTTCTTTTCCTTATCAGTCCTAAACATAGCATCTGGATTAAATCTGTATCAACCTGCAGTTAATTTTCCTTTAACCCCAAGTTTATTATAGCACTTTTTTTCAGGATAGTCCCGGTAATATTTATTGAGAAGTAGACTTCTTTATTTAGCATTAATCCCTTAATTTTTATATCCCACCAATGCTGTCCGAGGCCTTGTTTACACCTGGTACTTAGCATGATAAAAGTAATCCACATGGCTTTGTGGGGGTTGGTAAAGGATTTCTGAAGGGATGTTTGTGTAAGAGAAATACCCATGTTTAAAACATAAAACTAGTTTCTGGCCGTACACTTATACACAAGTGGACTTCGTAAGTGTCGTAAGTTTAGACGCCTCTCGCACTTGGGCAACAAACTCAAGCTCCTCCAAGATTTCTCTTTAAAAATGGTTGTTTTAGACTTCTAATTCGTGACTAGTGTTTTGTTTTACTTTATCCTCTACTGTACGTGTCCACGTTTGTCATTATGTTGAACGTCGGGTCAGAGGTTAGTCTTCCACCCTAAATCGATGCGCATGGCCGTCTGACGGAAATTTTAGTTGATAAAACAAACATATCAATTCACTTCAGAAGGCCTTTATTTACCCTGCAGAACCATGTGGATTACTTTTATGATGGATGGAAGCACTTTGATGGACTTAGTAAATCATGGGGTATTTTTTTTTTTTTTGGTGAACTAACCCTTTAAAACTAATCTTTGATTACCAAAATTACATTTTTATTTTTTTCCTTGAAAAACCCCTGCCTGGACTGGTTTTATGATTTACTTATCCCCATTAAACTGTTAACAGATCTACCCCCGTTTCCTGTGTGTGGGATCTTCACATTTATGGGATATAAAACAGAAATAGAGATGACATGGAGTGGTTTATTTATGTCATAAAAGAATATTTCAAATAAATGCTGTTCTTCTGAACTTTATATTCATCCTAGAAACCTTAAAAAAATAGTAAGATCAACATTGATGATAATAGTGAATAATAATGAATGTTTTATCAAATTACTAAAGAGTGAAGACTGGAATAATGATGCTTAAAACATTAAAATAGAAAAGTCAATTTAAATGTGTATTTCAGGCCATATGATTGCTGGCCACTTGAACACATCTGTGATCCATTTGTTGTCTGAAATGGCATAGGGATCTGGTAATGTCTCACCATAATCGGAGGAGTCCACGCTACCTAGGTTTGATAGGCTACCTTGGTAATTAATTCTAGTCATTTCCTCACACATCTCATGTCTTGTACAGTATGTTTACAGTATCAAATTTTTCAAATGTGGCAGGTTGTGTTGTAGCCTTGTAAACAGTTTGGACAGAAAGGCTCAGCAAACAACAAAACCAGGTAGGTTAAGGTCATAAATCCATAGGGTATGTCAGGCTTTTATGATTATGAAACAACTTCATTCAGAGACCTGATGAACATCGCCATTTCAGAGTTGGATGGATCTGTTTGTTTACATAACATTATGTAAAACATTAGCTAACAACTGTTGACTGGTAGGCTAAGTTACAATTAACGTAGATTTCGCTTTGTGAATTCTTGTTGAATCAAACTGAATGGAAATAAGATCTCTAGTGTCTAGCCTGACACACAGTAGTGATCAGAAAGGCTCCAAATTATGACTTTTGAACATGTTTTATTCATTGCCAAGAGGACCTCATGTCAAATCACAGAGAATCGCACAGGTAAAAATTACAATTTATATGGGATAGGTACATGGCAAAGGTAACATGACTCATAACATGATTTCTCTAATATGATCAACACTGCATGAATGATTGGAGGTGGTTGAGCAGAATTTCTGTTCAGCAGGGCACCGACCATCATAGGAACACTATTCGGCACTCACTGGATTCCCTTCAGTTGGGTAAAGGACCTGTATGGATAGGGATTCAGATTGAGTGTTTTGTGCTGAACATCTGATGCTTAATGTCACTAAATGGCCAGACTAAAAGCATGAATAGCTAGTAACTTACAGAGTGAATTGCATTCCAATTATTATTCATCATCTTTATTAATTTTGTAAAGCTACCCTGGGCCTAAAATCATGCTATAGGCCAAATTCAGGCATGTTGATAGAACACAAAATAATCCAGTATGAAATTATATGCAATGATAAATTACCATCTCAATCTATTGATTTGGAATAATGAAACAATCCTAAGCCCATACATTTGCAGAGTCACATTCTCTTTTCAAAAAAATATTATAATATCAAAGCAATTAGAGGTCAGTGTCATTTTTGTTTGTAAAGAAAAAGAACATTGTATAACGCTACCTGATGTCTGGGTTTTAGGAGTGTGTTTGTGTGAAACCACTGCTAGTGGTCAGGAAGAATGAGTTGATCTGATGAATGAATTAAATCTTTTGCTAGTTTTAGTGTATTTTGAATGTGAAATGAACTGCTAGAAGAAAGTTGTGAAGAGTTTTGAATAAAGTAAAATAAAACTGTAAAGCACAGTATTGATTTTATTGCGAGTACTTTAACCATGTAGCAAAGTTTTAAAAATAGATTGAAAAACTAATTTAAAATAAACCAGTTGCTGTGATGGCAATAATGTTAAATCAAATTACAAAGCTTACAGAGTTGTAGCTTTAAGACTTAATCTATAATTTATTTAGTTAAAGACTGTAAAATGTTTGTTAACTACATTACCTACATGTTACACATCATGAGCAGTTTTAGTATCAGTGATCCTGGCCTTCATAAAGTGTATTTAGTTGATTTTTTTTTTTTAATCGATTGACCACTCAAATGCATATTTAGCCATTTCTCTGGTAACCTCTGTACACAAAGCTGTTTACAATAAGAAAATTGTTGTTTTTTTTTAAAAAGAAGTGTAAAAAAACCCTCAAAAATACTCTTTAACTTCATATTTTGGCAATATACAAACTAGAGATTTGCAATGTTTTTATATAGTTTTTAAACCTGCAATTAAAGCTAGCGAACAATACATATTTACAAAATAATCTTAGTGGGACATGTTTAATATAATAACCTATTATCATATAACCTGACTTTTTCCTGTGACCTGAAGCAAGATGCAGTTTTGTTCAATAGCTGAAGCCTTTTAGTCTGATGGCCAAGGTCTGAAGAGGTCCAATAATATACACCGTACAACAGCCTCAGGTCTTATATGGCCGAATCACAGACGTTATAATATAATACAATACCTGTAACTGGAGGCATACAGTCAAGTCCACATCCATTGTTGCAGCATTTCTCATTGTCGACACAGTCACTGTCATCGGCACACGACATGAAATTCATCAGGGGACACATTCCCAGTTTAGGTTTTCTGACTGGACACACTCCTGGCTTCACTGTAATACAGACACATGACAGAGAAGAAAAAAAAATAAATACTGAAGGTCTCTAACATTTTTGCTGTTGTTGCTGTAAGGACTTTTGAAATAACTAGT
Source organism: Pimephales promelas (assembly GCF_016745375.1). Next base: position 1,649,280 of record NW_024121543.1, on the reverse strand, counting down.
AATATAAAGAAGTACGCAATGCGGTCAAGAACTGCCTGGAACTAATTAAGCTGTGCGTTTCCCTGAATATAGTCACACACCTCAAACAATCAGATTCAAGCATTCAACAGTGAAGGTGAAGAAACTTTTAGAGAGCCTGTAAGGGGCCCAACATTCTCTTGAAACCCCTTAAAACTCTACCTAGCACCCCTGCCCATAATAATATAATACCTTTAACTGGATCCATACACTGAAGTCCACATCCATTGTTGCAGCATTTCTGATTGTTGGCACAGTCACGGTCATCGGCACACGACACAAAACGTATCCGGGCACACATTGGTGGTTTATATTTTTTGATTGGACACAATCCTGGCTTTGCTGTTAAACAAAGATGACAAATTACATTTGTAATTTTTACATGTATTGAGTAGAGAAACCAAAATAATAAGTCATACGAGTTGGCTTAATTTGTTGATCAAATATAGATTTCCTTCAGTTATTTTCATTCTTAAAGGGATAGGCCCTTTATTAACACCCCGGAGTCATGTGGATTACTTTTATGATGGATAGATCCACTTTGATGGAATGCAGAACAGAAACAGCCATTCACTGCTATAATAAAGCTTGGAAGAGCCAGGACATTTAATTTAACTCCGATTGTATTCATATTATGATATAATGGAGACCTAGGATGTCTGGAGGGCGAGTACTGTATGTCATGGGCTAATTTTCATTTTTGGGTGAACTATCCTGTAATTAAGCCTGTTAAAATGCATTTTTTTGTGAAGACTGTTTTAAGTTCACTTATATTAGGCTTTAAAACTTCTCATTTAACTAAAAACATAAAAATACCTGTAACTGCAGCCATACACTGACGTCCACATCGATTGCTGCAGCATTTCTCATTTTTGGCACAGTCACTGTCATCGACACACGACTCGAAAGTTACCCGGGGACACATTGCTGCTTCATATTTTCTTCTTGGACACACTCCTGGGTTCACTGTTATACAGACACATGACAGAGAAGCCATATCACTGAATGCGTTTTTTGAAATAACAAATCATTTGGCGAAGTCATATGGATATGTAATGAGGTAAAAACCTGCCTGGTTTGGGGGGGAGGGGGGGGTGGGGGTGCAGAGTATATCAGGCAAATGGGCCCAGGACACCAGTGGCCCAAATCTCAACGTTGGTTTATTTTATTACTTTTTTGTGATCATTTTTTTTTACATACACAAACATGTTAAATAATAATATTACGGTAAATTAAACTGATTGTGAGATTGTGGGCGATAAAAGGGCGATAAAAAAATATTATATTTTAGAGGATAATATTATATACATGAAAATTTTTTAGAGAATAATATTATACTATAATTTTTTATTGAAAAATACTAGATTGTTTTATTATGAACTTTTAGCATAAAAACAGAAGTTTCAATGATTAAAAGTGGGTGCATTGACTTTTTGTTACAAAGGTCAACACTCCTGTTATGATGCAGATGTTTTGAGGTGCACTCTTGTCATAAATTCATCACAGTTCAAAATCCGTCCCCACGGATTTATTTATTTTTCTCTTCCCGGAACTTAGGGGGAATCCATAGAAAAAGTAACTTGTTTTGGGCTTGTTTTCACAGGCCTGGTTGCTTATTTGTCTCGTGAGATCTGGCAACACTGGTTGAAACACTGATTAAGTGATTACACGAGACCTTCACCAAGTCGTACGGTTTTTCAATATCGTTCATTCGTGTTTATTTAATATCTACTAAAGAAGAACTTTAGATCAGTTCATGTGCCACGGTGATCTTTCCCACGGGTCTCTGAAGATAATTAGCCTTTGCAAGTCATAATCTGTCCCTGTGTATTATCCCAAGTGTAATGTGTGTGTGTCTTACCGCTTCTCATGCATGACTTCTCGCACTCTTTCTGGCTGTTGAACCTGTTGCCATTTCCCTGGCAGCCTCCATATATGAAGGACACACACTTTCCCGCAGCAGAATCGAAGCCCCACATGGGCATGTATGCTTCACAAGGACCAGGGTCCATAGGCAGTCTACAGACATCTAGATGGAGAAAATACACTGTATATTACAACTACATCAAGATAAAGTCACTATAGGCCTCTTAGCTGGGCCGTAACCCATCTTTGGATCACACACACAAAAACACCGGTCTCATAAACACACACACTGGGTGCAGTTGTTCGAGTAAAGGTTAATGCCCGACGAGGTGTCCATTGCCAGGTATTAATGGACGACGGCGAGGTGTGAACCATCTGATGCACAGCGGAGGTTTTAATGGACGACCGTTGCCTCCGCCGAAGTCCGTTGTACCTACACCATGGACACCTCAAAGGGCATTGACCCGCTTATACCACGGTCACTTGCCAAATAACACATTAAAACATTAGTTTAGTTTTTTCAATTGTAAAACAAATTAAAATATAACAATAACTTGATTTCCCTGGTTACGCCTGACTGTTTATTTTAGCAACCGGAGATATTTATTATCCGCTCCGCTTGTAAAGCCCTTCAGTTTAACTAACTTACGAGCCAGAAAGTGAGCGTTTTTTTATTTTATTTTTATTGCAAGTTAGGCTTGTCTAGCCATGGTTTTTACATGGTATTTTATTTTTTATCTATAATTAAAACACAAGTAGGCATATTTAAATGGCTAACTAGATGTTTATTTTGATAAAATAATATATTGTAAACAGATGCATTGACTACCTGTTGCTGTGGTTACGCACAGCTGATGTAGCCAGCGCATTTATTAATTAAGTTTGAATGGTTAACTGTCAGTTTCACCAGAACTCCTTTACTAAGCTTCATCACTTTTTAAATGGACACACTGCAGCCAATCAGAATCAAGTATTCACCCAGACCATGGTATAAACGACTGTAAAAGATGCGATTAGAGGCAATTAAGCAGAGCGTCAGATTGTAATTCGTTGTAATACCGATTACTAGACTAGTGAGTTTAGTTTGACAGATTTCTCAATAAAAAAGAAAAAGAAAAAAAAGGCGTTAAACACAACGTGAAAGACCTCTTATGTTATGAAGTTTAAAAATAGTTTCAGTTCATTATGAATATGGTGAGATTTGAGGCCTCAGTGAGAACAGTTTGAATTATTCATGATAATCACAATCACAACATCTATAAAATATATATATATACACACACATTTCATTGAGACAGTATTGGTATCAGTGATTCTTTCTTTCATAAAAAAAGCCATTACACAAATATTTGAAATATTAGCTACAGTCCTTGTTGTTTTGACAATAATTTGGAGATTAAATAATTAAATGTGAGATTAGTGTATATATATATATATACACACACACACACACACACACACACACGCGTAGAAAAAGAACTCGAATGTTAAGTGCAATTAATTGCGCTTAATGACAGAAATGTGTGATACAAATTTTTTTTTTTCCGATTGACTGTGGCGTGCATATAACATTATAGAATACAACAATCAATATAATATAATGTATATAAAACATAATATTATACCTGTAACTGCAGCCATACACTGAAGTCCACATCCATTGTTGCAGCATTTCTGATTCTTGGCACAGTCACTGTCATCGGCACACGACACAAATTTTATCCAGGTACACTCTTCTGGTCCATATCTAGTGCCTGGACACACTCCTGGGTTTACTGTTGTACAGACACATGACAGAGAAGACAGATCACTGAATGCTGAATGTCTTTTTATTACATAATGCAGTCAAGACCTGCCTGGCAATTTCTGATCTAAAACCAGTGTTTGAATTTAGGTGTGTGTGGGGGGATGTGTATGGTAGGGTCCCAGACCTAAAATAAGCATCAAGGCCTAACATAAAGCCTAATAAATGTTAAATTTGATAGATTTCAATTATACTCTATGTGCCTTTAATGGATTTTTATAAAAATATCCCATTATACCAATGTTTCAATATTTGCTTCTGTCTATGTTGCGTCTACATTCATTTGGACATTATATGAAGAGTTCAGATGCAAAAGCCTCTAAATGCCATTTGAAATTTTCTTCTTGAATGATGATTTTTATCAATCTTGTATTTTTAAGTTCAGTGATTTCACTTAAATGGCGATGATAATTACCTATTAATTGTTATTTAAGTGAAATCACTGAACTTAAATATACAAGATTGATAAAAATCATCATTAAAGAAGAAAATTTCAAATGGCATTTAGAGGCTTTTGCATCTGAACTCTTCATATATTTTTATATCGCAACTTCACATTTAAAGAACTTTATAAACTATGACTAATCACGATAAATTACAGAAAGATTAATTCGCTTTTTTAATCGATTGACGGCACTATATATGACAATCCAATCCAATAGAGTATAATATAATACCTGTGACTGGAGCCATACACCGAGTTCCACCGCATGGAGTGCCGCAGCATTTCTGATTGTCGGGACACTCGCTGTCATCGGCACACAACTCGTAATCCTTCCTGATACACCTTATTTCACTGTTCGTCTTTGGACACACTCCTGGCTTTACTGTTATACAGACACATGACAGAGAAATTCACTGTATAAAAATTTTGGAAGTTGGACCTATATATTACTGGAATACATTTTACTAGAAAGAACGTCCTGGTTGCGTATGTGACCCACTACTGTTCCCAGAAGGAGGAAAGTGAGGACGTAGTCGACGTCGACTGAATGACGAGATCACACCAGGGAACCCCATTCAGTCCACGTCGACTACTTCTGACGTTCTCGACTGAAAGGAAACTATTTCAGTCTTTCTACTTTAAAATTTCATGTTTTATTCGTCGTGGGTTTTGGTTCTTTTGCTGTTGTAGGCTTTAAGGACCTTTGAAATAACTGAAATCATTCGGTGAAATGATGTGGACATGAACATAATGTGGTCAAGACCTGCCCTTTAAATTTGATAGATTTCAATGATACTGTAATGCTGAATGACTAGAATTATGACTAAAATGAATAGCCTTTTATAAAAAAACAATTGTTTCCAATATTGCCTATTGTCTTTGTTGTTTCTACAATACATTTTATATTTTTTATGTCGTAAAAATTGCACACTTAATCAACAAATTAAAGTACTTGAATGTTGGGTGCGATTAATCATGATTAATTACAGAGAAATGTGTGATTAATTGTTTTTCTTTTTATCGATTGACAGCACTATACAGTATACTATAATACAATCAATAGAGTATAATATAATACCTGTAACTGGAGCCGTACACCGAGTTCCACCGCATGCAGTTCTGCAGCATTTCTGATTGTCGGGACACTCGCTGTCATCGGCACACAACTCGTCATCCTTCCTGATACACCTTATGTCACTGTTTGTCTTTGGACACACTCCTGGCTTTACTGTTAAACAGACACATAACAGAGAAGCCAGAACACTGAATGAAATTTTCACTGTAGAAAAAAAAAAATTTGGAAGTTGTACCAACAGTATGTTATTAGAACACGTTTTCCTAGACAGAACATCCTGGTTGTCTGTGACCCACTACTGTTCCCAGAAGGAGGAAACGGAGGACATGCTAGACGTCAACTTAATGGCGGGATCACACCCATTCAGGTGACGTCGACTACTTCTGACTGAAAGGGAACTATTTCAGTCTTTCTACTTTAAAATTTCATGTTTTATTCGTCGTGGATTTTTATGCTTTTGCTGTTGTAGGCTGTAAGGACCTTTGAAATAACTGAAATCATTTGGTGAATGTGGTCAAGACCTGACTAAACTACTTTAGTGTTTCCCTGAAAATAGGGAACACCTTACTATCCTCACCAACCAATCAGATTTAAGCATTCAACAGCCCTGTAGTATAGTATAATACTATAATCACTCTTTTCCCTCTTAGTTCATAGGTTTTCCATTTTTATTGTTCTTTACCGTTGTATGCGGAGTTTTATCTTAAAGGAGAACTCCAGTGCAAAATTAACCTTTGGTCTTTCTTTGGGGCTATTTTGAGCCTTGTTAGTAGTTTTTAGTAACACAGTGTCATCCCAAAAAGTCATATAACTGACATCTTGGGACATTTGACCATACGTCAATATCCGCCTTTTTAGGGCCCCCTTAAACGTCGGTAGATGGCGATCCCGGGCCGTCATAAAACTGACGCTTTACCTTTAACGTCAGTAAGGTGACGGGTTAGGCTTAGGGTTAGGTTTAGGTCTGGGGTAGACTTAGGATCCCATAACCTCATCTACCGACGTTTAAGGGGGCCCTAAAAAGGCGAATATTGACGTATGGTCAAAAGACATCCCAAAACGTCAGTAATATGACGTCTTGGGATGAGACCGGGTTGTTTTTAGAGATAAAACTCGTTACATTCGATTATCATGAAAACAAATCTCAGAGAATGGTTGACTAGGTACCGATGTTTTATTAGACCAAAGGTTAATTTTGCACTGAAGTTCTCCTTTAATGTTTTTTTTTTTTTCCTTGGCTTTTGTAAAGCACTTTGGTCAACACCAGATGTTTTTAAATGTGCTACATAAATTATATTGTATTGTATGTAAAAATTAACATGTTAAAGTATGCAATTAATATTTTCAGTTCAATCGATAAAAATATTTAATGCAATTAACTAAGGAACTTTAAAGTTTTCACCCAACTTAAAAGTTGTTAAACTTATAAAGCCTAATAAATGTTAAATTTGATAGATTTCAATAACACTCAATGTGCCTTTAACGGCTTTTTACGAAAATATGCCATTATACAAAAGTTTTCAGATATTTGCTTCTGTCTTTATGCCGTGTCTACATTCATTTGGACATTAAATGACAAATTATTACAACATGAAAATATATAAAGAACTTTTTAAAGAATGATTAATCACGATTAATTACAGAAAAATCATTGGCATTGGCACACAACTCTTTTACACCTTACTAATGCAACATTTGTCTTTGGACACAATCCTGGCTTTTCGGTTAGACAGACACATGACAGAGAAGACATATCACTGTCTTTCTACTCTAAAATATAATTGGAATACGTTTTACTAGACATAACAATTTCAGTCTTAATAAAAACTGAACTTGTGGTTTAAATTTGATACATTTCATTTATTCTCTATGCACACATTTCATTTTTTTATATATATATATATATAAAAAGATGCCATTCAACAAATATTTAAAATATTTTCATCTTTATGTTGTTTCACTGTCACACAACTCTTCACCCTTCATGATACACCTTTCTTCACTGTTTGTCTTTGGACACACTCCTGGCTTTGCTGTTATACAGACACATGACAGAGAATATATCACTGAATGCTGAATGATTTTTTCACTGTAGAAAAGTTGTATCCTTATGTTATTGAAATGTATTTTACTTGAAAGAACTATTTCAGTCTTTCTACTTTAAAATTTCAGGTTTTATTCGTCATGGGTTTTGGTGCGTTTGCTGTTCTTGGCTGTAAGGACCTTTGAAATAACAAAAATATATTTGACAGTGATACAAAGTAAAGGTGTCAAGACCTGCCTGAAACCACTATAACCGTGTGTTTCCCTGAAAAAAAAAAAAGCTGCATAAATATATATATATATATATATACACATATATACATATACTTAAAAGGACGATTTTAAAGAACGATTAATTAAAGAAAAATGTGTGATTAATTTGTTCATTTGTTTTATCGATTGAAAGCACTACATAATAAAATAAAAAATAAATAAATAAAATAAAATACCTGTAACTGGATCCATACACTGAAATCCACATCCATTGCTGCAGCATTTCTGATTGTTGGTACACTCACTGTCATCGGCACACGACACAAATCGTATCAGGACACACATTCCTGGATCAATTGTTCTGCTTGGACACACTCCTGGGTTTACTGTTATACAGACACATGACAAAGAAACCATTTCACTGAATGCTGATTGATTAAATGAAATGAAATACTTAACTTTCTGGCTTGTAAATTAGCTAAGGGTAAAGGGAAAGTTCACTTTGAAATTAACCACAGCCACAAAGCACCTGCGCCCTCAGATCACTTGAAAGTGGCTGTGGTTCATTTCAAAGTGAACTTTCCCTTTACCCTTAGCTAATTTACAAGCCAGAAAGTTAAGCATTTCATTTCATTTACAAGAGGTACAAATGATATAAATACTGTTCGTTTTCTACTTTTCTCACAAAAACCGCTCGCTTCGTGTCAGGCCATCAATGTGTACTTACATTTCCGAGTCATTGAATCATGTTTAATTTGGACTTCTCTGTGCGCGCTCTTTGAGGTGAACCCCATATCCCTCCATTTTATGACTGACAGACAATAACGATTTGACCTAAAAATATCCAAAATTGAAACTACTGCAGAAACAAAGACGCTAAAACATACCAAAAATTAATTTCAAAGTAAACTATCACTTTAACTGAAGGGTTTTACGAGCAGAGCGGACTATAGGCTAATCTCCGGTTGCTAAATAAACCATCAGGTGTAACCAAACAAATTATTATTGGTAAAAACTTTAGATTTCAATTACAAAACTAATTAAAATATAAGCTAATGTCTTAATGTGTTATTTGGCAAGTGACTATGGTGACCATTAACCCACGTTAACATATGCGATTCATATTTTCAGTCTGTGTTAATATTTCAACATTCATCAACCAATCAGATCCAAGCATTCAACAGCCATATAATATAATATAATATAATATAATATAATATAATATAATATAATATCTGTAACAGGAGCCATACAATGAAGTCCACATCCATTGCTGCAGCATTTCTCATTGCTGGCTTTACTACAAACACATGACCAGCCAAATTACTGAACGCTGAGTTTTTGGTTCTTTAGCGTTTGTAAAATTATTTGGCAACGTGATATAGATAGGCTATGTACGTAATGCGGTTAAGTCTAGATCTGCCTGGAACTAGCAGTGTTTCTCTCTAAAAATAACACACCTTATAATCTTCGTTAGTTTGGAAATATACTTTATTCCTAAACTGTGTAAAGTTCAGTTTAAAAAAAAAAAGTGTGAAACAAGACCTACAACCAATGGTAGCCTATCTGTCAAATTCATTTTAATCTACAAAAACAAAACTAAATGCAAAACTTTTTATTTATTCATTTAATTTTAGTTTCGGTTATTTATATATATATATATATATATATATATATATATATACACACATTTTTTTTTTAAAATAAAAATAAGGACTGATCAAAGTCTGATTAATGGCCAAAAAATAAATATCTGGTAACGTTCATAGCCTAACTAGACGTCTGTACTCTTATTGCATTTCTTCGTGCTGAGTAATTAAGTTAAAGAACATGAATCTCACCTGTTAAGTTTAGTCCTGGAGCAGCTTCAGTTGAGCTCCAGCATCCAGCCAGACACAATAACACAGCGCAGTACACTCGAGCTGCCATCCTCTCCATCTGCGACCACAGTCACACAATGAACTCTGCTGGGAAATCACGCTTATATAAGGACAAAAACGAATTTGAGTTAGCGCTCAACCAATGGCGTGAGTTTGAGGTGTTGTCAATTTCGTCTCCCTGCCAGAGGCCAGAATCTGACTCCCCCTCGCGCGCACGCGCATGACGTTAATCAACTATGGTTTTCAACACCTGTAATTCATATCTGGATTAAAGGAGTAGTTCACTTATTAAAAATAATAATAATAATAATAATAATACGTTTGCTGATAATTTACTTACCCCCATGTAATCCAAGATGTCCATGTCTTTCTTTCTTCAGTCGAAAAGAAATGACAGATTTTGATGAAAACTTTCCAAGATTTTTCTCCATATAATTAATGGACTTCACTGGCTTTAAACGATAGCAGACGATGAATCAGAAATTACTCGAAAAAAGATTTGTTCATTTTGATGAACGAGTTCGAGAGTCACGAACGCGCATCACAGAACAGAGCAAGGCGAGAATTTGTGCTTATAAAACGTAAAGTTTTTTTTATTTATTTTTTAAATGACTGATCGTTTCCCTAGATAAGACCCTTGTATACATCGTCTGGTGTCGTTTAAAGCCCTTTGAAGCTGCACTGAAACTCATTTGGACCTTGAACCGTTTGGTTCCCAATGAAGTCCATTATATGGAGAAAAATCTTGGAATGTTTTCTTTAAAAACCTTCATTTCTTTTCGACTGAAGAAAGAAAGACATGGACATTTTGGATGACATGGGGGTGAGTAAATTATGAGCAATTTTTTTTTTTTTAAGTGAACTACTCCTAAGTGTTTGTTAGCATTCATTATTAATTTATGATTGTTTTTCCCTGCTTTGTTTTGTGATTTTTGGTTCTTGTGTTACTGTGTGTGTGTGTGTGTGTGTGTGTGTGTGTGTGTGTGTGTGTGTGTGTGTGTGTGTGTGTGTGTGTGTGTGTGTGTATTAATAAATAGTTATTCCTTAATCAACAGCTCCATACAGTTTACCTTCCATAAAAAAATGAATGAATTAAATTTAATTAAAAATATAACCTGTTTATTAGATCTCATGGCAGGGGAAAGAAAAGAAAATAACTCCCAACATCTGTATAATTTTATGGGGTTAACTTCTAAGAGCAGGTGCATCAGGTCTCTTCTCTCCACTCCATATCTTTCTCTTTAGTACAGCTGCAAATCAAAAAGAAAGATAAAAACGAAGCAAAATATGAAAACCATTGTTTATTTTATTAACAACATAAATATTAACCATGTACTGAGTGGCACACATAAAAACACAATATTTTTTAACCCCAGCACATGAATGAACATAATGTCTGATATATGTATCCTCTTTTTTATTCTTATAATTCTTTTTGTAAATGTTTTAATCATTTTTATTCTCTGCTTGTATTGTCCTCATGCATCTGTTAACAAAATATATAGTATATTATATTTTTATCATAATATAAACTATATTATATTAAAATAGTACAAATTAAAAAATTCTTGTATTTGCTGTCCAGAATGACTTATCTCACTGATCTTTTAGAAGGCATTTGACCCTGCAGATCCAGCTGGACTGGCATGTGTATTATGTGCACAGCAACAAGCCAAACTGGAAACCAGACTTTGATGCTGTGAACATTCAATTAACCGAGAGCAGAGGTCAAACCATTGCTCAATTTGAAGAGTTTTATGGACACAATTATCTAGTTTTTGGGCTAAGATGTTATCAATTCCATTCTTTCGAGAATCTATTTGGATTGGAAAAGAAAGATTAGACAAACACAGTTCTGATGGAGAAGACAGAGATTCATTTTTGTCAGTCTCTTCTGAGACATCGAGAAATGTGAACCTGATGATCTGAGAGATCGGTTTATATTCAGTCAGCATATCTACAATTGAGGTCCAAGGCTATTGAGGTATTTATAAACAAGTAAAACTTTAAAATGAATCCTAAACGTAACCAGAAGCCAGTGTAAAGACCTGAGGACTGGTGATATGTTCATATTTTTTGGTTCTGCTCATAATCCTAGCAGCAACGAACTGAATGAGCTGCAACTGTCTTATGGTCTTTCAGTGTGGAGTCCATTACAATAATCCACCCTGCTAATGATAAAAGCATGAACGAGTCTTGAAACAAAGCATCTAATTCAGATGATATATAGTATGTTGATTTAGTTATTGCTTTTAAATGAATACTGAAACTAAGGTCTGACTTCAAAATCACACAAGATTCCTGACTTGATTTTTAGTTGTTTGACCCCAAGAGTAAATTTATGCATTCACCTTGAGAACTTTATCTTTGTTTTCCAGACATAATAACTTCAGTTTTGTCTTGTTTTTTACTGAAGAAAGTAGATCTGGGTGTCGTCTGCATATATGGTAAGCAATTTGGTTCTTTCTCATTATTTGGCTCAGTGAAAGCATATACAGGTTGAACAGAAGTGTTGCAAGAATTGAGCCTTGAGGGACTCCACATATCATGGATGTCCACTCAGACTTAATCTCCTATATTCACATAATAAACTCTCCTAATTATGACCGTAACCATTTTAGAAACATCCCAGAAAGCCTGACACAGTTTTCCAGTTTATCAAGACATTGTAATCTACAGTGTCAAATGCAGCACTGAGGTTGAGTAGTACCAACACTGATATTTTGCCTGAATTTGTATGCAGGCAAATATAATTTATTATCTTTATGAGCGTTGTCTCTGTGCTTGGATGTGGTTGGGAGAAATGATCGGGAGAAATGATCGGTTGGGAGATTTCAATCGGGAGAGCCAGATTGAAAATTATCAAAGTATCCATTCGAGCTTAAGAATTTGTTCATCTGATTAAAAAAAAACAACTTTTTCAATGCTCTAGCCTAAAGGAAGAGTTGTGATAGGTCTGTCGTTGCTCAATATGGTTTTATCCAGATTACTCTTTTTCAGGAGGGGCTTAAAAAATGCAGTTTTCAGGGAGTTTGGAAACGTCCAAGAAAGAAGTGATCCCTTACAGAACAAAATATATCCATATATTTATGATCAATATATTATATGGTGTAAATATACTTTAGCTGGCAGTTCAGGGGACCAGGGTGGAGAAGACCCTTCATATGGGCATGGCAGAGAAGACCCTTCATATGGGCATGGCGGAGAAGACCCATCAGGCGGCCATGGTCGAGAAGACCTTTCAGGTGACCATGGCAGAGAAGATCCTTCATGTGGCCATGGTCGAGAAGACCCTTCATGTGGCCATGGCGGAGAAGACCCTTCATATGGCCATGGCGGAGAAGACCCATCAGGTGGCCATGGTGGAGAAGATCCTTCATGTGGCTATGGTGGAGAATACGCATCATGTGGCCATGGTGGAGAAGATCCTTCATGTGGCAATGGTGGAGAAGACCCTTCATGTGGCCATGGTGGAGAAGACCCTTCATGTGGCCATGGTGGAGAAGACCCATCAGGTGGCCATGGTGGAGAAGATCCTTCATGTGGCAATGGTGGAGAAGACCCTTCATGTGGCCATGGTGGAGAAGACCCTTCATGTGGCCATGGTGGAGAAGACCCATCAGGTGGCCATGGTGGAGAAGATCCTTCATGTGGCCATGGTGGAGAAGACCCTTCATGTGGCCATGGTGGAGAAGACCCTTCATGTGGCCGTGGTCAAAAGATCCTTCATGTGGCTATGGTGGAGAAGACCCATCAGGTGGCCATGGTGGAGAAAATCCTTCATGTGGCCATGGTGGAGAAGACCCATCAGGTGGCCATGGTCAAGAAGACCCTTCATATGGCCATGGCGGAGAAGACCCATCAGGTGGCCAGGGTGGAGAAGACCCTTCATGTGGCCATGGTGGAGAAGACCCTTCATGTGTCCTTGGTGGAGAAGACCCTTCAGGTGTCCATGGCAGAGAAGATCCTTCATGTGGCTTTGGTGGAGAAGACCCATCAGGCGGCCATGGTGGAGAAGACCCTTCATATGTCCTTGGTGGAGAAGACCCTTCAGGTGGCCATGGTCAAGAAGACCCTTCATATGGCTATGGTGGAGAAGACCCATCAGGTGGCCATGGCGGAGAAGACCCTTCATATGGCTATGGTGGAGAAGACCCTTCATGTGGCCATGGTGGAGAAGACCCTTCATATGTCCTTGGTGGAGAAGACCCTTCAGGTGGCCATGGTCAAGAAGACCCTTCATATGGCCATGGCGGAGAAGATCCTTCATGTGGCTTTGGTGGAGAAGACGCATCAGGCGGCCATGGTGGAGAAGACCCTTCATATGGCCTTGGTGGAGAAGACCCATCAGGTGGCCATGGTGGAGAAGACCCTTCATATGGCTATGGTGGAGAAGACCCATCAGGTGGCCATGGTGGAGAAGACCCTTCATGTGGCCATGGTGGAGAAGACCCTTCAGGTGGCCAGGGTGGAGAAGACCCATCAGGTGGCCATGGTGGAGAAGACCCTTCATATGGCTATGGTGGAGAAGACCCATCAGGTGGCCATGGTGGAGAAGACCCTTCATATGGCTATGGTGGAGAAGACCCTTCAGGTGGCCATGGTCAAGAAGACCCTTCATATGGCCATGGCGGAGAAGATCCTTCATGTGGCTTTGGTGGAGAAACCCATCAGGCGGCCATGGTGGAGAAGACCCTTCATATGGCCTTGGTGGAGAAGACCCATCAGGTGGCCATGGCGGAGAAGACCCTTCATATGGCTATGGTGGAGAAGACCCATCAGGCGGCCATGGTGGAGAAGACCCTTCATATGGCCTTGGAAAAAGACCCTTCAGGTGGCCATGGTCAAGAAGACCCTTCATATGGCCATGGCGGAGAAGATCCTTCATGTGGCTTTGGTGGAGAAGACCCATCAGGTGGCCATGGCGGAGAAGACCCTTCATGTGGCCATGGCGGAGAAGACCTTTCATATGGCCATGGCGGAGAAGATCCTTCATGTGGCCATCGTGGAGAAGACCCATCAGGTGGCCATGGTCAAGAAGACCCTTCATATGGCCATGGTGGAGAAGACCCTTCATATGGCCTTGGCGGAGAAGACCCATCAGGTGGCCATGGTCAAGAAGACCCTTCACATGGCCATGGCGGAGAAGACCCATCAGGCGGCCATGGCGGAGAACAGAAAATAACTCCCAACACCTGTATACTTTTATGGAGATAACTTCTATGAGCAGGTGCATCAGGTCTCTAGCCTGACTACGCAGACTTCCAACTTTCGCTAATTTCATTTAGCAAAGTGAAGCAGAATCTGGTATTACCAGGCTATCAGGTCTCTTCCCTCCACTGCATATCTGTCTCTTAAGCACAACTGCAAATTGTAGCCTATTGAGTGTTCAAAAAGAAAGAAAAAACAAAGCAAAGTATGAAAACCATTGTTTCTTTTATTAACAACATAAACAATAACCATGTACTGAGACACACATAAAATCACTATAATGTTTTACCCCAGCACCTGTCGAAATCATACTCCCACTCCGGATGTCAGCTTTGCAAAGTCAAACACGTAAAACTAATTCTGATGGCACATTTCTCTATGGAGGATTGCTGCAGAAAAGCACTCTTAGCTTAGTCAAAAGCAGACTCAAAAAACAACTGTTTAGCTGCATTTACTGAATGAGCACTATGTGGACGTCTGACTGGTTGCACTTTATCTGATATATATATCCTCTTTTTTATTCTTTTAATTCTTTTTATATGTTTTATTGAATCATTTTTATTCTCTGCTTTTATTGTCCTCATGCATCTGTAAACAAAATGTATATTATATTATAATGTGATCATAATATCAACTTGATTACATTAAAATAGTCCAAATTAAAAAAATTGTATTTGCTGTCCAGAATGACTTATCTCACTGACCTTTTAGAAGGCATTTGACCCTGCAGCTCCAGCTGAACTGGCATGTGTATTATGTGCACAGCAACAAGCCAAACTGGAAACCAGACTTTGATGCTGTGAACATTCAATTAACCGAGAGCAGAGGTCAAACCATTGCTCAATTTAAAGAGTTTTGTGGACACAATTATCTCGTTTATGGGCTAAGATGTTATCAATTCCATTCTTTCGAGAATCTATTTAAATTTGAAAAGAAAGATTAGACAAACACAGTTCTGATGGAGAAAACAGAGGTTCATTTTTGTCAGACTCTTCTGAGACATCGAGAAATGTGATCCTGATGAACTGAGGGATCGGTTTATATTCAGTCAGCATATCTACAGTACAATGTATTGAGGTCCGAGACTATTGAGGTATTTATAAACAAGTAAAACTTAAAAATGAATCCCAAACGTAACCAGAAGCCAGAGTAAAGACCTGAGGACTGGTGATATGTTCATATTTTTTGGTTCTGCTCATAATCCTAGCAGCAACGAACTGTATGAGCTGCAACTGTCTTCTGGTCTTTCTGGGAAGTCCGTGGTCTTTCAGTGTGGAGTCCATTACAATAATCCACCCTGCTAATGATAAAAGAATGAACAATTTTCTCTTGACAGGAAACAAAGAATCTAATTGAGATGATACATAGTAGGCCTATGCTGATTTAGTTATTGCTTAATACTGAAAATAAGGCCTGACTTAAATTGACTTAGATAATGAAAATAAGATTCCTGACTTGATTTTTAATGTTTGACCGCAAGAGTAAATTTATACGTTCACCTTGAGAACTTTATCTTTGTTTTCTAGACACAAGGACTTCAGTTTTGTCTTTTTTTTAACTAAAGAAAGTTTTGTCATATCCAACTGTTAATATCAGTTCATTTGCACAGGGAGTCAATGGGGCTGTAGTCTTTAGGCGATAGGACTAAGTAGATCTGGGTGTTGTCTCTATAGCTAAAAGCAATTTGGTTCTTTCTCATTATTTGGCTCAGTGAAAGCATATACAGGTTGAACAGGAGTGTTGCAAGAATTGAGCCTTGAGGGACTCCACATATCATGGATGTCCACTCGGACTTAGTCTCCTATATTCACATAATAACCTCTCCCTTCTAATTATGACCGTAACCATTTTAGAAACATCCCAGAAAGCCTGACACAGTTTTCCAGCTTATCAAGATGTATGTTGTGATTGACAGTGTCAAATGCAGTCCTGAAGTCGACTAGTACCAACACTGATATTTTGCCTATATTTGTATTGAGGCGAATATAATTTATTATCTTTATGAGCGCTGTCTCTGTGATTTGATGCGGTTGGAACCTTAATCACCACATCAAGGTCGGTCAGAAACCTTGAAGTAACATTTGATGACCAGCTGACCTTCAGAGACCACATTACAAAGACAGTTCGATCATGCAGGTTTGCACTGGACGAAAACAAACAATCACCAAGAACAAGGTGAAGCAGAAGAAAAGGTTTCTGACACAATGAAAAAACTTCACAAAATATGTCTTACTAAAAACACAAACAACATATCATACTCCATATTCTGTAAGCTTCGCCCATTTCGGGTTGTACACCCCACTCCCTCTGCAGAACACGTGTCTGTGTAGGACCCATGAAAATCTCAGATTTGTCATTAAGAATTTGCATGATTTGAGGCTCATAGATTCAGATCTCGAGAGTTTGACTAAAATGATGACCTGTGACATCTCCTGGAAAAGGTGCATGTATGATAAATGCGAGGATTGCAAAGACAAGATTGTTCAGCTCTCCAGATTTGATGGCTCACCAAAGGTGGCATTCACTTAATGGGCCACAGCAGAGAAAGCAACGAAAGATGCGAGACAGGGTCCATCCACTGGCAAGATCACAGTTTCCATCCACACGTTTTTATCCGAATTAATTTATATCGAATGAAAATTACCTTGGAAACAGTAAAATTCAATTGAGTTTCATGAATGTCGACTCAAATGAAATACGTTCGGTCTCATCGGATTTTATTTTGATCGATATACGGCTTATGCGATAAAAGCTAATTTAAAATAAAATAAAAAGCTATTAAGTTTAGATCCTTTTATGGTTGCAACACGGCACAAAACAAAGAAGAAGAAGAGTTCATTTCCGGCCAGTATTTTTGCTCTGTTTGTGCACACATGGCGGGTGTCAACAAAGACAGATGTAAGTGGACAAAGCAAAAAAATACTTCAACCAAAGGGTTTCCGTGAGGTGTCTCTGAACCACGATCTCCCAGAACTGTTTGGAGCGCTGCCGTTCCCACACCACAGGCCGCCTCCGTTGTTGTCGGGCATTTACATTTGCATCATCATAGTAATAGCAATAGAGTAAAACATAGAAAAACAGAGCGTTGCCATGAACGCAGTTCAGACAGAACAGACTACTTTCTTTAGCAGAAGCAATACAATTGTTTTTAAATCAATAAACTCATTTTTAAGTCAATATTTTGTGTCAAATTATTGATTTATTTGGTAGTACTACTAGTACAGTTGATTTGCCGCAGTCATTACTACGTGACAGATTTAGACAGTCAATGTTATGGTTTAGGTTATGTGGCATTGTAATTGTTTCTGTGTATCATTAAGTGCCAAAATTAACTCTTCTCTTACTTTTTAAAATCACTTTCTTTTTGTATTTTGTCTGATGATTAAATTATCCCATATGCCGTCCTCTTTACTGTTGCTTAGTGATTTTTGCGCTCTTTATCTACAGCAGTTAACCGTTTACTTCCGGCCGATGCCCTTCAGGAGCTGTTGCTTAAAGTTTCCAAATCACTACACCAAGATGGCTCGGCCACAGGTAAACATAGTGTAAAAATTAGCAAGACTTTTAGGCTGATTTAGCTGTTGCTGCTGGAACGGTGGGTCCATTAAAGAAGATTAAAAAAATATAATCCAACGCCGTGGTACAACGAGCACACTCGGGCCCTTAAGAGAGCAGCCAGAAAAATGGAGCGTAGCTGGAAGAAAACTAAACTTCAGTATTTCATGGAAGGAGAGCTTGATTGCATACAGAGAGGCCTTAAAAACCGCTAGGTCTGCTTATTTTTCAAACCTTAGAAGAAAATAAATATAATCCATAGGTATAGGTATCTATTTAAAACAGTCGCCAAACTAACGAAAAAGAAAGCTTCAAGCCCAGAAGTGTCCAAGCAACACAGCAGTAATGACTTTATGAATTTCTTTACTTATAAGATTAATAATATGAGGGACAAAATTATAACTATACCAACCGTCTACTACAGTATCGCATTAGGGGGTGCATTGTTGTCTCCCTGAGGAAAAATTTGGTTCATTTGCTGCTATAGGAGAGGAAGAATTTTGCAAACTCTTTAATTCATCTAAATCAACCCCTTGAATGCTAGACCCTATACCGACTAAACTACTGAAAGAGATGCTTCCAGAGGTCATAGATCCTCGTCTTAATATCATTAATTCGTCTTTGTTGCTAGGATACGTAGCAAAAACCTTTAAGCTAGATATGATAAAACTGCTTGTTAAAAAAACGCAACTTGATCCTACAGAATTACAGGCCAATCTCGAATCTGCCTTTTCTGTCAAAGATACTGGAAAAAACAGTATCCTCACAACTGTGTTCCTTTCTTGAAAGAAATTACATCTGCAAGGATTTTCAGTCAGGATTTAGACCACATCATAGTACCAAGACAGCTCTCATTAGAGTCACAAATGATCTGCTCTTATCATCTGAATGTGGTTGTATCTCTCTATTAGTGTTACTCGATCTTAATGCTGCATTTGACACAATTGACCACAACATTCTTTTAAATAGACTAGAAAACTAAGTTGGCATTTGTGGAACTGCATTAGCATGGTTTAAATCATACTTATCATCTGACCGTTATCAGTTTGTAGCAGTAAATGAAGAGATGTCTTATCGATCACAAGTTCAGTGTGGCATACCACAAGGCTCAGTACTAGGACCGCTGCTGTTCACTCTGTACATGCTACCATTAGGTAATATCATTAGGAAACATGGAATTAGCTTTCACTGTTATGCTGATGATAGCTACTCAGCTGTATATTTCTTCAAAACCTAACGAAACTTATCAATGCACAAAATTAACGAAATGCATAGCGGATATAAAAAATTAGATGACTAGTAATTTTCTACTACTAAATTCTGAAAAAAAAAACAGAGATTCTAATTAATGGACAAAAAACGTCCATACTTAACACCCTAGAATACTGTCTAACACTTGATGGCTGCTTTGTTAAGTCTTCGTCGTCAGTTAGGCACCTGGGTGTGCTCTTTCATACCAATCTCTCATTTGAAATGTGTAGTATCTGTAGAATGTGTAGTGTCAATGAGTAGTAGTATCTGTATAACCACATTTTTCCATCTTAAAAATATATCTAAATTACGCCATATGCTCTAATTGACAAATGCAGAACAATTAGTTCATGCGTTCATGACATCGAGGCTAGATTATTGTAATGCTCTTCTGGGTGGTTGCCCTGCACGCTTAATAAACAAACTTCAGCAAGTTCAAAACGCAGCAGCTTGAGTTCTTACCAGAACCAGGAAGTATGACCATATTAGCCCGGTTCCGTCAACCCTGCATTGTCTGCCTATCAAACATCGTATACATTTTAAAATATTGCTGATTACTTACAAAGCACTAAATGGTTTAGCTCCGCAGTACTTGAGCGAGCTCTTACGCTTTATAGTCCTTCAGGTCTATTGCGATCTCAAAACTCCGGCCAGTTGATAATACCTAGAATATATAAATCGACTGCAGTGGGAGATCCTTTTCCTATTTAGCACCAAAACTCTGGAACAATCTTCCAAACATTGTCCGGGAAGCAGACACTATGTTAGACTTCCTAAATTCAAAATTAGGCTGCATAGTTTAGATCTGCCGGAACCAGGAACATGTCCCATAAATCCTGATGTACTTACATCATTAGAAGGATGGCGTCTACGCTAATATTAGTTTCTCTGTTTATCCCAAAGGACCTTCTATGGTGGACCTGCGCCTGGACCCATCCTGAAGTGCCAGCCTCATCGACACGACAGCCATCGGCACTGATCCTCAACATCTCGTCTCCAAACCGGCGTGATTACTTCGACTTACAAACAGATGGAAATGGACAAATACTCTTAATGTTTCGATCCAATTTGTTTTATCACTGTTCCTTCGTTGGCCAGAGGAGAACTGGCCCCCGGCTGAGGCTGGATTCTCCCAAGGTTTTTTTCTCCATTCTGTCACCTGATTTGACGGAGTTTTGGTTCTTTGCCACTGTTGCCTTGGCTTTTGGCTTGCTTAGTTAGGGACATTTAATATTCAACAATACTATTGATCCGTGTTGTATTCTTTTCATGGTATCACTGTGAAGCTGTTTTGATGCAATCTGTATTGTAAAAAGCACTATATAAATAAAGGCGACTTGACTAGACATCTCCCCACTTGTTCCACGGGTGTCTAGTGCTCCACTTCAGCACCATCACTTGGGAATGAAAATAAGATCTGTTGTTTTCCACTAAACACTATCACACATAATAGAAGTACATCTATAGTGTCTAGCCTGAGACAGCAGTGATCAGAAAGAGTCCAAATTATGACTTTGAATATGCTTTATTCACGGCCAGGAGGCCCTCATATCAATCACAGAGAATCCCACCGGCAAAAAGAACAATTTATATAGGATAGGTACATGGCAAAGGTAACATGACTCATTACATTATCTTTCTCTAATATGATTGGTTACTCATCATGGGGTTGTTATATTTAGTTAGCCGTCTAGCCATGTCCAAATGCATCCGTTATTTCAACACACTAATTTGGGTTAAAATGTTGGTAGATTTTTCTCAAATGCACACTAATATTAAGCACACAAGAGATGAAAAAAAAAGAAATAAAGCACTGAATTGATTCAAGTAAAAGAAAATATGTATTATGCTAAATCATTCCCACAACTCTTTCCGGTGGTTAAATTGCATGCATGATCACAGGTGGTTGAGCAGCATTTCTGTCCGGCAGGGAACTGACCATCATGGGAACAATATTCACCACACACTGGATTCCCTTACGGCAAACCTGTATGGACAGAGATTCAGATTTAGTCTGGCAATTTAATGACATAAAGCGATTTTCAGCACAAAACACTCAAGGCATGAAAAGCTAGTTTTACTTCCAGAGTGTATTACATTAAGTATTATTCATCTTTATTAACTTTGTAAAGCCACCCTGTGCCTGAAACAGTGCTATAGGCAGAATTCAGGTACTTTGACAGAGAATATAGCATAAAATAATAATAATTATTGATTCAAACATGAATTTAATATAATATAAATAACACAATATGGAGACACTTTACAATCTATTTGTTAACATTCATTTACTCCATTAGTTAACATGAACTGACAATGAAAAATACCTCTAAAGCATTTATTAAGTAAGGAATAATTGACGATGAGCCGTCAAATTTTTAGAAAAATAATGCACACCCGAGATGGTAATGCGGTCATGAATGTGCATTATTTTCCTCTAATTCAACAGACCGGAGTCAATTAGCTATTGCGTGTATCATTATGTTTAGAAAACATATTACGCACCATTGTGCTGCTTCAGATTTCTGTGGAAAATTCAGCTGTGCCAACAAATGATTAAATTGCAGTTTAAAATATGACAACAGAAACCAGGTAATTTGAACCAGTTTTTGATCAAATAAATGCAGCCGTGGTGATATTAAAGGTCATAAACCATGATATAAGATTTTGGCCACATTCCCCTTCTCAAAGTCATTAATTCCCTGCATGACCTAAACAAGAACGTCCACAAAACTCTTGCTTATTGTTTGATCGCACCACAAGGCGTCACTGTGGCCTTAAAGCTTCAGCACTGAGCTCGATTGCTATCAGAGGTAAAACACGCTCTCTCATTAGCATACAGAGGAATACATGTAGAAATAAATAAATGTGAAAATAAGTGAATGCATAAATAAATGAAAAAAATACAATTATACATTAATAAGGTTTTTTTTTTTTTTACATTTGTATATTTATTTGTATTTATTTATTATAATGTCAGGTATGGCATTCCATACAAAGAGTCATGGGATGTAGGAAACAGATGTATATAATATAATATAATATAACCCGTACCTGGAACCATGCACTGACTTACACCACATCCAGTGCTGCAGCATTTCTCATTGCTGGGACACTCACTGTCATCGGCACACGGCCTGAGACGTATCAGGGCACACATTACTGAATCATATTTTCGGAGTGGACACACTCCTGGTTTTACTGTTACACAGACAGATGACAAAGAAGTCTTATCACTGAATGAATGTCATGTAACAAAATATATATATATTTATTTTATTTTAAATAGCTCAACAACAAATGTTTCAAGTGGTTTCCTCAAATTCAACTGGAAATGAAACTTTTAAAGGGATGTGTAACGCTTTTAGTTTATTCTTAGCTAAAAACACTTAGTTCCTTCAAAAATATATGTGCTCATTAATGTATATTTACTTCGTTCAAGTAATAATCCCGTTAGTGTATAATATGCCATTGAAAATACATACGGGTAAGGGGTTCTAATGTCGGTCGCCATGTTGCCCCTCCATCTTGAAAGTACATTAGCCAAAAAGGCACATACCCGTTAATTCAAGCTTCGCCTTTACGTTTCAGTTAACACTCATGGACGAGGTCAAACTTGAAGCCATGTTAATCTTGGACTACATTGGTCACCGTAGGACAGGGGTGCCCAATCCTGCTCCTGGCGATCGACTGTCCTGCACAGTTCATCTCCAACCATAATCAAACACACCTGAATATGATCCTAAAGACCTTAATTGGCTACTTCAGGTGTGTTTGATTAGGGTTGGAGATGAACTGTGCAGGACAGTCGATCGCCAGGAGCAGGATTGGGCACCCCTGCCGTAGGAGTTAAAACGAAATCAGAATTGAGAGGAACCAAAACTAATATTCACTGGATGGTCATATACCTTTTCACCGCTAGATGGGGGTAAAAAAAAACAAAAAAAACACACAGTGTAGCTTTAATGACTTCTGCAGTCTCAAAACTATTCAACTCACTTCCGCGTTTTGGCCTACAGAGTGACGTCGTAACTTCGGCACTCTATTATAACCTCCTTAAAACTAGGGCTGGGCTCCCTCCCACTCTCACAAACTGACAATGGAGATGTGAATAACCCCTCCTCAAGCACGAACTGAATCAAAACATGATCATGCGTTCATTGCGTACGGATTGTTCCCAATGCTTATTCCTCCAGAATCAATGCGGAGTTGAATTGTTAGTATAATGAACACTATAACTCTAAAAAGTTAGTCTATGCTAAATGCTGTCGCGTTTCCATTACAGATTCGCGCAATTTTTTTTTCTAAATATCGATAAAAACTATTGCGAAATGACGGCGATCCCATTAAAATATGTTATGCGACTAAAACGTAATTTTATTCCTCTTGCGATCAGTCATTCCAAAAATCATGGCAACCGATGTTGGTAGGTTTAAATACATCACAGCCACCACACTAGACATTATTATTAATGAAAAGAGACGTAGGCCTAAGCGTGTTATCCAAGCATTAATGGCAAGGAAAGACTCTTGTAAGACTGTAAACTGGTTAAAGAGAAAATATCTGACCAGTGGCCTCTAAAGACAATGTCAAATACCTCCATCCTCTGAGGGGATCTTACATTTTCTCTCGCTCTCTCTCAGTCAGTAAAGCCCAGAACACACCAAGCAGACGCCAACGAATTAGCGCTGAGGAAGCCGACTGTGTTGTCGCCTCTCGTCCGCTCTCGTCGAGGTAAAAAGCTGCACTTGAACACACCGAGAGAACTGCAGCCGACTGTCAGCTAGAATGTGCGTGTAATGAGCCAACTGTCTATATCTGCAGATATATTAGTCTATATTCATCATTCAGAAAGGAAAACTGACGCTGCCGGCTGCCGATGCACATACCGTAAACAAAGCAGCGTGTGCTTACCGTTTTGAATATCAATCCTGCTAAACACTTTCTTTATTCCACTCCGCTCATGTTAATATTGAAATATTGGCCAAGGAACACTCAGGTAAGATGACGTAACCTAAGAACAGGCTTCCATCTTTACCGTTTTGACTTCTTTTGCTTGCATTTTTGCTTTTTTTCTCGTGCACTGACTCTCACTAAGCTGAACAGCCAATCAGAGTTCTCTCTTTCCCCGACGGCGATTCAACATGTCGAATCGGGCGAAACAAGCCGTCGAGGACTATTTTCAGCCAACGGCACGGAACCGTGCGTATCACACTGAGGAAACTTAGTTGGCCGACACACAAAATCTGCCAGACGGCCGACCGTCGGCTTGGCATGTTCCGGGCTAAACACTGAAAACTCACACAAGAATATATATGGTTTTAATGTGAATGTGATCATTTTTAGGGATTGTTTAGAAATGCAAACATAGACAATGTTACAATAATGCTTACTTAGTTACTACAGTATGAGTGTCATTCTTGTTTGTAAAGAAAAAGAACATTGTATAACGCTACCTGATGTTTGGGTTTTAGGAGTGCGTTTGTGTGAAACCACGGCTAGTGGTCAGGAAGAATGAGTTGATCTGATGAATGAATTAAATGTTTTGCTAGTTTTAGTGCATTTTTAAATGTGAAATGAACTGCTAGAAGAACGTTGTGAAGAGTTTTGAATAAGTAAAATAAAACTGTAAAGCACAATATTGTTTTATTGTGAGTATTGCAAGTACTCAATCTATTTTTAAAACATTGCTACATGGTTAGTTTAAAATAAACCAGTTGCTGTGATGTCAATAATTGAAGAGTTCAGATGCAAAAGCCTCTAAATGCCATTTGAAATTTTCTTCTTTAATGATGATTTTTATCAATCTTGTATATTTAAGTTCAGTAATTTCACTTAAATAACAATTAATAGGTAATTATCATTGCCATTTAAGTGAAATTACTGAACTTAAATATACAAGTTTGATAAAAATTCATCATTAAAGAAGAAAATTTCAAATGGCATTTAGAGGCTTTTGCATCTGAACTCTTCAATTGTTAAATGAAAGAACAAAAGCTAAAAGAGTTGTAGCTTTAATAAGACTTAATCTATAGTTAATTCATGCTTTGTGTAGTTAAGACTGTAAAGTGTTTGATAACTATTCAATTTCCGTATATTACCAACCTGTTACACATCAGGAGCAGTTCTAGGATCAGTGATCCTGGCCTTCATAAAGTAGAATTAGTTGATAAATATATATATATATATATATATATATATATATTTTTTTTTTTTTTTTTTTTTTTTTGGTAAATCGATTGACAGCATAAATACATTTAGCAATTTCTCTGGTAACCTCTAAACACAAATCTGTTTATGATAAAAAATAAATAAAGTGTAAAAAAACCTCAGAAGTATTCATATTCAACTTCATATTTTGTCAACATACAAACTAGATAGTTGCAATGTTTTTATATAGTTTTTAAACCTGCAACTAAAGCTGAACACAAATTTACAAAATAATCTTAGTGGGACATGTTTAATATAATAACCTGACTTTTCTCCTGTGACCTAAAGCAAGAAGCAGTTTTGTTCAATAGCTGAAGACTTTTAGTCTGATGGCCGAGGTCTGAGGATGTACTATAATGTACACCGTACAACAGCCTCCGGCCTTTAGCCGAATCACAGCTGTGCTAATATAATATAATATAATATAAAATTATACCTGTAACTGGAGCCATACAGTCAAATCCACATCCATTGCTGCAGCATTTCTCATTGTTGACACAGTCAGCGTCATCGACACACGACATGAAATTCATTAGGGGACACATCCACGGTTTAGGTTTTCTGACTGGACACACTCCTGGCTTCACTGTAATACAGACACATGAAAAAAAAAAAAAAAAAAAAAACTGTAAGAGGCCCAAAATTCTCTTGCATAACCCCCCTAAAAACTCTACCTAGCATAATAATATAATACCTTTAACTGGATCCATACACTGAAGTCCACATCCATTGTTGCAGCATTTCTGATTGTTGGTACAGTCACTGTCATCGGCACAAGACACGAAACGTATCCGGGCACACATTGCTGGTTTATATTTTTTGATTGGACACACTCCTGGCTTTGCTATTAAACAAATGTGAAAATTATTAAATAAATAAATAAACAAAATATCCCCATCTATCTGCATCCATCAAAAGTAATCCACATACCTCTGGGGGGTTAATTAAGGCCTATCCCTTGAAGCATGAAAATGACTTAACGAAATATATATTTGATCAACAAATTAAGCCAACTCGTATGATTTACATTATTCTGGTTTCTCTACCAAATACATTTAAAAAACACAAATCCAGTGAAAATACAGGTATCGGATAACCTGGCTAACGCCAGACCACGCATCATTGAGAATGAAACGTGGTCTGGAAACCACACATTAAATATCTCGTATTTGAGGCGTGGTTTATGAATGCCCAGAGCCGTATTATTGGGTGCTACAGATGTCTATCAAATGCGCCTGTACGTCTGTCAAATGCACCTGTGCTCCCTCCCCGTTCTGTGATTGGTTCACTATTTCAGGGGAAAATTTGGTTCATGGTATCCAGACTGCCTAGCAGCGCGAATAAAAATCGGCTGCGGCAAGGCAGCATGGGGAAACCCAGGCTAGGTATCGGACTCGTTCTGGAGAAAGTGGTATCAGTGCATCCAAATCATATTTACCTGCCCTTCAATATATCAGGGCTAATATATATTAGTCCAGATATATTGAAGGGCAGGTAAAAATGACTTGGATGCACCAATACAACTTTCTCCAAAGAATCCGATATCTGCATCTTAAGAATATAAAATAATATAAATCATACAAGTTGGCTTAATTTGTCGATCAAATATAGTTATATTTGATCAGTTATATTCATTCTTAAAGGGATAGGCCCTTTATTAACACCCCGGAGTCATGTGGATTACTTTTATAATGGATAGATGCACTTTGATGGAATGCAGAACAGAAACAGCCATTCACTGCTATAATAAAGCTTGGAAGAGCCAGGACATTTAATTTAACTCCGATTGTATTCGTATGAAAGAATAGACACCAAGGATGTCTTCAGGGTGAGTACTTTATGGGCTAATTTTCATTTTTGGGTGAACTATCCTTTAATTAAGCCTGTTAAAACAGTCTTCACAAAAATGCATTTTAAGTTCACTTAAATGACATGTTTCAAAGCCTAATAAACCTACTATAACATAATAAAACTAAAAACATAAAAATACCTGTAACTGCAGCCATACACTGAAGTCCACATCCATTGTTGCAGCATTTCTCATTTTTGGCACAGTCACTGTCATCGACACACGGCATGAAAGTTACCCGGGCACACATTGCTAGTTCATATTTTCTTCTTGGACACACTCCTGGGTTCACTGTTATACAGACACATGACAGAGAAGCCATATCACTGAATGCTGAATGTGTTTTCCACTGGGTCGTTTGCAGAGTACGTCAGGCAAATGGGCCCAGGACACTAGTGGCCTAAATTACCACTTTAGTTTCTTTTATTACTTTTTTGTGATTGTTTTCTTACAAACCAGCCCATTCTCACCCCCAAGGCGTCACTTAACTGACGCCTTGGGAAGCATTTGGACATGCTTCAATATCTGACGCTTTAGGCGCCCTTTAGCGTCAGCTAGATGACGCCGTAGGATCGCGTCATGTAAGTGACGCTAAAGGGCGCCTAAAACGTCAAATATTGAAGCATGGTCAAAGGTGACGCCTTGGGGTGAGAATGCGTTGTACATACACAAACATGTTAAATAATAACATTGCGGTAAAATAAATCTGTGAATTATAGAGTAAATTGTAATTAGTGTACACAAGAAATATTTAAATGACAATTTATTTAAATTAAAACGTTAACTAATAAACGTAAATGTATTAAACGTAAAAATAAATAAATAAAATTGCAGGTCTGGAAGAAGGGCCAAAATTTTATTCCATTCCCCCTTAAAACTAATATAATATAAAATAATGTAACATTATATAATACTTGTAACTGGATCTATTCAGTCAAGTCCGTTACACCTAGTGCTGCAGCATTTCTGATTTTTGAGACACTCACTGTCAACGGGACACAACTCGTCACTCTTCACTAAACACATTATTGTTCCATCGTTTGTGATTGGACGAACTCCTGGCTTTACTCTTATGACAGAGGGGAAAATAGCTCTGAAATATTGAAGGGCAGGTAAATGTGACATTACAATGAGTTTGTGGAGATGTGAATTTTAAGTTAATTTAAATCAAAGTTGCTATATTTTTCCCCACTCACATGTTAATGAGTACAAGCCAATCAGAGCAGAGGCAGAGCAATTGTGTTTTTTTTTTTTTTTTGATTAGGAAAAGTCAGTGAGTGACGTTTAAATGAAAATACGCACAAGTCACACCCGATGGTGACTGGACTGTAGGAGAGTTTTTGGAGGAACAAATGACGGGACAAAGAGGGCAAAATATGGGAAGAAATGCAACAAAGACTGCATGGGAGAACGAGAAAAGAATGGATTCAACCTGTCGTGGGGGACGACTCAAAAGCACTATGCAGAGTTTGTAAGTGTGAAATACATGTACACCATTCGGACCTCGTACAGCACGCTAGCACAGAAAAAAAATTAATAAAAAAAAAAAATAACAAAAAAGGCAGCACCGTTCTCCTCAATGAGACATTGGGTTCACAGTCTCCAAAGAGAACGAGTCAAGGCAGACGGATGAGTGATTCTCACAGATGAGCCTGGCCAAGTCCAAACTGACGAACAGAATGGGACACGAAACTCAGCAGCATTATACTCCACATAAAATACGGACTGAGAGGACAAGGCATAATTTGGGGACTTTGCCCCAAACCAAGAGATGTTCAAGTGCTTCAATAATAGTGGCATGTAAACTGCCAGTGCAGCATCAGAGAGAAGGGAGACAGATGCAGATGGATTTTAATTAAGGCAAGCACTGTAACTGTAGCTTTTTTATTAGAGCCAGGATATGCTTGGGAGAAAAGCTGTTTTTGATGAATGATGATAATCCTCAAAGTACTGTAATGTTAAATGGGGTTTAGGGAATCCTAGGTATCCATCTTCTGTTCTAGCTGAAGTATAATCTTACCTCATCCCTCATTTAAAATCTTTCCTTTTCTTTCTACAGTAGTGATGGGGACGAGACCGCCTATGCCAAGTCCGAGTCTTTGAAGGGTCGAGTTGGAGTCGAGACCGAGTCCGTTGGTTTTCAAATAAAGTCGAGTCCGAGTCAAGACCAAGTCTTTGAGGAAGCAAGTCTGAGTTGAGATTTTGTCCTGACATATCAGTTTTGATATTCATGATTTAATATCACCCCAGTTAATAATCAATAGTTAGGCCTTAAGACTAAGCAGTTTTTAGTAATGAGACGAGACCGCCTATGCCGAGACAGAGTCTTTGCAGGAACAGGTCCGAGAAAGCAGAAATCGCTCTTGAGATCAGACTGGAGTACTACATCACTATTCGGCAGCACAAGCTCTGGCCTCTAGACATCAGTACAAGGCTATAAGTTCTACAGAGAGTGAAACTGCCTAGTCTGTACCCGTCATGTGGTGCCACTTTGACTTTGATTGGGCCTCTTTGGGTCACCACACTCTCCTCAACTAACAAGAGGATGGTGCCATTCTCATTTCACAAGTCTTTGTTAAGTTTGTTTTTATTATTTATAATGTTCTTGTTTGAATGTGGGCCACCAAGAACGTCTGGATGTAGAACTAAAACATGTTGAATGTTAAATGATATTTAATTTTGAGATATTTCAAGGGTTCAGTTCAGACAAATTGTTTTGCTGTTAAATATGTTTAATTTGCACCTTGGTACCTGAAGCAACTTGAGAGATAACAGTGGTGGTATTTTTCATATGAGGCTAAAGTGTTATCCATCTTAAGAAAAATGTATAGACCAGGCCTCATCCTCACCTGTTTAAATGGATTTGACTGGAATGGTTAAACCGGTTTAGTTTATTAAAATCTTCTCTAAATCACTAATTTGTTTATCATAGTAGGAACCACTTTATTGCTGCACACCAATATTATCAATGATTTCTCCCGTTTCAGGGTTATAGTAATTTAAAAATTGTATCTTCAGTTTACCAATCTGTCCATGTGGAGGTAAAATTAAAAATCTGTACCCAAAGTTTAAAATCCGTCCCCACGGATTTATTTATTTTTCTCCTCCCAGAACTTAGGGGGAATCCATAGAAAGAAAAAAAAAAGTCACTTGTTTTGGGCTTGTTTTCACAGGCCTGATTGCTTATTTGTCTCGTGAGATCTGGCAACACTGGTTGAAACACGGATTAAGTGATTACATGAGACCTTCATCAAGCTGTACGGTTTCTTTCAATATAGTTCATTTGTGTTTATTTAATATCTACTAAAGAAGAACTTTAGATCAGTTCACGTGCCACTTTGGTGCTACGGTGATCTTTCACTTCACATTAAAGAGCGCCAAAATGGCATTTGTTAGAATTTCAGCAATAAAATTGACAGAATTTGAAAGCTGAGACTTTCATAACAAAAGTAACCTGCCCTGTCAGAGTCCTCTTTGCTTCGCTCTTCTTTCACACAATGAAAAAACATGTATGAGAGTTGGCAGCCCTGTCTTCACCAACATTGTAGACATAGGAGTTCTCTGAAGATAATTGGCCCCAGAGCCTTTGCAAGTCATAATCCATCCCTGTGTATTATCCCAAGTGTAATGTGTGTGTCTTACCGTTTCTCACTCCGCATGACTCCTCACACTCTTCCTCGCTGTTGAACCTGTTGTCATTTCCCTCACAACCTCCATACATGAAGGACACACACTTTCCCGCAGCAGGATCGAAGCCCCACCTGGGCATGGCTGCTTTACAAGGACCAACTTCCATAGGCAGGCTACAGGCAGCTAGATGGAGAAAATACACTGTATATTACAACTACATCAAGATAAATTGTGCGCTAGTCACTATGGGCCTCTCAGCTGGGCCACAATCCATCTTTGGATCACACGCACAAAATTCACCAGTCACAAACACACATCGGTGCAGTTGTTCGAGTAAGGATTAATGCCCAATGAGGTGTCCATTGCCATGTACAAAATGGATGACGGCGAGGTGTGAACCATCCGATGCACAGCGGAGGTCTTAATGAACGACCGTTGCCTCCACCGAAGTCCATTAATACCTCAACAATGGACACCTCGAAGGGCATTGACCTTTGGGCTTATACCACGGTGACTCACACTCCGCATGACCCCTCACATCTAGCCATAAAGGGATGGACATGCTCAGAAACAATACTCAGGTAGGCAGTTAAACGATGCCCAATCGGCACTAAGGGGCCTAAAAGGCGCTTTTCCACTGCATAGTACGGTACGGTTCGGCTCAGTACGCTTCGACTCGGCGCGGAACAGTTCGGCTCGCTTTGCGTTTCCACTGCAGTAGTACCCCTTCAAAGTGTGTGGGACTGATCGTTATTTGCGCGCGCCTCTACTGCCATGACATCATCTTAAAAGCACCACATTTTCAAACCCACAACACGGGAACAATGGAGACTATCAAGGGGATGGTGTTCCTGATTCTCGGTATGTGGTTGTTTTTAACTGCTAGACGGAAAAATGTGTTTAAAATGAGGCTGATGGCAGCAAAACAAAATACTGCTAAAAAAGTGTCTCGTGTCTCGTGTCGCAAATCCAATGACGCTAGTAGTGACGATTCTGTCTGACCAATCAGTGATCTGCAGTGTTTCACGTCACATTTTAGTACCGGTACGGTACGCTTGGAACCTCAACAGACCAGGTACCATTTAAAGCGACCTGAAGCGAACCGTACTGTACCGTACCATGCAGTGGAAAAGCACCACAAGTGAACCGTACCGAACCGAACCGTACCGTTCTATGCAGTGGAAAAGCGCCAAAAGTGTGCCAAGAAAACATCCCCCACACCATTACACCACCAGCCTGCCCAGTGGTAACAAGGCATGATGGATCCATGTTCTCATTCGGAAATGGTTGTGCGTGAAAATCCCAGTAACTGAGCATATTATGAAGTACTCAGACCGGCCCGTCTGGCACCAAAAACCATGCCACGCTCAATTGCTTAAATCACCTTTCTTTCCCATTCTGAAATTCAGTTTGGATTTCCAGAGATTGTCTTGACCCTAAATATATTGAAGCAATTGCTATGTGATTGGTTGATTAGACAATTGCATTAATGAGAAATTGAACAGGTGTTCCTAATTATCCTTTAGGTGATTGTACGTATATGCGGGGTGCGATTTGCCGTGGGGATGCGTGGGATTTCCCCCTTTCTGGTCAATGTATCCCTGCCTCTTCTTAATTATTTTTATCCCCGGTGGGGATAAATTTATCCCCCCCCTCAAAATGATCAGTGCTACTACACTAGTGGTGAGACGGATCAGAAAACTTATCATGGATCCGCGGTTTGATTAAAATCAATTTTATTTTTAAATGCGCTACTTTGGCTGACTCTCATATAGCTGCCGCTCTGCACGAGTCTGCAGACTTGCTCAATGTCCCGCCCACGGAGCGATCTGATTGGTTACACCTCACGGACAATGGCCTATCAACACTTGTGAGACGGTTGCAACTCCTGGGCTGTGGAGTTGTTTGTAGAAAGGAAGGCAGCAGCTATTCAGAATAAACATCACAATCTGATTTTCTGTTTCTATGATGACAAGCAGAGCTAGTGTCCCAGTCACTGAGAATGGCCGAAGTTAAACACACGGTGTTTCATTCAACTGAGATAAAGCAAAGGTTTTTTGATTAGTCACTCACTCTTGAACATCTGGCACGAGTGATTTCAATGTTAATTCAATGTAAAAGACGCGTTTACACACGTCTAAAGGTTCTGCGGCACGAATGAGGCGAATTACCTATAGACAATAAAAGAAGTGGACGGAGCGATCTCATTGGAGCTCCATTGAGACGATTGAAGCCCGTTTTCAATTTTTTTAGCACTTCCGTCCCTGACGCGCAGACTCAAACAGAGCTTGACTACGTAATGTGACGAGAGAAACCCGTCTGTCTTCTAGTGGCTGCGGCATGAGAAATCTGAATCATTCCCTTCCAAAACATGCAGAGGCGGAGAGTGTGAATAGGAGCCGTCCATGAGCTAGGAGAAGGAGACAATTCTGCTAGGTATTCTGATGAATTATTTTGTCATTTTGCCTCCACGTTTTCTTGTTTTCCCGTTTCCCCGAAACGTCTAAAGGTTCTGCGGCACGAATGAGGCGAATTAACGAACATAGATAATGCATCTGTCTTTTCAATCATTTCACTGTAGATGTAACGTTAACCATCACTTTAGCAGTAAAACTGTTTCTATTATGGTTTAACTTTGCAATCAATCCATGGTTCAGGAGAGGCTGATATAAATGAGCCTACCCTATTAATCTATTGATTTAATTATTGCACGTTTTTTTGTTGCACATGATCACAGTTCATATATGTGTGGGAAGCTATTAGAGTAAATATATTGCGTTAGGATACTTTGAGTTAATAAGAATTTTTTTCCTGCAAATGCAGTGATGAAGTTCATGTTCTCATGATTTATTTTTATGAAATTATTTCTCAAAACATGCCCCCCTCTGTTTTTTTTTTTTCACAAATCACACCCTGTGTATAGTAAATGTATATGTATAAAACTAAAATCTCCTGAATTTAAAGATAATTGGCCCCAGAGCCTTTGCAAGTCATAATCCGTCCCTGTGTATTATCCCAAGTGTAATGTGCGTGTCTTACCGCTTCTCACGCATGACTCCTCACACTCTTCCGGGCTGTCGAACCTGTTGCCATTTCCCTGGCAGCCTCCATATATGAAGGACACACACTTTCTTGCAGAAGAATCGAAGCCCCACACGGGTATGTATGCTAAACACATACCAGATTCCATAGGCAGTCTACAGACATCTAGATGGAGAAAAATTAACACTGTATATTACAACTACATCAAGATAAATTGTGCGCTACTATGGGCCTCTCAGCTGGGCTATAATCCATCTTTGTATCACACACACACACACCGGTCACAAACACACACACATTGGTGCAGTTGTTCGATATAACACATATCATTATAGAACCTAACATAATTAATATAATATAATGTATATAAAATAATTTAATAAAAATACCTGTAACTGGATCCATACACTGACGTCCACATCCATTGCTGCAGCATTTCTGATTGTTGGCACAGTCACTGTCATCGGCACACGACTTGAATTTTATCCAGGTACACTCTGCTGGTTCATATTTTTTGCTTGGACACACTCCTGGCTTTACTGTTGTACAGACACATGACAGAGAAGCCAGATCACTGAATGCTGAATGTCTTTTTATTAGGAGTTTTGGTTCTTTTGCTGCTGTTACTATAAGGACCTTTAAAATAACTGAAATCATTTGACGAAGTGATATGACGTACGCAATGCAGTCAAGACCTGTCTATGTTGTTTCTACATTAAAATGGTGATTACCGCAAGTAAAAATAATCAGCGAAATTATTACAATATAAAAATATATAAAAGTACTTGTATTTTAGGTGCAATTAATTACAGAAAAATTGTGATTAATTGTTTTTTTTCTTTTTATCGATTGACAGCACAATACAGTATATTATAATAGAATACAATATAATTAATATAATATAATACCTGTAACTGGAGCATCCCCCCCCCCCTCAGCCTTTGATTAGCTTTACAATATATGATCACACTCTCATTCATGCAAATGCTTTTAAAAGGTTTAGGTAAAATAAGACGCAAAAGTGAACGCAGGGCAGTGCTTAAAGTGACAGCAGCCTAACAAACCTGCTGCTGTGATCCGTCATTAACATTAGTTAATAATACAAGAGAGAAAATAAATCATTGCTCTTGACTGAATAACTTTTGTAGCTTTAATATTTCTTAAATATATACATGCATGTGTGTGTACGGTGTATAATTATTTTCTATACAAATACACACACATATTATGTAAATCTAAACTTTTATTTTGGATGCAATTAATAGCTTGACAGCACTAAACATATCATAATACCTGTAACTGGAGCCGTACACCGAGTTCCACCACATGCAGTGCCGCAGCATTTCTGATTTTTGGGACACTCGCTGTCACCGACACACAACTCGAGATCTTTCTCGCTACACCATACTAATTCAGCATTTTTCTTTGGACACACTCCTGGCTTTGCTGTTATAGAGACACATGACAGAGAAGCCATATCACTTAATGAATTTTTCACTGTAGAATTTTTTTTTTTTTTTTAAAGTTGTACCATGTTATTGGAATACGTTTTACAAGAAACAACGGCACTGTAAAATCTAACATTGTTCTTACTAAGAATTTTATGTTAACTTTACTTAAAGTGCAATAATTTGTTGAACTTACTTAACATTTCTTAGTAATCTGTACTGTTTGCATGTGTGCTTTCGTTACTCAGAAAAACCTTGTAAACATTACTTGACTGGTTTGAGTACCATTTTCAATTTGCATTCCCTCATTTTCCAGTCATCTTGAGTGTTATTGTCAATACACCTAAATATTTTTGGGAGAACATCAAAATTCTCTAGTTGACTTGTTGATTTCCCTTTCTCACCATTATTGTGATTGATGTTCCCTTTGGTTGGGCACTTGGAACTTAATTTATATTATGGTTCTCTTCCAATTGTTTGCAGTGATGCAACTTGAAATCATAATTATTTGATTTCAAAGGAAGTGAAGTAATTTATATATATATATATATATATATATATATATATATATATATATATATACATACACACACACATACTTAAATTAATTAATAAATTATATATAACATAAATATTCATGTATAATAATGATCTTTTAACATTTTATTGCCAACGCTTATGGCATAAATCTTTAATTGGGTTGATATAATTCCTTTATATTTGTGACAATATCTTGCAATTTTGGTTGAGTCACACACAGACTTCAACATTCAGCATGCAAACCACAACAGTGGTAACATTTAAAAAACTCATTTAATTAATTAGACATTACAATTTTATTTGCTGTCTCTTTTCAGTATAACCCCAATAACGATAGCAAATAAAATTGTAATAAAGCCAAAAATAGTAAAATAAAGCAATAAATTTATTCATGCCGCAATGCACTCTGGGAGTACACTTCCTCGGTTCACAGATACTGGAAAGTATACAAGATCAAGTATAGTATAGAAATTATTTTAAGTTACTGGAACTCTCTTGTAAGTGTACACTACTAGGCATGCACTTGTTAGGACTACATATTATTCCTATTTCACTTTACTCAATTTTTTGAGTGCAATCGGTTTGCATGCTTTTTTCAAGTAAGGTGTACTAATTGGATTTTACAGTGTACAACCCACTACTTTTCCCTAAAGGAGGAAACGGTGGACATAGTCGACGTCGACTGAATGGAGGAAATCCCACCAGCGAGCTCCATTCAGTCCACATTGACTACTTCTGACGTTCTCGACTGAAAGGGAACTATTTCAGTCTTTCTACTTTAAAATCGGTTCCCACTGAAGTCCATTATATGGAGAAAATACTGGAATGTTTCCATCAAAAACCTTAATTTCTTTTCGACTGAAGAAAGAAAGACATGGACATTTTGGATGACATGGGGGTGAGTAAATTATCAGCAAAAGTTTTCAAAAGTGAACTAATCCTTTAAAGGTTTTTATATTTATAAAGCCTAAAAAAAAAAAGTTAAATTTGATCGATTTCAATTACACTCCACGTGCCTTTAATGGCTTTTTATAAAAATATCGCATTATACAAAGGTTTAAAATATTTGCTTCTGTCTTTATGTTGTGTCTAAATTCATTTGGTCATTAAATATGAAATTATTACAATATGAAAATATATAAAATAACTTTTTAAAGAATGATTAATTGCAATTAATTACAGAAAAATGTGTGATCAATTAGGTTTTTTAATCGATTGACAGCACTATACATTATAATACAACCCAATCCAATAGATTATAATATAATATAATATAATACCTGTAATTGGAGCCGTACACCGAGTTCCACCGCATGCAGTGCCGCAGCATTTCTGATTTTTGGGACACTCGCTGTCATCGTCACACAACTCGGCATCCTTAATGATACACCTTATGTCACTGTTTGTCCTTGGACACACTCCTGGCTTTTCTGTTATACAGACACATGACAGAGAATATATCACTGAATGATTTTTTTCACTGTAGAAAAATATTTTGGAAGTTGTATCCTTATGTTATTGGAATATATTTTACTTGAAAGAACTATTTCAGTCTTTCTACTTTAAAATTTCATGTTTTATTCGTCGTGGGTTTTAGTGCTTTTGCTGTTGTAGGCTTTAAGGACCTTTGAAATAACTGAAATCATTTGGTGAAATGATGTGGACATAATGTGGGCAAGACCTGCCCTTTAAATTTGATAGATTTCAATGATACTGTAATGTGGAATGCCTATAATTATGGCTAAAATTAGTGGCCTTTTTAAATAAAGATGCCATTAAAACTTTTCCAAAATTGGCTATTGTCTATGTTGTTTCTACATTAAAATGGTGATTACCGTAAGTAAAATTAATCAGCGAAATTATTACAATATAAAAATATATAAAAGTACTTGTATGTTAGGTGCAATTAATTACAGAAAAAATTTGATTAATTGTTTTTTTTGTTTTTATCGATTGACAGCACAATACAGTATATTATAATATAGAATACAATATAATTAATATAATATAATACCTGTAACTGGAGCATCCCCCCCCCCCCCCATCATCCTTTGGTTAGCTTTACAATACATGATCACACTCTCATTCATGCAAATGCTTTTAAAAGGTTTAGGTACAATAAGACGCAAAAGTGCTTAAAGTGACAGCAGCCTAACAAACCTGCTGCTGTGATCCGTCATTAACATTAGTTAATAATACAAGAGAGAAAATAAATCATCGCTCTTGACTGAATAACTTTTGTAGCTTTAATATTTCTTAAATATATACATGCATGTGTGTATTTGTATAGAAAATAATTATACACCGTACACACACATATTATGTAAATCTAAACTTTTATTTTGGATGCAATTAATAGCTTGACAGCACTAAACATATCATAATACCTGTAACTGGAGCCGTACACCGAGTTCCACCGCATGCAGTGCCGCAGCATTTCTGATTTTTGGGACACTCGCTGTCACCGACACACAACTCGAGATCCTTCTCGCTACACCTTACTAATTCAGCAATTGTCTGTGGACACACTCCCGGCTTTGCTGTTATACAGACACATGACAGAGAAGCCAGATCACTGAATGAATTTTTCACTGTAGAAAATGTTTTTTTTTAAAGTTGTACCATGTTATTGGAATACGTTTTACTAGAAACAACGTCCTGGTTGCGTATACAACCCACTACTGTTCCCTAAAGGAGGAAACGGTGGACGTATTCGACGTCGACTGAATGGAGGAAATCCCACCAGCGAGCTCCATTCAGTCCACATTGACTACTTCTGACGTTCTCGACTGAAAGGGAACTATTTCAGTCTTTCTACTTTAAAATCGGTTCCCACTGAAGTCCATTATATGGAGAAAATACTGGAATGTTTATCAAAAACCTTAATTTCTTTTCGACTGAAGAAAGAAAGACATGGACATTTTGGATGACATGGGGGTGAGTAAATTATCAGCAAAAGTTTTCAAAAGTGAACCAATCCTTTAAAGGTTTTTATATTTATAAAGCCTAAAAAAAAAAGTTAAATTTGGTCGATTTCAATTATGTGCCTTTAATGGCTTTTTATAAAAATATCGCATTATACAAAGGTTTAAAATATTTGCTTCTGTCTTTATGTTGTGTCTAAATTCATTTGGGCATTAAATATGAAATTATTACAATATGAAAATATATAAAATAACTTTTTAAAGAATGATTAATTGCAATTAATTACAGAAAGATGTGTGATCAATTAGGTTTTTTAATCGATTGACAGCACTAGGCTATACATTATAATACAATACAATACAATAGAGTATAATATAATATAATATAATATAATATAATACCTGTAATTGGAGCCGTACACAGAGTTCCACCGCATGCAGTGCCGCAGCATTTCTGATTTTTGGGACACTCGCTGTCATCGTCACACAACTCGGCATCCTTCATGATACACCTTATGTCACTGTTTATCCTTGGACACACTCCTGGCTTTGCTTCTATACAGACACATGACAGAGAATATATCACTGAATGCTGAATGATTTTTTCACTGTAGAAAAATATTTTGGAAGTTATATATATAGGAATATATTTTACTTGAAAGAACTATTTCAGTCTTTCTACTTTAAAGGTTTTATTCGTCGTGGGTTTTGGTGCTTTTGCTGTTCTTGGCTGTAAGGACCTTTGAAATAACTGAAAGCATTTGGTGAAGAGATGTAAACATGTAATGTGTTCGGTCCTGCTTGAAACCACTTTAGCTGTGTGTTTCCCTCAAAATAACTGCACACCTTACAATCTTCAAACAAATATCAAACAAATAAAAATATACAAAGGACTTTTTAAAGAACGATTAATTACAGAAATGTGCAATTAATTAGTTTAATTGTTTTATCGATTGACAGCACTAAATAATGTAATATAATAAAATATAATACCTTTAACTGGCCTTTAACAAAGACAACATTTTGAATATCTGATGAAATCTGTGATTGATCATGTTCTTGTCCATGGTATGAACAGAGGGTGGCTGGACAGCGAGTGGTTTTGCAATTTGTGTCTCAAGCTTATTCACTTATTTATATTTATCTGCTTCAAATCAAAGTAGTTTGGAAATCGAATTATTCCTAAACTGCGTCAATCAATGTCAGATAAAAAAAAAAAAGAAGTATGAAACAAGGGCTGTAAGTTACAGCCTGTAACCAATTGTATCTCTCAAATTCATTTTAATCTACAAAACAAACCCTAAACTAAAACTAAATGCAAAACTTTATTTATTTATTTATTTAATCAAATCAGGATTGATCAAAGTCTGATTGGTGGCAAAGTATCTTGTAACGTTTTTTGTTTTTGTTTTTTTTAAAACCATTTTATTAACATTAATATTCTTGTTTTAGTGTAAAAAAATATCTGTGTTACAATGGAATATGTAGAGAAAGGGTAATGGATAAAAAACAACTTAAGAATATAAAAATAGTCTAAAAATTATTTTATAGGAATTTTATAGGAATTTTTATTTAAACTGATGTTGCCAACAAAATTCATCTTTAACTGGACGTCTGTAGCCTAGGCCTACTCTGTATGTTTGAGAATTGTAATATGCAGAGATGTCATTTTTTGTAAGGCACTTGTTGCATTTCTTCGTGCTGTGTAATTAAGTTAAAGAACATGAATCTCACCTGTGTAGTTTAATCCTGGAGCAGCTTCTGTTGAACTCCAGCATCCAGCCAGACACAATAACACAGTGCAGTAAACTCGAGCTGCCATCCTCTCCATCTGCGACCACAATGAATGAACTCTGCTGGAAAATCACGCTTATATAAGGACGAAAACGATTTTGAGTTAGCGCTCAACCAATGGCGTGAGTTTGAGGTGTTGTCAATTTGGTCTCCCTGCCAGAATCTGACTCCCCCTCGCGTGCACGCGCATGACGTTCATTAACTGGTTTTCCACACCTGTAATTCCTGTCTGGATTACTGTAAAGGAGTACTTCACTTAAAAAAAATAAAAAAAAATAAAAATAAAAAACTAAAAACCTTTTGCTGATAATTTACTCACCCCTGTGTCAAGATGTCCATGTCTCTTACTTTCTTCAGTCGAAAAGAAATTACGGATTTTGATGAAAACATTCCAGGATTGTTCTCCATAAAATGGCCTGAGCACCAAACGGTCCAAATGAGAGTTTCAGTACAGCTTTTAGGGCTTTAAACAATACCAGAAGATGAATCAGAAATGACTCGAAAAAGGATTAGTTCATTTTGATGGACAAGTTCGAAAATAACAGTTTTTTTTATTCATTTTTCTTGATAAGACCCTTATTCATCGTCTGGTGTCGTTTAAAGCCGTTTGAAGCACTGAAACTCATTTGGCCCTTGAACCGTTTGGTGCCCAATGAAGTCCATTATATGGAGAAAATCCTGTAATGTTTTCATCAAAAACCTTCATTTCTTTTCAACTGAAGAAAGAAAGACATGGACATCTTGGATGACATGGCGGTGAGTAAATTATCAGCAAAAGTTTTTTTTTTTTTTTTTTTTTTTTTTAAGTGAACTACTCCTTGTTTGTTAGTACTCGTTCTTAATATATAATTGTTTTCCCCTGCTTTGTTTTGTGATTTTGGTTCTTGTGTAACTATTCGGTTCCTGTGTGTGTGTGTGTGTGTGTGTG
Source organism: Pimephales promelas (assembly GCF_016745375.1). Next base: position 1,607,554 of record NW_024121543.1, on the reverse strand, counting down.
TGTGTGTGTGTGTGTGTGTGTGTGTGTGTGTGTGTGTGTGTGTGCGTGCGTGCGTGCGTGCGTGCGTGTGTGTGTGTGTGTGCGTGCGTGCGTGTGTGTGTGTGTGTGTGTGTGTGTGTGTGTGTGTGTGTGTGTGTGTGTGTGTGTGTGTGTGTGTGTGTGTAAATTGTGTGTAGAAGATAACTTCTATGAGCAGGTGCATCAGGTCTCTTCTCTCCACAACATATCTTTCTCTTAAGCACAACTGCAAATGGTAGCCTTTTAATTATTTAAAAAGAAGGAAAAAAACGAAGCAAAGTGTGAAAACCATTGTTTCTTTTATTAACAACATAAACAATAACCATGTACTGAGACACACATAAAATCACTATAATGTTTTACCCCAGCACCTGTCGAAATCATACTCCCACTCCGGATGTCAGCTTTGCAAAGTCAAACACGTAAAACTAATTCTGATGGCACATTTCTCTATGGAGGATCGCTGCAGAAAAGCACTCTTAGCTTCAGTAGTCAAAATCAAATCCAGACTCAAAACACAACTGTTTAGCTGCATTTACTGAATGAGCACAATGTGCACGTCTGACTGGTTGCACTTTGTCTGATATAAGTACTCTTTTTTATTCTTTTAATTATATTTAAATGTTTTATTGAATCATTTTTATTCTTTGCTTTTATTTTCTCATACATCTGTAAACAAAACATATATTATATTATAATGTGATCATAATATAAACTTGATTACATTAAAATAGTACAAATTAAAAAATATTGTATTTGCTGTCCAGAATGACTTATCTCACTGATCTTTTAGAAGGCATTTGACCCTGCAGATCCAGCTGGACTGGCATGTGTATTATGTGCACAGCAACAAGCCAAACTGGAAACCAGACTTTGATGCTGTGAACATTCAATTAACCGAGAGCAGAGGTCAAACCATTGCTCAATTTAAAGAGTTTTGTGGACACAATTATCTCGTTTATGGGCTAAGATGTTATCAATTCCATTCTTTCGAGAATCAATTTGAATTTGAAAAGAAAGATTAGACAAACACAGTTCTGATGGAGAAGACAGAGATTCATTTTTGTCAGTCTCTTCTGAGACATCGAGAAATGTGATCCGGATGAACTGAGGGACAGGTTTATATTCAGTCAGCATATCTACAATGTATTGAGGTCCGAGGCTATTGAGGTTTTTTTATAAACAAGTAAAACTTAAAAATGAATCCCAAACGTAACCAGAAGCCAGTGTAAAGACCTGAGGACTGGTGATATGTTCATATTTTCTGGTTCTGCTCATATAGCAGCAACAAACTGAATGAGCTGCAACTGTCTTTTGGTCTTTCTGGGAAGGTCAGTGTGGAGTCCATTACAATAATCCACCCTGCTAATGATAAAAGAATGAACAATTTTCTCTAAGTCTTGACAGGAAACAAAGAATCTAATTGAGATGATACATAGTAGGTACAAACCTATGCTGATTTAGTTATTGCTTAATACTGAAAATAAGGCCTGACTTAAATTGACTAAGATACTGAAAATAAGATTCCTGACTTGATTTTTAATGTTTGACACCAAGAGTAAATTTATACGTTCACCTTGAGAACTTCATCTTTGTTTTTCAGACACAATGACTTCAGTTTTGTCTTTTTTTTTTAACTGAAGAAAGTTTTGTCATATCCAACTGTTAATATCAGTGCATTTGCACAGGGAGTCAATGGGGCTGTAGTCTTTGGGCGATAGGACTAAGTAGATCTGGGTGTCGTCTGTGTAGCTAAAAGCAATTTGGTTCTTTCTCATTATTTGGCTCAGTGAGAGCATATACAGGTTGAACAGGAGTGTTGCAAGAATTGAGCCTTGAGGGACTCCACATATCATGGATGTCCACTCAGACTTAGTCTCCTATATTCACATAATAACCTCTCCCTTCTAATCATGACCGTAACCATTTTAGAAACATCCCAGAAAGCCTGACACAGTTTTCCAGCTTATCAAGATGTATGTTGTGATTGACAGTGTCAAATGCAGCCCTGAAGTCGACTAGTACCAACACTGATATTTTGCCTATATTGTATTGAGGTGAATATCATTTATTATCTTTATGAGCGCTGTCTCTGTGCTTTGATGCGGTTGGAACCTTAATCACCACATCAAGGTCGGTCAGAAACCTTGAAGTAACATTTGATGACCAGCTGACCTTCACAGACCATATTACAAAGACAGTTCGATCATGCAGGTTTGCACTGGACGAAAACAAAAAATCACCAAGAACAAGGTGCAGAAGAAAAGGTTTCTGACACAATGAAAAAACTTCAAAAAAAATGTCTTACTAAAAACACAAACAACATATCATCCTCCATCTTCTGTAAGCTTCGCCCATTTCGGGTTGTACACCCCACTCCCTCTGCAGAACACGTGTCTGTGTAGGATCCATGAAAATCTCAGATTTGTCATTAAGAATTTGCATTATTTGAGGCTCAGATACTTCAGATCTCGAGAGTTTGACTAAAATGATGACCTGTGACATCTCCCGGAAAAGGTGTGTGTATGATAAATGTGAGGATTGCAAAGACAAGATTGTTCAGCTCTCCAGATTTGATGGCTCACCAAAGGTTGCATTCACTTAATGGGCCACAGCAGAGAAAGCAACGAAAGATGCGATACAGGGTCCATCCACTGGCAAGATCACAGTTTCCATCCACACGTTTTTATCCGAATTAATTTATATCGAATGAAAATTACCTTGGAAACAGTAAAATTCAATTGAGTTTCATTAATATCAACTCAAATGAAATACGTTCGGTCTCATCGGATTTTATTTTGATCGATATACTGCTTATGCGATAAAAGCTGATTGAAACGTTATTTGCCGAATAATTAATGAATTGCAATTAAGTTTAGATCCTTTTATGGTTGCAACACGGCACAAAACAAAGAAGAAGAAGAGTTAATTTCCGGCCAGTATTTTCGCTCTGTTTGTGCACACATGGCGGGTGTCAACAAAGACAGATGTAAGTGCAAAAAAATACTTCATCCAAAGGGTTTCCGTGAGGTGTCTCTGAACCACGATCCCCCAGAACTGTTTGGAGCTCTGTCGTTCCAACACCACAGGCCGCCTCCGTTGTTGTCGGGCATTTACGTGCATTTGCATCATCATAGTAATAGCAATAGAGCAAAACATAGAAAAACAGAGCGTTGCCATGGACGCAGTTCAGAGACGGAACATACTATTTTCTTTAGCAGAAGCAATACAATTGTTTTTAAATCAATAAACTCATTTTTAAGTCAATATTTTGTGTCAAATTATTGATTTATTTGGTAGGTAGCCATGTAATCAGCAGGATAAAGCGAGGCGGTTGTTATAGCGAATACAACCTCTTCAGGCTAACAACTGCCTTGCATATACATTATCCCTGAAAACGATGTAGTATACATGTGGGGCGCTGTAATTCTGCCATAGAGATACACAAAAAATGCGAGAAGAAGTCTTAGAGCATGCCACTGTAGGCTACTATAGACCAGTCTATGACAGTAAAATAAATACTAGGCTATACAATAATATTAGGCAGTTGCTTGTTTTCTTATTTACCAAGAACTTTATTGAACAACCATAAATTGCCTGGTACAAAGACTCACAATATTCTCACAATTATGTGTCCATGGCCTGATTATATTGTCTTCTATAGCCTATTTGCTTCTTATTTATTAATTCCAGGTAACTGGTTGATGAAACATTGATTAAAATGAAGATACAATTTATACAAAACAAAATTCACTTTAAAGAAACAATGGCGGCGGCCTGGCGGCGAAAGATATAAAGTTTTTTTCTTCTAAATGTTTACATTTGTCATGTTTCTTATATAATTGTTGATTATATTGGAAATCCATCTTGTAAATCATGTAAACTTGATTCACTGTTTCATTTCCCCTTTAATATTCAAGCAACAAAAGAAAAAGAGAAAAGCATTTACTGCTCGTTAATAGCTTTAATAAGGATTCATTATATTTAATTCATACAAATAAATATGTCTGCTGCTTTAAAAAATAAAGAATGATGTGCAAGTAGTGAAAAAGAATGCAAATAACATTAATTGAAAAGAAGACTGTTCTACTCTAGGAAAAATGGTTTTATTTAATTTTAAGATAGTCACAGTAGTTAAATCTGTATCTGTATTGCATGTTCAAACTTTAAAATCATTCATATTAACAGGTTAATATGTTAATAGATTAATTTTTAAATCTGTGTTTTATCTATTTTCAGATAACTACTTTGAATAAAGCTAAATAAATATAATAATATAACATAAACACTTTATCATTTTATTTTGAACAACTAACAACTTTAGATTATAATAACAAAGTAGAGAAACAACATTTTTATTTTGAGACAGTTGACTTTCACTTTAGGACGGTTCAAATTGTTTTTCAGGATGGTTTCAGGACGGTGGTGAAAAAAGTTAGTCTGGAGCCCTAGGACATCTATTTAAAACAGTGGCGCTAAACTAACGAAAAAGAAAGCTTCAAGCCCAGAAGTGTCCAAGCAACACAGCAGTAATGACTTTATGAATTTCTTCACTTATACGATGAATAATATGAGGGACAAAATGATTACTATACCAACCGTCTACTACAGTATCGCATTAGGGGGTGCATTGTTGTCTCCCTGGGGAAAGACTTGGTTCATTTGCTGCTAGAGGAAGAATTTTGCAAACTCTTTAATTCATCTAAATCAACCACTTGTATGCTAGACCCTATACCGACTAAACTACTGAAAGAGATGCTTCCAGAGGTCATAGATCCTCGTCTTATCATTAATTCGTCTTTGTCGCTAGGATACGTAGCAAAAACCTTAAAGCTAGATATGATAAAACTGCTTGTTAAAAAAAGCAACTTGATCCTACAGAATTACAGGCCAATCTCGAATCTGCCTTTTCTGTCAAAGATACTGGAAAAAACAGAATCGTCACAACTGTTCCTTTCTTGAAAGAAATTACATCTGCGAGGATTTTCAGTCAGGATTTAGACCACATCATAGTACCAAGACAGCTCTCATTAGAGTCACAAATGATCTGCTCTTATCATCCGATTGTGGTTGTATCTCTCTATTAGTGTTACTCGATCTTAATGCTGCATTTGACACAATTGACCACAACATTCTTTTAAATAGATAAATAGACTAGAAACTAAGTTGGCATTTGTGGAACTGCATTAGCATGGTTTAAATCATACTTATCTGACCATTATCAGTTTGTAGCAGTAAATGAAGAGACGTCTTATCGATCACAAGTTCAGTGTGGCGTACCACAACGCTCAGTAGGTACTGTACTAGGCTGATACTCAGCTGTATATTTCTTCAAAACCTAACGAAACTTACCAATTCACAAAATTAACAAAATGCATAGCGGATATAAAAAATTGGATGACTAGTAATTTCCTACTACTAAATTTCTGAAAAAAAAAAAAACAGAGATTCTAATTAATGGGCAAAAAACGTCCACACGTAACACCCTAGAATACTCTCTAACATTTGATGGCTACTTTGTTAAGTCTTCGTCGTCAGTTAGGCACCTGGGTGTGCTCTTGGATACCAATCTCTCATTTGAAAGACATGTGTAGTATCTGTACAACCGCATTTTTCCATCTTAAAAATATATCTAAATTACGCCATATGCCCTCATTGACAAATGCGGAAAAATTAGTTTATGCGTTCATGACATCGAGGCTAGATTATTGTAATGCTCTTCTGGGTGGTTGCCCTGCACGCTTAATAAACAAACTTCAGTGAGTTCAAAACGCAGCAGCTCGAATTTTTACCAGAACCAGGAAGTATGACCTCATTGCACGACAGCCATCGGCACTGATCCTCAACATCTCATCTCCAAACCGGCGTGATTACTTCGACTTACAAACAGATGGAAATGGAAAAATACTCTTAACGTTTCGATCCAATTTGTTTTGTAATCACTGTTCCTTTGTTGGCCAGAGGAGAACTGGCCCCCAACTGAGGCTGGATTTTTCCCAAAGTGTTTTTTTCTCCATTCTGTAACCTGATGTAGTTTTGGATCCTTGCCACTGTTGCCCTGGCTTTTGGCTTGCTCAGTTGGGGACATTTAATATTCAACAATATTATTGATCTGTGTTGTATTATTTTCATGTTATCACTGTGAAGCTGTTTTGATACAATCAGTATTGTAAAAAGCGCTATACTGTAAATAAAGGTGACTTGACTAGACGTCTCCCCACTTGTTCCACAGGTCTCTAGTGCTCCACTTCAGCACCATCACTTGGGAATGAAAATAAGATCTCTTATTTTCCACTAAACACTATCACACATAATAGAAGTATTTCTCTAGTGTCTAGCCTTAGACACAGCAGTGATCAGAAAGACTCCAAATTATGACTTTGAATATGCTTTATTCACGGCCAGGAGGCCCTCATATCAATCACAGAGAATCCCACTGGCAAAAAGAACAATTTATATAGGATAGGTACATGGCAAAGGTAACATGACTCATTACATTATCTTTCTCTAATATGACTGGTTACTCATCATGGGGTTGTTATATTTAGTTAGCCGTCTAGCCATGTCCATATGCATCCGTTATTTCAACACACTAATTTGGGTTAAAATGTTGGTAGATTTTTCTCAAATGCACAATAATATTAAGCACACAAGAGATGAGAAAAAGAAATAAAGCACTGAATTGATTCAAGTAAAAGAAAATATGTATTATGCTAAATCATTCCCACAACTGTTTCCGGTGGTTAAACTGGCAGAGTTTCACTGCATGCATGATCACAGGTGGTTGAGCAGCATTTCTGTCCGGCAGGGAACTGACCATCATGGGAACAATATTCAGCACACACTGGATTCCCTTACGGCAAGCCTGTATGGATAGAGATTCAGATTTAGTCTGGCAATTTAATGACATTAAGCGATTTTCAGCACAAGACACTCAAGGCATGAAAAGCTAGTTTTACTTCCAGAGTGAATTACATTTTAAGTATTATTCATCTTTATTAATTTTGTTAATGACGGCGATCCCATTAAAATATGTTATGCGACTAAAACGTAATTTTATTCCTCTTGCGATCAGTCATTCCAAAAATCATGGCAACGGATGTTGGTAGGTTTAAATACATCACAGCCACCACACTAGACATTATTATTAATGAAAAGAGACGTAGGCCTAAGCGTGTTATCCAAGAATTAATGGCAAGGAAAGACTCTTGTAAGACTGTAAACTGGTTAAAGAGAAAATATGACCAGTGGCCTCTAAAGACAATGTCAAATACCTCCATCCTCTGAGGGGATCTTATCTACATTTTCTCTCGCTCTCTCTCAGTCAGTAAAGCCCAGAACACACCAAGCCGATGCCAACGAATTAGCACTGAGGAAGCCGACTGTGTTGTCGCCTCTCGTCGAGGTAAAAAGCTGCACTTGGACACACCGAGAGAACTGCAGCCGACTGTCAGCTAGAATGTGTGTTTAATGAGCCAACTGTCTATATCTGCAGATATATTAGTCTATATTCATCATTCAGAAAGGAAAACTGACGCTGCCGGCTGCCGATACACATACCGTAAACAAAGCAGCGTGTGCTTACCGTTTTGAATATCAATCCTGCTAAACACTTTCTTTATTCCACTCCGCTCATGTTAATATTGAAATATTCGCCAAGGAACACTCAGGTAAGATGACGTAACATAAGAACAGCCTTCTATCTTTACCGTTTTGACTTCTTTGCTTGCATTTTTGCTTTTATTCTCGTGCACTGACTCTCACTAAGCTGAACAGCCAATCAGAGTTCTCTCTTTCCCCGACGGCGATTCAACATGTCGAATCGGGCGAAACAAGCCGTCGAGGACTATTTTCAGCCAACGGCACGGAACCGTGCGTATCACACTGAGGAAACTTAGTTGGCCGACACAAAATCTGCCAGACGGCCGACCGTCGGCTTGGCATGTTCTGGGCTAAACACTGAAAACTCACACAAGAATATATATGGTTTTAATGTGAATGTGATCATTTTTAGGGATTGTTTAGTAATGCAAACATAGACAATGTTACAATAATGCTTACTTACTACAGTATGAGTGTCATTCTTGTTTGTAAAGAAAAAGAACATTGTATAACGCTACCTGATGTTTGGGTTTTAGGAGTGCGTTTGTGTGAAACCACTGCTAGTGGTCAGGAAGAATGAGTTGATCTGATAAATGAATTAAATGTTTTGCTAGTTTTAGTGTATTTTTGAATGTGAAATGAACTGCTAGAAGAACGTTGTGAAGAGTTTTGAATAAGTAAAATAAAACTGTAAAGCACAATATTGTTTTATTGTGAGTATTGCGAGTACTCAATCTATTTTTAAAACGTTGCTACATGGTTAGTTTAAAATAAACCAGTTGCTGTGATGTAAATAAGTGTTAAATCAAAGAACAAAAGCTAAAAGAGTTGTAGCTTTAATAAGACTTAATCTATAGTTAATTCATGCTTTGTGTAGTTAAGACTGTAAAGTGTTTGATAACTATTCAATTTCCGTATATTCCCTACCAGTTAGACATCAGGAGCAGTTCTAGTATCAGTGATCCTGGCCTTCATAAAGTAGAATTAGTTGATAAATACATTTATATATATATATTTTTTTTTTTGGTAAATCGATTGACAGCATAAATACATTTAGCAATTTCTCTGGTAACCTCTAAACACAAATCTGTTTATGATAAAAAATAAATAAAGTGTAAAAAAAGCTCAAAAGTATTCATATTCAACTTCATATTTTGTCAACATACAAACTAGATAGTTGCAATGTTTTTATATACAAAGTAGTTTTTAAACCTGCAACTAAAGCTAGTGAACACAAATTTACAAAATAATCTTAGTGGGACATGTTTAATATAATAACCTGTTATCATATAATAACCTGACTTTTTCCTGTGACCTGAAGCAAGAAGCAGTTTGAGTCAATAGCTGAAGACTTTTAGTCTGATGGCCGAGGTCTGAGGATGTACTATAATGTACACCGTACAACAGCCTCGGGCCTTTGGCCGAATCACAGCTGTGCTAATATAATATAATATAATATAATATAATATAATATAATATAATATAATATAATATAATACCTGTAACTGGAGGCATACAGTCAAGTCCACATCCATTGCTGCAGCATTTCTCATTGTTGACACAATCAGTGTCATCGACACACGACATGAAAGTCATCAGGGGACAGATCCACGGTTTAGGTTTTCTGACTGGACACACTCCTGGCTTCACTGTAATACAGACACATGAAAAAAAATAAAAAAAATAAATAAATAAAAATAAACTGTAAGAGGCCCAAAATTATCTTGCATAACCCCCCTTAAAACTCTACCTAGCATAATAATATAATACCTGTAACTGGATCCATACACTGAAGTCCACATCCATTGTTGCAGCATTTCTGATTGTTGGCACAGTCACTGTCATCGGCACACGGCACAAAACGTATCCGGGCACACATTGCTGGTTTATATTTTTTGATTGGACACACTCCTGGCTTTGCTATTAAACAAATGTGAAAATTATTAAATAAATAAATAAACAAACAAAATATCCCCATCTATCTGCATCCATCAAAAGTAATCCACATGCCTCTGGGGGGTTAATAAAGGCCTATCCCTTGAAGCATGAAAATGACTGAAGGAAATATATGTATATTTGATCAACAAATTAAGCCAACTCGTATGATTTACATTATTCTGGTTTCTCTACCAAATACATTTAAAAAACACAAATCCAGTGAAAATACAGGTATTGGATAGCCTGGCTAACGCCAGACCACGCATCATTGAGAATGAAACGTGGTCTGGAAACCACGTTAAATTTCTCGTATTTGAGGCGTGGTTTACGAATGCCCAGAGCTGTATTATTGGGTGCTACGGATGTCTATCAAATGCACCTGTACGTCTGTCAAATGCACCTGTGCTCCCTCCCCGTTCTGTGATTGGTTCACTATTTCTGGGGAAAATTTGGTTCATGGTATCCAGACTGCCTAGCAGCGCGAATAAAAATCGGCTGCGGCAAGGCAGCATGGGGAAACCCAGGCTAGGTATCGGACTCGTTCTGGAGAAAGTGGTATCGGTGCATCCAAATCATATTTACCTGCCCTTCAATATATCAGGGCTAATATATATTAGTCCAGATATATTGAAGGGCAGGTAAAAATGACTTGGATGCACCAATACAACTTTCTCCAAAGAATCCGATATCTGCATCTTAAGAATATAAAATAATATAAATCATACAAGTTGGCTTAATTTGTTGATCAACTATAGTTATATTTGATCAGTTATATTCATTCCTAAAGGGATAGGCCCTTTATTAACCCCCCGGATGTGGATTACTTTTATGATGGATAGATGCACTTTGATGGAATGCAGAACAGAAACAGCCATTCACTGCTATAATAAAGCTTGGAAGAGCCAGGACATTTAATATAACTCCGATTGTATTCATATGAAAGAATAGACACCTAGAATGTCTTCAGGTTGAGTACTTCATGGGCTAATTTTCATTTTTGGGTGAACTATCCTTTAATTAAGCCTGTTAAAACAGTCTTCACAAAAATGCATTTTAAGTTCACTTAAATGACATGTTTCAAAGCCTAATAAACCTAATATAACATAATAAAACTAAAAACATAAAAATACCTGTAACTGCAGCCATACACTGAAGTCCACATCCATTGCTGCAGCATTTCTCATTGCTGGCACAGTCACTGTCATCGACACACGGCATGAAAGTTACCCGGGGACACATTGCTAGTTTATATTTTCTTCTTGGACACACTCCTGGGTTCACTGTTATACAGACACATGACAGAGAAGCCAGATCACTGAATGCTGAATGTGTTTTTCACTGGGTCGTTTGCAGAGTACGTCAGGCAAATGGGCCCAGGACACTAGTGGCCTAAATTACGACTTTAGTTTATTTTATTACTTTTTTGTGATTGTTTTCTTACATACACAAACATGTTAAATAATAACATTGCGGTAAAATAAATCTGTGAATTATAGAGTAAATTGTAATTAGTGTACACAAGAAATATTTAAATGACAATGTATTTAAATTAAAACATTAACTAATAAACGTAAATGTATTAAACGTAAAAATAAATAAATAAAATAGCAGGTCTGGAAGAAGGGCCAAAATTCTATTCCATTCCCCTTAAAACTAATATAATATAAAATAATGTAACATTATATAATACTTGTAACTGGATCTATTCAGTCAAGTCCATTACACATAGTACTGCAGCATTTCTGATTTTTGAGACACTCAACTGTCAACGGGACACAACTCTTCGCCCTTCACTAAACACATTATTGTTCTATCGTTTGTGATTGGACGAACTCCTGGCTTTACTGTTAAACATGACAGAGGGGAAAATAGCTCTGAAATATTGAAGGGCAGGTAAATGTGACATTACAATGAGTTTGTGGAGATGTGAAATTTAAGTGAATTTAAAACAAAGTTGCTATATTTTTCCCCACTCACATGTTAATGAGTACAAGCCAATCAGAGCAGAGGCAGAGCAATTGTGGTTGTTTTTTTTTTGATTAGGAAAAGTCAGTCAGTGACGTTTAAATAAAAATACGCACAAGGCGCACCCGATGGTGACTGGACTGTAGGAGAGTTTTTGGAGGAACAAATGCCCGGGATAAAGTGGGCAAAATATGGGAAGAAATGTAACAAAGACTGGGAGAACGAGAAAAGAGTAAAAGAATGGATTCAACCTGTCATGGGGGACGACTCAAAAGCACGATGCAGAGTATGTAAGTGTGAAATACATGCACACCATGCGGACCTCGTACAGCACGCTAGCACAGAAAAAAATACAAAAAAATGGCAGCACCGTTCTCCTCAATGAGGCTTACGGACATTGGGTTCACGGTCTCCAAAGAGAACGAGTCAAGGCAGAGGGATGAGTGATTCTCACAGATGAGCCTGGCCAAGTCCAAACTGAGGAACAGAATGGGACACGAAACTCAGCAGCATTATACTCCACATAAAATACGGACTGAGAAGACGAGGCATATTATGTGGACTTTGCCCCAAGCCAAGAGATGTTCAAGTGCTTCAATAATAGTGGCATGTAAACTACCAGTGCAGCATCAGAGAGAAGGGAGACAGATGCAGATGGATTTTAATTAAGGCAAGCACTGTAACTGTAGCTTTTTTATTAGAGCCAGGATATGCTTGGGAGAAAAGCTGTTTTTGATGAATGATGATAATCCTCAAAGTACTGTAATGTTAAATGGGGTTTAGGGAATCCTAGGTATCCATCTTCTAGTGTTCTAGCTGAAGTATAATCTTACCTCATCCCTCATTTGAAAAATCTTTCCTTTTCTTTCTACAGTAGTGATGGGGACGAGACCGCCTATGCCAACTTAAGTCAAGGTCAAGGCCGAGTCTTTGAAGGGTCGAGTTGGAGTCGAGACCGAGTCCGTTGGTTTTCAAATAAAGTCGAGTCCGAGTCAAGACCAAGTCTTTGAGGAAGCAAGTCGGAGTTGAGATTTTGTCCCGACATATCAGTTTTGATATTCATGATTTAATATCACCCCAGTTAATAATCAATAGTTAGGCCTTAAGACTAAGCTAGATTGGGAATTGTTTAGTGCAGTTTTTAGTTATGGGGACAAGACCACCTATGCCGAGTCAGAGTCTTTGAAGGAACAGGTCCGAGAAAGCAGAAATCGCTCTTGAGATCAGACTGGAGTACTACATCACTATTCGGCAGCTCAAGCTCTGGCTTCTAGACATCAGTACAAGGCTATAAAGTAAGGCTATAAGTTCTACAGAGAGTGAAACTGCCTAGTCTGTACCCGTCATGTGGTGCCACTTTGACTTTGATTGGCCCTTTTTGGGTCACCACACTCTCCTCAACTAACAAGAGGATGGTTCCATTCTCATTTCACAAGTCTTTGTTAAGTTTGTTTTTATTATTTATAATGTTCTTGTTTGAATGTGGGCCACCAAGAACGTCTGGATGTAGAACTAAAACATGTTGAATGTTAAATGATATTTAATTTTGAGATATTTCAAGGGTTCAGTTCAGACAAATTGTTTTGCTGTTAAATATGTTTAATTTGCACCTTGGTACCTGAAGCAACTTGAGAGATAACAGTGGTGGTATTTTTCATATGAGGCTAAAGTGTTATCCGTCTTAAGAAAAACGTATGGACCAAGCCTCATCCTCACCTGTTTAAATGGATTTGACTGGAATGGTTAAACCAGTTTAGTTTATTTAAATCTTTTCTAAATCACTAATTTGTTTATCATAGCAGGAACCACTTTATTGCTGCACACCAATATTATCAATGATTTCTCCCGTTTCAGGGTTATAGTAATTTAAAAATTGTATCTTCAGTTTACCAATCTGTCCATGTGGAGGTAAAATTAAAAATCTGTACCCAAAGTTTAAAATCCGTCCCCACGGATTTATTTATTTTTCTCCTCCCAGAACTTAGGGGGAATCCATAGAAAGAAAAAAAAAAAGTCACTTGTTTTGGGCTTGTTTTCACAGGCCTGATTGCTTATTTGTCTCGTGAGATCTGGCAACACTGGTTGAAACACTGATTAAGTGATTACATGAGACCTTCATCAAGCTGTATGGTTTCTTTCAATATAGTTCATTTGTGTTTATTTAATATCTACTAAAGAAGAACTTTAGATCAGTTCACGTGCCACTTTGGTGCTACGGTGATCTTTCACTTCACATTAAAGAGCGCCATTTGTTAGAATTTCAGCAATAAAATTGACAGAATTTGAAAGCTGAGACTTTCATAACAAAAGTAACCTGCCCTGTCAGAGTCCTCTTTGCTTCGCTCTTCTTTCACACAATGAAAAAACATGTATGAGAGTTGGCAGCCCTGTCTTTACCAACATTGTAGACATAGGAGTTCTCTGAAGATAATTGGCCCCAGAGCCTTTGCAAGTCATAATCCATCCCTGTGTATTATCCCAAGTGTAATGTGTGTGTCTTACCGTTTCTCACTCCGCATGACTCCTCACACTCTTCCTCGCTGTTGAACCTGTTGTCATTTCCCTCACAACCTCCATACATGAAGGACACACACTTTCCCGCAGCAGGATCGAAGCCCCACCTGGGCATGGCTGCTTTACAAGGACCAACTTCCATAGGCAGGCTACAGGCAGCTAGATGGAGAAAATACACTGTATATTACAACTACATCAAGATAAATTGTGCGCTAGTCACTATGGGCCTCTCAGCTGGGCCACAATCCATCTTTGGATCACACGCACAAAATTCACCAGTCACAAACACACATCGGTGCAGTTGTTCGAGTAAGGATTAATGCCCAATGAGGTGTCCATTGCCATGTACAAAATGGATGACGGCGAGGTGTGAACCATCCGATGCACAGCGGAGGTCTTAATGAACGACCGTTGCCTCCACCGAAGTCCATTAATACCTCAACAATGGACACCTCGAAGGGCATTGACCTTTGGGCTTATACCACGGTGACTCACACTCCGCATGACCCCTCACATCTAGCCATAAAGGGATGGACATGCTCAGAAACAATACTCAGGTAGGCAGTTAAACGATGCCCAATCGGCACTAAGGGGCCTAAAAGGCGCTTTTCCACTGCATAGTACGGTACGGTTCGGCTCAGTACGCTTCGACTCGGCGCGGAACAGTTCGGCTCGCTTTGCGTTTCCACTGCAGTAGTACCCCTTCAAAGTGTGTGGGACTGATCGTTATTTGCGCGCGCCTCTACTGCCATGACATCATCTTAAAAGCACCACATTTTCAAACCCACAACACAGGAACAATGGAGACTATCGAGGGGATGGTGTTCCTGATTCTCGGTATGTGGTTGTTTTTAACTGCTAGACGGAAAAATGTGTTTAAAATGAGGCTGATGGCAGCAAAACAAAATACTGCTAAAAAAGTGTCTCGTGTCTCAAATCCAATGACGCTAGTAGTGACGATTCTGTCTGACCAATCAGTGATCTGCAGTGTTTCACGTCACATTTTAGTGTTTCACGCTTGGAACCTCAACAGACCAGGTACCATTTAAAGCGACCTGAAGCGAACCGTACTGTACCGTACCATGCAGTGGAAAAGCACCACAAGTGAGCCGAACCGAACCGAACCGTACCGTACTATGCAGTGGAAAAGCGCCAAAAGTGTGCCAAGAAAACATCCCCCACACCATTACACCACCAGCCTGCCCAGTGGTAACAAGGCATGATGGATCCATGTTCTCATTCGGAAATGGTTGTGCGTGAAAATCCCAGTAACTGAGCAGATTATGAAGTACTCAGACCGGCCCGTCTGGCACCAAAAACCATGCCACGCTCAATTGCTTAAATCACCTTTCTTTCCCATTCTGAAATTCAGTTTGGATTTCCAGAGATTGTCTTGACCCTAAATATATTGAAGCAATTGCTATGTGATTGGTTGATTAGACAATTGCATTAATGAGAAATTGAACAGGTGTTCCTAATTATCCTTTAGGTGATTGTACGTATATGCGGGGTGCGATTTGCCGTGGGGATGCGTGGGATTTCCCCCTTTCTGGTCAATGTATCCCTGCCTCTTCTTAATTATTTTTATCCCCGGTGGGGATAAATTTATCCCCCCCCTCAAAATGATCAGTGCTACTACACTAGTGGTGAGACGGATCAGAAAACTTATCATGGATCCGCGGTTTGATTAAAATCAATTTTATTTTTAAATGCGCTACTTTGGCTGACTCTCATATAGCTGCCGCTCTGCACGAGTCTGCAGACTTGCTCAATGTCCCGCCCACGGAGCGATCTGATTGGTTACACCTCACGGACAATGGCCTATCAACACTTGTGAGACGGTTGCAACTCCTGGGCTGTGGAGTTGTTTGTAGAAAGGAAGGCAGCAGCTATTCAGAATAAACATCACAATCTGATTTTCTGTTTCTATGATGACAAGCAGAGCTAGTGTCCCAGTCACTGAGAATGGCCGAAGTTAAACACACGGTGTTTCATTCAACTGAGATAAAGCAAAGGTTTTTTGATTAGTCACTCACTCTTGAACATCTGGCACGAGTGATTTCAATGTTAATTCAATGTAAAAGACGCGTTTACACACGTCTAAAGGTTCTGCGGCACGAATGAGGCGAATTACCTATAGACAATAAAAGAAGTGGACGGAGCGATCTCATTGGAGCTCCATTGAGACGATTGAAGCCCGTTTTCAATTTTTTTAGCACTTCCGTCCCTGACGCGCAGACTCAAACAGAGCTTGACTACGTAATGTGACGAGAGAAACCCGTCTGTCTTCTAGTGGCTGCGGCATGAGAAATCTGAATCATTCCCTTCCAAAACATGCAGAGGCGGAGAGTGTGAATAGGAGCCGTCCATGAGCTAGGAGAAGGAGACAATTCTGCTAGGTATTCTGATGAATTATTTTGTCATTTTGCCTCCACGTTTTCTTGTTTTCCCGTTTCCCCGAAACGTCTAAAGGTTCTGCGGCACGAATGAGGCGAATTAACGAACATAGATAATGCATCTGTCTTTTCAATCATTTCACTGTAGATGTAACGTTAACCATCACTTTAGCAGTAAAACTGTTTCTATTATGGTTTAACTTTGCAATCAATCCATGGTTCAGGAGAGGCTGATATAAATGAGCCTACCCTATTAATCTATTGATTTAATTATTGCACGTTTTTTTGTTGCACATGATCACAGTTCATATATGTGTGGGAAGCTATTAGAGTAAATATATTGCGTTAGGATACTTTGAGTTAATAAGAATTTTTTTCCTGCAAATGCAGTGATGAAGTTCATGTTCTCATGATTTATTTTTATGAAATTATTTCTCAAAACATGCCCCCCTCTGTTTTTTTTTTTTCACAAATCACACCCTGTGTATAGTAAATGTATATGTATAAAACTAAAATCTCCTGAATTTAAAGATAATTGGCCCCAGAGCCTTTGCAAGTCATAATCCGTCCCTGTGTATTATCCCAAGTGTAATGTGCGTGTCTTACCGCTTCTCACGCATGACTCCTCACACTCTTCCGGGCTGTCGAACCTGTTGCCATTTCCCTGGCAGCCTCCATATATGAAGGACACACACTTTCTTGCAGAAGAATCGAAGCCCCACACGGGTATGTATGCTAAACACATACCAGATTCCATAGGCAGTCTACAGACATCTAGATGGAGAAAAATTAACACTGTATATTACAACTACATCAAGATAAATTGTGCGCTACTATGGGCCTCTCAGCTGGGCTATAATCCATCTTTGTATCACACACACACACACCGGTCACAAACACACACACATTGGTGCAGTTGTTCGATATAACACATATCATTATAGAACCTAACATAATTAATATAATATAATGTATATAAAATAATTTAATAAAAATACCTGTAACTGGATCCATACACTGACGTCCACATCCATTGCTGCAGCATTTCTGATTGTTGGCACAGTCACTGTCATCGGCACACGACTTGAATTTTATCCAGGTACACTCTGCTGGTTCATATTTTTTGCTTGGACACACTCCTGGCTTTACTGTTGTACAGACACATGACAGAGAAGCCAGATCACTGAATGCTGAATGTCTTTTTATTAGGAGTTTTGGTTCTTTTGCTGCTGTTACTATAAGGACCTTTAAAATAACTGAAATCATTTGACGAAGTGATATGACGTACGCAATGCAGTCAAGACCTGTCTATGTTGTTTCTACATTAAAATGGTGATTACCGCAAGTAAAAATAATCAGCGAAATTATTACAATATAAAAATATATAAAAGTACTTGTATTTTAGGTGCAATTAATTACAGAAAAATTGTGATTAATTGTTTTTTTTCTTTTTATCGATTGACAGCACAATACAGTATATTATAATAGAATACAATATAATTAATATAATATAATACCTGTAACTGGAGCATCCCCCCCCCCCTCAGCCTTTGATTAGCTTTACAATATATGATCACACTCTCATTCATGCAAATGCTTTTAAAAGGTTTAGGTAAAATAAGACGCAAAAGTGAACGCAGGGCAGTGCTTAAAGTGACAGCAGCCTAACAAACCTGCTGCTGTGATCCGTCATTAACATTAGTTAATAATACAAGAGAGAAAATAAATCATTGCTCTTGACTGAATAACTTTTGTAGCTTTAATATTTCTTAAATATATACATGCATGTGTGTGTACGGTGTATAATTATTTTCTATACAAATACACACACATATTATGTAAATCTAAACTTTTATTTTGGATGCAATTAATAGCTTGACAGCACTAAACATATCATAATACCTGTAACTGGAGCCGTACACCGAGTTCCACCACATGCAGTGCCGCAGCATTTCTGATTTTTGGGACACTCGCTGTCACCGACACACAACTCGAGATCTTTCTCGCTACACCATACTAATTCAGCATTTTTCTTTGGACACACTCCTGGCTTTGCTGTTATAGAGACACATGACAGAGAAGCCATATCACTTAATGAATTTTTCACTGTAGAATTTTTTTTTTTTTTTTAAAGTTGTACCATGTTATTGGAATACGTTTTACAAGAAACAACGGCACTGTAAAATCTAACATTGTTCTTACTAAGAATTTTATGTTAACTTTACTTAAAGTGCAATAATTTGTTGAACTTACTTAACATTTCTTAGTAATCTGTACTGTTTGCATGTGTGCTTTCGTTACTCAGAAAAACCTTGTAAACATTACTTGACTGGTTTGAGTACCATTTTCAATTTGCATTCCCTCATTTTCCAGTCATCTTGAGTGTTATTGTCAATACACCTAAATATTTTTGGGAGAACATCAAAATTCTCTAGTTGACTTGTTGATTTCCCTTTCTCACCATTATTGTGATTGATGTTCCCTTTGGTTGGGCACTTGGAACTTAATTTATATTATGGTTCTCTTCCAATTGTTTGCAGTGATGCAACTTGAAATCATAATTATTTGATTTCAAAGGAAGTGAAGTAATTTATATATATATATATATATATATATATATATATATATATATATACATACACACACACATACTTAAATTAATTAATAAATTATATATAACATAAATATTCATGTATAATAATGATCTTTTAACATTTTATTGCCAACGCTTATGGCATAAATCTTTAATTGGGTTGATATAATTCCTTTATATTTGTGACAATATCTTGCAATTTTGGTTGAGTCACACACAGACTTCAACATTCAGCATGCAAACCACAACAGTGGTAACATTTAAAAAACTCATTTAATTAATTAGACATTACAATTTTATTTGCTGTCTCTTTTCAGTATAACCCCAATAACGATAGCAAATAAAATTGTAATAAAGCCAAAAATAGTAAAATAAAGCAATAAATTTATTCATGCCGCAATGCACTCTGGGAGTACACTTCCTCGGTTCACAGATACTGGAAAGTATACAAGATCAAGTATAGTATAGAAATTATTTTAAGTTACTGGAACTCTCTTGTAAGTGTACACTACTAGGCATGCACTTGTTAGGACTACATATTATTCCTATTTCACTTTACTCAATTTTTTGAGTGCAATCGGTTTGCATGCTTTTTTCAAGTAAGGTGTACTAATTGGATTTTACAGTGTACAACCCACTACTTTTCCCTAAAGGAGGAAACGGTGGACATAGTCGACGTCGACTGAATGGAGGAAATCCCACCAGCGAGCTCCATTCAGTCCACATTGACTACTTCTGACGTTCTCGACTGAAAGGGAACTATTTCAGTCTTTCTACTTTAAAATCGGTTCCCACTGAAGTCCATTATATGGAGAAAATACTGGAATGTTTTCATCAAAAACCTTAATTTCTTTTCGACTGAAGAAAGAAAGACATGGACATTTTGGATGACATGGGGGTGAGTAAATTATCAGCAAAAGTTTTCAAAAGTGAACTAATCCTTTAAAGGTTTTTATATTTATAAAGCCTAAAAAAAAAAAAGTTAAATTTGATCGATTTCAATTACACTCCACGTGCCTTTAATGGCTTTTTATAAAAATATCGCATTATACAAAGGTTTAAAATATTTGCTTCTGTCTTTATGTTGTGTCTAAATTCATTTGGTCATTAAATATGAAATTATTACAATATGAAAATATATAAAATAACTTTTTAAAGAATGATTAATTGCAATTAATTACAGAAAAATGTGTGATCAATTAGGTTTTTTAATCGATTGACAGCACTATACATTATAATACAACCCAATCCAATAGATTATAATATAATATAATATAATACCTGTAATTGGAGCCGTACACCGAGTTCCACCGCATGCAGTGCCGCAGCATTTCTGATTTTTGGGACACTCGCTGTCATCGTCACACAACTCGGCATCCTTAATGATACACCTTATGTCACTGTTTGTCCTTGGACACACTCCTGGCTTTTCTGTTATACAGACACATGACAGAGAATATATCACTGAATGATTTTTTTCACTGTAGAAAAATATTTTGGAAGTTGTATCCTTATGTTATTGGAATATATTTTACTTGAAAGAACTATTTCAGTCTTTCTACTTTAAAATTTCATGTTTTATTCGTCGTGGGTTTTAGTGCTTTTGCTGTTGTAGGCTTTAAGGACCTTTGAAATAACTGAAATCATTTGGTGAAATGATGTGGACATAATGTGGGCAAGACCTGCCCTTTAAATTTGATAGATTTCAATGATACTGTAATGTGGAATGCCTATAATTATGGCTAAAATTAGTGGCCTTTTTAAATAAAGATGCCATTAAAACTTTTCCAAAATTGGCTATTGTCTATGTTGTTTCTACATTAAAATGGTGATTACCGTAAGTAAAATTAATCAGCGAAATTATTACAATATAAAAATATATAAAAGTACTTGTATGTTAGGTGCAATTAATTACAGAAAAAATTTGATTAATTGTTTTTTTTGTTTTTATCGATTGACAGCACAATACAGTATATTATAATATAGAATACAATATAATTAATATAATATAATACCTGTAACTGGAGCATCCCCCCCCCCCCCCCATCATCCTTTGGTTAGCTTTACAATACATGATCACACTCTCATTCATGCAAATGCTTTTAAAAGGTTTAGGTACAATAAGACGCAAAAGTGCTTAAAGTGACAGCAGCCTAACAAACCTGCTGCTGTGATCCGTCATTAACATTAGTTAATAATACAAGAGAGAAAATAAATCATCGCTCTTGACTGAATAACTTTTGTAGCTTTAATATTTCTTAAATATATACATGCATGTGTGTATTTGTATAGAAAATAATTATACACCGTACACACACATATTATGTAAATCTAAACTTTTATTTTGGATGCAATTAATAGCTTGACAGCACTAAACATATCATAATACCTGTAACTGGAGCCGTACACCGAGTTCCACCGCATGCAGTGCCGCAGCATTTCTGATTTTTGGGACACTCGCTGTCACCGACACACAACTCGAGATCCTTCTCGCTACACCTTACTAATTCAGCAATTGTCTGTGGACACACTCCCGGCTTTGCTGTTATACAGACACATGACAGAGAAGCCAGATCACTGAATGAATTTTTCACTGTAGAAAATGTTTTTTTTTAAAGTTGTACCATGTTATTGGAATACGTTTTACTAGAAACAACGTCCTGGTTGCGTATACAACCCACTACTGTTCCCTAAAGGAGGAAACGGTGGACGTATTCGACGTCGACTGAATGGAGGAAATCCCACCAGCGAGCTCCATTCAGTCCACATTGACTACTTCTGACGTTCTCGACTGAAAGGGAACTATTTCAGTCTTTCTACTTTAAAATCGGTTCCCACTGAAGTCCATTATATGGAGAAAATACTGGAATGTTTATCAAAAACCTTAATTTCTTTTCGACTGAAGAAAGAAAGACATGGACATTTTGGATGACATGGGGGTGAGTAAATTATCAGCAAAAGTTTTCAAAAGTGAACCAATCCTTTAAAGGTTTTTATATTTATAAAGCCTAAAAAAAAAAGTTAAATTTGGTCGATTTCAATTATGTGCCTTTAATGGCTTTTTATAAAAATATCGCATTATACAAAGGTTTAAAATATTTGCTTCTGTCTTTATGTTGTGTCTAAATTCATTTGGGCATTAAATATGAAATTATTACAATATGAAAATATATAAAATAACTTTTTAAAGAATGATTAATTGCAATTAATTACAGAAAGATGTGTGATCAATTAGGTTTTTTAATCGATTGACAGCACTAGGCTATACATTATAATACAATACAATACAATAGAGTATAATATAATATAATATAATATAATATAATACCTGTAATTGGAGCCGTACACAGAGTTCCACCGCATGCAGTGCCGCAGCATTTCTGATTTTTGGGACACTCGCTGTCATCGTCACACAACTCGGCATCCTTCATGATACACCTTATGTCACTGTTTATCCTTGGACACACTCCTGGCTTTGCTTCTATACAGACACATGACAGAGAATATATCACTGAATGCTGAATGATTTTTTCACTGTAGAAAAATATTTTGGAAGTTATATATATAGGAATATATTTTACTTGAAAGAACTATTTCAGTCTTTCTACTTTAAAGGTTTTATTCGTCGTGGGTTTTGGTGCTTTTGCTGTTCTTGGCTGTAAGGACCTTTGAAATAACTGAAAGCATTTGGTGAAGAGATGTAAACATGTAATGTGTTCGGTCCTGCTTGAAACCACTTTAGCTGTGCGTTTCCCTCAAAATAACTGCACACCTTACAATCTTCAAACAAATATCAAACAAATAAAAATATACAAAGGACTTTTTAAAGAACGATTAATTACAGAAATGTGCAATTAATTAGTTTAATTGTTTTATCGATTGACAGCACTAAATAATGTAATATAATAAAATATAATACCTGTAACTGGCCTTTAACAAAGACAACATTTTGAATATCTGATGAAATCTGTGATTGATCATGTTCTTGTCCATGAACATGAGGGAGGGTGGCTGGACAGCGAGTGGTTTTGCAATTTGTGTCTCAAGCTTATTCACTTATTTATATTTATCTGCTTCAAATCAAAGTAGTTTGGAAATCTACTTCTTCCTAAACTGTGTCAATGTCAGATAATAATAAAAAAAAAGAAGTATGAAACAAGGGCTGCAAGTTACAGCCTGTAACCAATTGTATCTCTCAAATTCATTTTAATCTACAAAACAAACCCTAAACTAAAACTAAATGCAAAACTTTATTTATTTATTTATTTAATCAAATCAGGATTGATCAAAGTCTGATTGGTGGCAAAGTATCTTGTAACGTTTTTTGTTTTTTTTGTTTTTTTTTAAACCATTTTATTAACATTAATATTCTTGTTTTAGTGTAAAAAAATATCTATGTGTTACAATGGAATATGTAGAGAAAGGGTAATAGATAAAACACAACTTAAGAACATAAAAATAGGCTAAAAATTATTTTATAGGAATTTTTATTTAAACTGATGTTGCCAACAAAATTCATCTTTAACTGGACTGTAGCCTAGGCCTACTCTGTATGTTTGAGAATTGTAATATGCAAAGATGTCATTTTTTGTAAGGCACTTGTTGCATTTCTTCGTGCTGTGTAATTAAGTTAAAGAACATGAATCTCACCTGTGTAGTTTAATCCTGGAGCAGCTTCTGTTGAACTCCAGCATCCAGCCAGACACAATAACACAGTGCAGTACACTCGAGCTGCCATCCTCTCCATCTGCGACCACAATGAATGAACTCTGCTGGAAAATCACGCTTATATAAGGACGAAAACGATTTTGAGTTAGCGCTCAACCAATGGCGTGAGTTTGAGGTGTTGTCAATTTGGTCTCCCTGCCAGAATCTGACTCCCCCTCGCGTGCACGCGCATGACGTTCATTAACTGGTTTTCCACACCTGTAATTCCTGTCTGGATTACTGTAAAGGAGTACTTCACTTAAAAAAAATATATATATATAAAAAAAAACTAAAAACCTTTTGCTGATAATTTACTCACCCCTGTGTCATTCAAG
Source organism: Pimephales promelas (assembly GCF_016745375.1). Next base: position 1,583,486 of record NW_024121543.1, on the reverse strand, counting down.
ATGTCCATGTCTCTTACTTTCTTCAGTCGAAAAGAAATTACGGATTTTGATGAAAACATTCCAGGATTTTTCTCCATAAAATGGACTGAGCACCAAACGGTCCAAATGAGAGTTTCAGTACAGCTTCTAGGGCTTTAAACAATACCAGAAGATGAATCAGAAATGACTCGAAAAAGGATTAGTTCATTTTGATGGACAAGTTCGAAAAGAACAGTTTTTTTTTATTAATTTTTCTTGATAAGACCCTTATTCATCGTCTGGTGTCGTTTAAAGCCGTTTGAAGCACTGAAACTCATTTGGCCCTTGAACCGTTTGGTGCCCAATGAAGTCCATTATATGGAGAAAAATCCTGTAATGTTTTCATCAAAAACCTTAATTTCTTTTCAACTGAAGAAAGAAAGACATGGACATCTTGGATGACATGGGGGTGAGTAAATTATCAGCAAAAGTTTTTTTTTTTTTTTTTTTTTTTTTTAAGTGAACTACTCCTTGTTTGTTAGTACTCGTTCTTAATATATAATTGTTTTCCCCTGCTTTGTTTTGTGATTTTGGTTCTTGTGTAACTATTCGGTTCCTGTGTGTGTGTGTGTGTGTGTGTGTGTGTGTGTGTGTGTGTGTGTGTGTGTGTGTGTGTGTGTGTGCGTGCGTGCGTGCGTGCGTGCGTGCGTGCGTGCGTGTGTGTGTGTGTGTGCGTGCGTGCGTGTGTGTGTGTGTGTGTGTGTGTGTGTGTGTGTGTGTGTGTGTGTGTGTGTGTGTGTAAATTGTGTGTAGAAGATAACTTCTATGAGCAGGTGCATCAGGTCTCTTCTCTCCACAACATATCTTTCTCTTAAGCACAACTGCAAATGGTAGCCTTTTAATTATTTAAAAAGAAGGAAAAAAACGAAGCAAAGTGTGAAAACCATTGTTTCTTTTATTAACAACATAAACAATAACCATGTACTGAGACACACATAAAATCACTATAATGTTTTACCCCAGCACCTGTCGAAATCATACTCCCACTCCGGATGTCAGCTTTGCAAAGTCAAACACGTAAAACTAATTCTGATGGCACATTTCTCTATGGAGGATCGCTGCAGAAAAGCACTCTTAGCTTCAGTAGTCAAAATCAAATCCAGACTCAAAACACAACTGTTTAGCTGCATTTACTGAATGAGCACAATGTGCACGTCTGACTGGTTGCACTTTGTCTGATATAAGTACTCTTTTTTATTCTTTTAATTATATTTAAATGTTTTATTGAATCATTTTTATTCTTTGCTTTTATTTTCTCATACATCTGTAAACAAAACATATATTATATTATAATGTGATCATAATATAAACTTGATTACATTAAAATAGTACAAATTAAAAAATATTGTATTTGCTGTCCAGAATGACTTATCTCACTGATCTTTTAGAAGGCATTTGACCCTGCAGATCCAGCTGGACTGGCATGTGTATTATGTGCACAGCAACAAGCCAAACTGGAAACCAGACTTTGATGCTGTGAACATTCAATTAACCGAGAGCAGAGGTCAAACCATTGCTCAATTTAAAGAGTTTTGTGGACACAATTATCTCGTTTATGGGCTAAGATGTTATCAATTCCATTCTTTCGAGAATCAATTTGAATTTGAAAAGAAAGATTAGACAAACACAGTTCTGATGGAGAAGACAGAGATTCATTTTTGTCAGTCTCTTCTGAGACATCGAGAAATGTGATCCGGATGAACTGAGGGACAGGTTTATATTCAGTCAGCATATCTACAATGTATTGAGGTCCGAGGCTATTGAGGTTTTTTTATAAACAAGTAAAACTTAAAAATGAATCCCAAACGTAACCAGAAGCCAGTGTAAAGACCTGAGGACTGGTGATATGTTCATATTTTCTGGTTCTGCTCATATAGCAGCAACAAACTGAATGAGCTGCAACTGTCTTTTGGTCTTTCTGGGAAGGTCAGTGTGGAGTCCATTACAATAATCCACCCTGCTAATGATAAAAGAATGAACAATTTTCTCTAAGTCTTGACAGGAAACAAAGAATCTAATTGAGATGATACATAGTAGGTACAAACCTATGCTGATTTAGTTATTGCTTAATACTGAAAATAAGGCCTGACTTAAATTGACTAAGATACTGAAAATAAGATTCCTGACTTGATTTTTAATGTTTGACACCAAGAGTAAATTTATACGTTCACCTTGAGAACTTCATCTTTGTTTTTCAGACACAATGACTTCAGTTTTGTCTTTTTTTTTTAACTGAAGAAAGTTTTGTCATATCCAACTGTTAATATCAGTGCATTTGCACAGGGAGTCAATGGGGCTGTAGTCTTTGGGCGATAGGACTAAGTAGATCTGGGTGTCGTCTGTGTAGCTAAAAGCAATTTGGTTCTTTCTCATTATTTGGCTCAGTGAGAGCATATACAGGTTGAACAGGAGTGTTGCAAGAATTGAGCCTTGAGGGACTCCACATATCATGGATGTCCACTCAGACTTAGTCTCCTATATTCACATAATAACCTCTCCCTTCTAATCATGACCGTAACCATTTTAGAAACATCCCAGAAAGCCTGACACAGTTTTCCAGCTTATCAAGATGTATGTTGTGATTGACAGTGTCAAATGCAGCCCTGAAGTCGACTAGTACCAACACTGATATTTTGCCTATATTGTATTGAGGTGAATATCATTTATTATCTTTATGAGCGCTGTCTCTGTGCTTTGATGCGGTTGGAACCTTAATCACCACATCAAGGTCGGTCAGAAACCTTGAAGTAACATTTGATGACCAGCTGACCTTCACAGACCATATTACAAGACAGTTCGATCATGCAGGTTTGCACTGGACGAAAACAAAAAATCACCAAGAACAAGGTGCAGAAGAAAAGGTTTCTGACACAATGAAAAAACTTCACAAAAAATGTCTTACTAAAAACACAAACAACATATCATACTCCATCTTCTGTAAGCTTCGCCGGGTTGTACACCCCACTCCCTCTGCAGAACACGTGTCTGTGTAGATCCATGAAAATCTCAGATTTGTCATTAAGAATTTGCATTATTTGAGGCTCAGATACTTCAGATCTCGAGAGTTTGACTAAAATGATGACCTGTGACATCTCCCGGAAAAGGTGCATGTATGATAAATGTGAGGATTGCAAAGACAAGATTGTTCAGCTCTCCAGATTTGATGGCTCACCAAAGGTTGCATTCACTTAATGGGCCACAGCAGAGAAAGCAACGAAAGATGCGATACAGGGTCCATCCACTGGCAAGATCACAGTTTCCATCCACACGTTTTTATCCGAATTAATTTATATCGAATGAAAATTACCTTGGAAACAGTAAAATTCAATTGAGTTTCATTAATATCAACTCAAATGAAATACGTTCGGTCTCATCGGATTTTATTTTGATCGATATACTGCTTATGCGATAAAAGCTGATTGAAACGTTATTTGCCGAATAATTAATGAATTGCAATTAAGTTTAGATCCTTTTATGGTTGCAACACGGCACAAAACAAAGAAGAAGAAGAGTTAATTTCCGGCCAGTATTTTCGCTCTGTTTGTGCACACATGGCGGGTGTCAACAAAGACAGATGTAAGTGCAAAAAAATACTCATCCAAAGGGTTTCCGTGAGGTGTCTCTGAACCACGATCCCCCAGAACTGTTTGGAGCTCTGTCGTTCCAACACCACAGGCCGCCTCCGTTGTT